>JBBWSL010000034.1:0-386189 GCA_038088545.1 Diaporthe humulicola | reverse complement strand
TTTATTTTAATAATTTTAATTATTACTTATTAAGTAGTATTATATTATATAGTTATTTATATTATTATAATAGGGTATATTTTTAGGTTTTTAATAAACTTAAGGCTTATTATAGTAATTAAGATTTTTTAGGGTTAATTAAGGTAAATTAAAATTATAATATTTTATAATAACTTAGTAATAAAGAATATTAAAATATATATTTTAGTAAAGTAATATTAATATAATAATTAAGGCTTTAAGGTATATTAATTAAAAGGAAATATAGAGGTAGGGTAAGCTAATTAATAAGAGGTTTGTGTAGAAGTGGGGTTAGGTAGTTTTATTGCAAATTAAGAGGTGGTCCAGTGTAGTTGAGCCGCAACACGACTTTATTCTCCATCCTTATGCCAGGCCCGGGCCAGCTGGGAAGGGAGGAGTTTGTCACCAACAAGGTAGTTCACTAGAGTGATACCAATGATTTCTTGCAAATCATTTGCATAATATACTGCATTTGTAATCTTAGTTCCAGGAAATCGCTCCCGTCTTGGCCTCGTGATTTGCATGAACCGGTTCTGAGCACACTTTAGAACATCTGTGAGTGGGTCGTACTAGAACTCTCTTGACATCAACGAAGTTTATTCCAGGACGAAATCCTCTCGAAGCACAATTAGCACTAGCCTACGAGTCACTCAGATGCGTGGGAGACAAGATGGCATTTATATCTGTGCTATTCTACGGCCGTCAACACGAGGATAAATAAGTAGAAAGTACGCCAAGCTAAATCATAATACAAATACCCAGCCAGGTTCATCTCGTCTCTTGATCTTGTCTCAAACTATTGACTCCAACGTCAAGACTGGGGTTGTAGTTCCATTATGTTCATTCTTCGCCTCTGTCCAACTTGGATCCATCTGCTCTGGCTGGTTCTGGCGATTGGTGCACAAGGAGCAAGCCACGACGAACGCAGGAGTATCGCCCTTGCCGCCCAAGCTTTTGAAACTCTCCAGGACTATGTCGAAACTCAATCAACACCAGCCAGTAATTGTACCATTGAAACGGCAGCCAGGAGACAAGAATGGTGGGTTACCCCCGCCCACAACAGCACGCGAGACTCCGTTGAAGACGGCGTTGGCTTACCCGGTCTCACCCACGCAGGACACGACTGTCGCGAGAGCAGCGCATGGCCTACATCAACGCCACGCTGTGCCTCATGTCCAAGCCCGCCCTCAACAGCCCACGCCTCGCCGCGGGGGCCAAGTCGCGGTACGACGACTTCGTCGCCATCCACATCAACCAGACGCAGACGATCCACAATACGGCAAACTTCCTGACGTGGCACCGCACCTTTGCGTGGAACTACGAGCAGGCCCTCATCAGCGAGTGCGGCTACGACGGCGCCCTCCCCTACTGGGACTGGGCGGCGACGGCCGAGGACCCCCTGGGCTCCGAGATCTTTGACGGCAGCGACTGGAGCATGAGTGGCAACGGTGTGTACGCGCCGCACGGCTGCACCGCCGGCCGCCCGGGGAACTGCATCCCGCCCGGGCGCGGTGGTGGCTGTGTGGATACGGGCCCGTTCCGCGACATGACGGTGAACCTCGGGCCCATCCAGCCGCTCCTGACAGTGGAGGGGATCGTCGCAATGCCTGCGAACGACACGCTGAAGTGGAACCCACGGTGCCTGCGGCGGGATATCACGAACTGGACCAGCACGCGCTGGACGTCGGAGCAGAATCTTACGGACCTCTTGACGCTCCATGATGATATTGCGAGTTTTCAGTTCGCCATGCAGGGTAATGCCTCTGCTGGAGATTATGGCGTACATGGTGGCGCTCATTGTAAGTTCTTTCAGGACCACAGTGCTTTCGAGTTCTCTGCTAACTAGACATCACAGTCATTACAAGTGGTGACCCAGGCGGTGATCTTTTCAACAGTCCGTAAGTACTTCTCAATCGAATGTGGAAGAGTTGTCGAGAATGCTTTAGAGACAAGTGCTGACCCAGAACAACCAGGGGCGACCCCATCTTCTTCCTCCACCATTCCATGATCGATAGGACATTTTGGATCTGGCAAAACCTCCACCCCGAAGAGCGAACAGAGGTTGTCGGCGCAACCATAACCAGGAACGACAAACCGCCAAGTCGGAACGGGTCACTGACCGATGAGCTATACATGGGCGTGCTCACCGCATCGCCACCTATAACGATCGGCCAGGCGGGGAGTACTTTAGGCATCACTGGATCTCCATTTTGCTACATTTATGTTTAATGTTGCGTGGTGGAATTTACCAGAAGGTCTTATGTTGAGGAAGGTTCTTCATGAACGTAGCAAATTTTCCTTCGATAAAGTTATGTCCTCTCGTGAGGTTAATCGATAGTCAAGTCATCAAGTAGAGAGCTTTCAGATTGGGAATGACAAAACCAACCTAAATGAGTCTCGTGTCTACCTTAAGAAGCACCGCGCGTGTATTTTGAATTCTGATTCCCACAATAAGGATCTCCCATGAGCAATGACCACAGAGAACGGTATCCCCTGGGTGGTGGTTTCATAGGATCTCATCCTCTGAAAAGCCGTTGTCTACGAATTTGACCGCATCGACGATTTTCTCTTCGGAGACACACGTATTCTAGAGAAGAGCCCCGACAACGGTTGATATCCGAGGTCGAAGAACAACCCGATTCCAGCTGTGTCTAAGCCAAAGATCAGACATCTATCTGGACAGTACTTGAGGTCCCTCCACATCTACGCAGTGCGTCCATTACACCACAAAGCTGTCAAGGTTCAGGGCAATAGATCTGGACTTATTTTAATCTGTTTTACAGACGGTGCCTCCCAACCTTCTTTCCACCCTTGATCGTCCAGTGAGTGCGGTGCTTCAAGCCGCACACAGCAGCAGGCAAAAGGGGCCACGAACTGCTGAACAAGCTATCGGACGATCAGTACAGGAAAGACCGACATCGAAACTTGGAATCTTGCAAAGTTACAAGAAACGTCAACCTTCGACTTTCCTCCAGCGACGCTTCTCGGCGACCAAGTGCCTCGCTCGTCTGATCTGACCTGCCCAAGTGGGCAAATCTCCTCACTCTTAGGGTACCAGTCTTTCCTGATTCGTACCCAAATCACTTGTTTCTCAATAACTCCTGCTCACATTACCCATTCCAGGCCTTCGCAGCTTGGCACTGACGCACACCTCGCTTCTCCCAAAAACATCACAGACCTTGTCAGCTTCAACATCCACCATCCAAACCCGCTACACCTGCGACTTGGCGGGCCTACACACATGAGTCAAACATGGACCGCCAGAATCTACGTCTAGAAGGTCGTCTCGTGGCTTTTGCGCGACGTGTCAAGGTGAGTCGAAGCTTTCAAATTGATACCTGGGCGTCCCTCTCCTGACTATAACGAAAAAGCATCGGTTCCCTGATGCGCCACGCAAGCTCGAAATGATTCAAACCAAGGTCTTGGATCCAATCGAGAGTGGCAAGAACCCCGAGGACTTCTTGGAACTCGTTCGGTTGGTCCTAGCCAGGGCGCAAGAGCTCGTGAAAGAGTTCGAGGACATAGCTACCAAGTTTGGTAGAGGCGCAGTGGAGCGTCAACAACAGTCAAGTTCAAGCCCAAACCACGAGCTTAACTTCCGTCGCAGCGCAGCTTTGTTGGCAACTACACCTCTTAACCTTGCTAATGCAGCCAATATCAGTGCAGCTAACGCCAAGATCGCATCGGGTGTCCTGCCCCCGTGTTTCGCAAGTTCGTCAGCTGCTCGAAAATCGTCCGCAAACGAAGTTGACCGTTCAAACAATACCCAAGATTTCCAAGATGGCGACCATCGAGACGATGTTCAGAATCTTCTCGTTCTGCCAGAGTTGGATATTCCTCGCAACCAGAGGAAACAGACGCCCAAGCAAATGTCATGTGCCTTGACAGAGCATCAGAAGATAGGCCTGACGTGGCTGCTTGAACAGGAGAAGGATGGAAAGAAAAAGGGAGGTCTTCTTGCAGGTTCGTCACACACCTAGTGTCATTTTTCCCCTTGGCTTTACTGAACCCTCGTTCTCCAGACACGATGGGGCTGGGAAAGACTGTGCAAGCGATGGCACTGATCCTGGCTCACCCATCACAGGACCCAAAGCACAAGACGACCCTCATCGTGGCCCCACTGGCCCTTCTTCGGCAATGGGAGCAAGAAATTCTGACGAAAATCAAGCCTCGGCACAAGCTCAACACCCTCGTCTTCCACGGCCCAGTTGCCAAAACCCTGACAGTCTCGGAGCTGCTCAAACACGACATTGTCCTATGCACATACGCCAAGCTACAGACAGAGTTCAAGAACAAGTACGAGCACAACAAGCCCATGAAGCTAAAGATCTTGGCCAACAAGACTCAATTCCACCGCGTCATCTTGGATGAAGCACACAACATCAGAAACCAGAACACATACTGCTCCAAGGCCGCAGCAGAGATCAAGTCAACTTACAGGCTTTGCATGACTGGCACTCCCTTCATGAACCGGGCCGAGGAGATTTTCGCTCTCGTACGGTTCTTGAGACTGCCGCCATACAACGAATGGGAGCGTTTCAGCGAGGATATCGTAAGACCCCTGAGAAATTGGGACGGGGATGTCAAAGGAGAGGGCATGCTCAAGCTGCAGGCCCTCTTCAGAAGCTTCACACTCAGACGCACCAAAGACAGCCGGCTGGACGGAAAGCCTATCATTGAGCTGCCGCCGCGCACCGACCAACCAGCGTATGTCGAATTCAAAGACGAGCAACGTAAGTTCTATCAGGCGTTGGAGGTGCGGCAGCAGTTGGAGTTCAACAAGTACCTTCTCAACGGAGCGGTCATGAAGAACTACATGCACATACTTATTCTGCTGCTACGACTGCGTCAGGCCTGTGACCACCCATTCCTTCTGAAGAACCTCGGCATCCCGGAGGGAGCGAAGCTGGATGACAAGCAGATGCTCAAACTGGCATGCAAGCTACCAACAGACTTGTTGCACAAACTCAAAAAGCAGAAACGCTTCGAGTGCCTTCTGTGCAGGGACCCGACAGACAATCCCATCATTGTGTACCCGTGTGGTCACCACATCTGCTCCAGCTGTTTCACTGCGAGCGTGGCTGTCGTGGAGACCGAGGATTTCAGCAATGATCGAGAGGACGAAGATGCCACTCCCAGGAAGAGGACCGTCGTCCCTTGTCCCGGTGAGAACTGTGAGCATAGTATCACCCCAACCAATATCGTGTGTTACTACTTGCTCTCTGACGTCCCTGATTCGGGCCCCGGGACCGACGATGTCTCCACCCAGAAAGATGAATTCCAATATGACAGCAGGGATGAAGAGGATGCCGATAGCAACGGTAATCTCCGAGGATTTGTCGTGAAAGATGATAACGATGTGTTTGCCAGCAGCTCAGATGACGAGGAGGATCTTGACGATGAGCCCCAACAAGGAGAAGTCAAAGATGAGGAGCTCGGAGCCGGCGGCGACGGAAGAATCGCCTACACTGGCGAGCTTGGAATGTTCCAGGCGGATGGTGCTTTCGACGACTCCCGCACCCACCACGCAACGCGCAAGCCCAAGCGGAAGCATTCCACCACCACGCTCGGCGGCAGCAGCGGGAAGAAGTCCCGCAAGTCCACAGAGCCCTCGAGCACCAACAAGAAGGGAAAAGACGGCAGCAAGAAGAAGAAGAAGGTCGTGACCATGGCCGACCAGAGGCAGGTGGCGCAGCGCAGCTCAAACGCCATGTCCCTGTACAAGGCGCGCCTGCGCAAGGAGTGGATCTCGAGCGCCAAGATCGACGCCATCATGGAGATCCTGGAGCAGATCCGGCCCAAGGGGGAGAAGACGCTGGTCTTCAGCCTGTGGACATCGTTCCTGGACCTGGTAGAGATCCCCATCGAGAGGGCGGGGATCAAGTTCACGCGGTACGACGGCTCGATGACGCCCGGCGGGCGAGAGGCGGCCGTCAAGTCGTTCATGGGGGACCCCAGCGTGCGCGTCATGCTGGTGTCGCTGACGGCGGGGAACGCCGGGCTCAACCTCACGGCGGCCAGCCAGGTCATCGTCACGGAGCCGTTCTGGAACCCGTTCGTCGAGGAGCAGGCCATCGACCGCGCGCACCGGTTCGGCCAGGAGAGGCCCGTCACCGTGCACCGGCTGCTCATCGCCGGGACCGTCGAGGACCGCATTGTGGCGCTGCAGGAGAGCAAGAAGATGCTCGTCGATGCGGCGCTTAGCGAAAAGGGTGCTGCTAACATCTCTAGGCTCAATGTTGCGGAGCTGAGGAAGTTGTTCGGCCTTTGAGTGATCAATTCAACGGAAGGTGGTAAACCCGAGGATTCATATTGCCGGACGGCTACATTGAGTGGGTTCGGTTGCTTTTTTGGAGGGCATTGCATGGAGCATCTTGGGGCTCAAACTTTTGGAACCATGGTGATGATACAGTCCTCGTGGGGGAGCGATTGGAGCTGGCAGTCTTGTCTTCCGCATCCCACCCCTCCCCCTGATGACGAGGCTCCAACAGTGGAAGTTTATTAATTACTTGCCAGACTTTTGATCGAACACAAGGAAAACAGCTATTAGCTCTCTTTTACTCTCCGAATCGATTCAATTTGACCATAGAAGATCCATCATTAACGTTCCTTCAGCTTGCAAGCCTTCTGTAATCGTGCTACGTACCCAAGAAAATGGATAGAGTTCGCCCGGTCCTGAAATGCGGTGTAAGATCCTGGAGCACAGTAGAAGCCACCTCGGGAGACGGTACACCATGGTATTAGGGCTTTCTCAAATCAACTCTGTGGGAGAAGAGACCACGGAATGTTGAAAGAAGACTAATGATGAGTCGTAGTCATGCTAAAGGTCAAAATCACCGTTCTGAGTTGCATGCTTGTGTCGAGGTGGCCGCCGAGCTCCACCCATTTCGCCTAGTCCATCAATTTATCTTTTCGAGCCCAGAGATACTACAGCCTTGCGAAGCTTCATTCGGGCAGAGGAAGTTTTCTAGTTCTCGGGCTTTCATGGATATCACGCCAGACGAACTATCACGGGGTTCGCAGACCAGCATGCCAGATTGCCCCAGAGTAGCCAAGGCGACACCAGTGAGGAAAATTGTATCTATCAATCAGCCCAGGTCTTGTCTTGCGAGAGGAAACTGGGTGCGAAGACCATCAGTGTGTGTTATACATACCCCCGCCCCCCGAACTGGAAGGTCAGTTCACTTTGAGTTTCATAATTGTCGTGGTTCGTTCACTTCCCCCTAAGGGGGGCCGCATTTGTAGTCCCATGAAATAGCTGGACATAATGGTGGAACCCACTTCGTCTAAAGGTAGGCCCCGGCTGGCCGGGCGCGCAAGAGCTCTCAGCTCTGGAGAAGTGTTCGCCTGCCTGTGATGGCGCAGCCTCGGAATTCCGACGAAGTCACTTCGTGACCGTGGTTCATGGAGGCATTGAGGACATTGACGCTATGATCGGCGCTCTTATAGGGCCCAGTCGGCAGTCGGACAGTGTTAAACGTCCGTTGCCCCTGTTTTGGCAGCGAAGACCCAAAAGTTGAAAGGGTTAGCTTGAGACGTCGTGGGCTCCGTTCCCTAACTCCCCGGCGCGGCTGCTTTGGTCTATCCCCAGGACTCGGTACTTAAGACGAAGAAGCCTGGATAGCCTTTTGCTGTTGGGAGTAGAAAATAATCAAAGTTTACAAGTCTTATTACTACATTTAAATTTCTAGTGGACTGCGTTCAAAGTAAATCATGTGTGCCAAAGTTTCTCAAGAGGGCTATCACTGGATCGCCAAGGCCATCGACTCGCTGGACCCGGAGACCGACTACGAACTCATCTGGCGCCTCAGCTCGAGCTACCACCTCTCGGACTTTGCAAACTACCTCGTCTACTCGCTGACGTTCCCAAACTTCATCGTGACCAAGAACGGCGCCGAGGTCGTCTGGCGCTCGGACGGCGGCAAGGTGGTGCACAAGGCGGCGGACCGCATCGAGAAGACGGAGAGCTACAACATGACGTGGTGGTACTACGGGCCGAGCGACGCCCGGTGCCGGGACGCCGTGGGGCGCATCAACCAGCTGCACGCGGGGCTCGCCCGGCGGTACCCGGGCAGGTTCGCCCACAACGACGACTACGTCTACACGCTCGCCTTCAGCGCAGTCCTGATGCACCGGCTGCGGCTGCGGCTGGGCCTGAGCGGGTTCGGCGACAAGCAGCGCGTCGCGGCGCACCACTTCTGGCGTGACATGGCGCCGCTCTTCACCGTCGAGGGCCGGGGCCCCGTCGTGGGGTACCCGGGCAGCTTCGAGGGGTGCGTGGCCTTCTGCGAGGCGTACGAGGCCGCGCCGCGCGAGCACGACGAGCGGGCGCGCCTCATCGGCGTCTCCATCTTCAACCTCTTTGCCTACCGCTACTTCCCGCCCGGCCTGCGGTGGCTGGGCTTTGAGTTCCCGCGCGCGCTGTCGCTGCCGACGACGCTGCGGGCTTTTCGCATGGAGCCGACCCACCCGGTGCTGGCGGCCGTTATTGTGTTTGTCGTGAGGACGTTGTTCCTCGTGACCGAGGCGTTGATGCCTGACCCCAAGGTGGCGTTCATCCAGTCGCTGGATGCCCTGCCGGAGGATGCGGCGCGCAGGCGGAAGGAGGATATTAGGACGCTGGACAAGTCGTACGAGCGGTTCATCACGGCGCAGCTCAGCGGGCCGGGCTGCCCGTTCAGTGCGAAGACGCAGTGAGACGTTTCAACCCGATCTTGTGCTGCGCAGTGTACAACCCTGGGCCGGGCTGCCGAGACGAGAATTCTAATGAACATGTTTCCCCCTGTCCGTGTGTACAGTAAGCAGTGTCTCTAGAAGAGGCGACTTGTCCTTGTCGCTGGTCGGCAAATCAAATATTTCCCAGTTGCTCTGCAGTAAATAATGAGACATCCCAATCTCAAATTCTGGGGCCGAGATTGGATCGACCGTCGAGATGTGAGGTGTAAATGACAGCTGCAGTGGCCGGCGAGCAGCTCCCAAAGGCGGTAGGTGCCATGCAAGCCATGCAAGGCATGCAGATAGGTGATGGACCTGCAGCCGGGCCACATCGCTGCACCAATTAAGCGCCGGGGCAGCCAAAGAGCCCAAGCAACCTCGCACCCTCGGTGAGGTGTGGATATCGGATGGGCGTAATTGGGAACCGAGGGAGGGAGCCACAAGTCTTAGACTGGCTGAATGGCTGCATGAGAGGCCTGTGCAGGGTGGGACAGGCAGCATGACAGGTTTAGGTTGGAGTGGAGTGGGGGATGGGGGCCGTTTTGCCCAGATGCTGACTCCGAACCAGCCTTCAGAGAGCTTAGCACAGGACTCCAGCATGCAGTCATGGCTACACAGAGATTACAAGATTACTGTGTAAGGCACCCTGGCAGCACGTTATCTCAAACTCAATTTGGACGCCATATCTTACCCTCTGCCTGTGCAATCTGTGGCCTTCTGGCATGGATTGAGAAATCCGTCGGGAAGGTCCCTTTTTAAGATAAGCCAGTGAGGACATCCCTGATAGGCTTCTTGGCGACATGAGCCAGAGGGAAAAGATTGGATGGTGTGCTGTTTGAAGCTACTGGGTAGTCAGTGGTTGGTTGGTAGGCCACTCGGGCAGACTAATAATTGTGGTCGAGCAGCCCGCGGATCCCAAGCAGAAAAAAGGAAGCTCGAATCCCCACGCTCAAATGATGACATCTTTGTGGAGCACAGATCTACACAACGCCTTGCATTGTGTGTTCGCCATTCTTTGTGTGCCCGACAGAAGCCACGCTGCCACGGTAGGGTAGGGCAGAGTAACAAAGAAATAAATGTCTGACACACTGACTGTCCTCTCGTCTCTGCACGCCTGGCTGCCCAGCTGCCTTGGGAGGATTCGCGGATAAATGGACGTTGTAACTGGTGGCTTGAGGCTTACCCCATTCGATTCCATTACAGGGTACCCACCCTTCAACCTAGGACTGCTAGGCTCCTCTCATGCCGCCATCCCATCTCCCACATGTCTCTGTGCGACCGACAGGCAGAACGGGCAGGGCTTAACTTACAGGGCCCGTCCATGTCCATGTCCTAATGTAATGTCCATGTCAATTCTACCACGGTATAGTGGCCTACTCCGTACACATTTTTTCTATCTGCCCGGCACCAACAACCAGCGGCTGCAGCCAGGGAGGGAGGGGCCAACGGCCTGCAGATCCGTCCAGTGCAGATCCTGCCCACTTGTCCAGTCTCGTGCCCGTCGTCTGGAAATGATCGAAGGCTAGAAGACAAGTCTGCTTGCGCCGCCCTGTGACTGGCCATGTTCACTCGATGCCGTTTGCTCCCTCTTTTTGTTTGCCTTCCCCCACCCTCCATCTCACACCCAGTAACACGACAACGACAACTTCACCTGGTCTCCGAGATTGGCCCTCCCTACGTCTCTGCGCCCCTGCGTCTCTCAGTTGCTGACGAGACGAACATGCTGTCGCTCAGGTAACCTTGACTGATGCAGCCGACGAGGGCCAACATTTGCGCCACAACCCCTCGAGACAACACCCCGCCGACCCGCGACCTCTGAACAAGCTCACCAACAAGCTTTATTAGGCCTGTACCGTTGCAGTTGGGAACGTGCCCGTCGCAATGGCTACTGCCCTGATGTCATACGCCAACAAGCGATCCAGATTAGTCGCTGCCATCGCCTTCTCAGTCTTTGTGCTATTCTTCCTTTTCAGAATAGGAGGAGGATCAAATGCAGGTCTCTACAGCTCAAAAAAGCCGGTGGAAGAGCCACCGGCGCGACCCGTCTACAGCGGCCCGCGCGTCGAGCTGTTTGGCCTGCGGGATTTTGGCGCAGAGGTTGAGATTGCGACCCTGAATATCAGGGTCAAGGAGCAGCAGCAACAGCACACGAGCGACAAGCCCGTCGCGAACAGCAGGCCGGCCGCCGCAGCAAAGCCTGTCCCGCCGAAGCCTGCGCCGCCTCCAGCAAGCCCCGAGGCCGAGGAGTCCCGCCCCGAGCACACGCGACGGCAGGGTTACGGTATCTTCTCGCCGTCCCCGCTCCAGCAGCAGCTCCCCATCGCGCTGCCCAAGTTCACAACCCACCGTGTCGACGCCCCGGATTTTAATGAGACCGACCTAGACACGCCTGTTCCCGGGACCCCACCAGCCACTACCACCATCACGATACCGCGCAAGAAGAAGGCGCCTGATGCCTCGAGGATCACCTTCGGCGTGGCCACCCTCCTCAGTCGCATGCCCGAGGCGCTGGAGAACTTCAAGCACTGGGCCGCCAACACAAATGCCCGCTTTGTCGTGGTGCACGAACCACAGGACACGGAGGCCCGTCCAGGCGAGCCTTCCCCAGAGGAGATCAAGACCATGTTCCGCGACGCGGGGATCGGTCACCTCTTCCTGGTCGAGTCGGAGAAGGGCTGGGGGGAGAGGTACCTATCCCTCCTGGGCTGGCTGAGCAGCACGGTCGAGAAGCAGACCGACTGGGTGGCGCTGATCGACGACGACACCTTCTTCTTCGACATGGAGACATTGATGAGCATGCTGAAGAAGTACGACCCGTCCGAGCCGTGGTACCTGGGGCGGCTGTCGGAGAACAAGTGGAACATCAACAACGGCGCCTTCTTCGCCATCGGCGGCGCGGGCGTCTTCATGTCGCGGCCGCTCGTCGAGAAGCTGGGCCCGCACGCGCAGTCGTGCTGGGACGACCGGCAGGAGGGCGCCACCGGCGGGGACTGGATCGTGGGCGACTGCGTGTACCGGCACACGACGACCAAGCTGTCGATCGAGCACGGGCTGTTCCAGCTGGACCTGCACGCCGACGTGACGGGCTTCTACGAGGCCGTGCGGCGCCAGCCCGTCAGCGTGCACCACTGGAAGAGCTGGCACCACCACGACCTCCCCACCGTCGCGTCCGTGTCGGCCGTCTGCGGGCGGCCCTGCGTCCTGCAGAACTTCCGCTTCCAGGACGGCTGGCAGATGGCCAACGGGTTCAGCATCGTCCGGTACAGCTACAACGAGACCCAGCTCGCCGCGCAGCACCCCGAGGCCATGGAGCACACCTGGAAGAAGACCATCTGGGACATTGAGGATAGCTGGACCCACAGCCTCGACCCGCTCAAGCCCCGCGACGAGGGCAAGGTGCAGTTCCTCGTCGAGAAGAGCGTGCGCGACGAGGCGGCGAGGACGACCACCATGTACTACGTGCGCCGGGACGAGGGCATCGGGAAGGGCATTATCAGGGTGGTATGGCGGGAGGCGTCTTGATTTGCATTTGCCCCATGACCGCCAGAGAGGAATGGAAGGGATCGAGGAGAGACTAGACAAATGATAACCCCCCTGCCAGACTATCTGGGAGGAAACGATGTATTTATTTCATATGCATAACAGTAGCATTCAATCAGCATGAGTTACGAACCCAAAGAAGACGTGTTTATATGCCAGTCATCTTGACATCGCAGCTGCCGCGCTGTTAGGACATGCGGATGCAGACCTTGCCAACATGGGTACCACTGGTGAGATACTCAAACGCAGCAATTATGTCCTCCCGCCCCGAACCAAACTCCTTCTCCACGGGCACCGTCAGCCCACGAGCCACGACGAACCGCGTGACCTCCTCCAGGTGCTGCCTCGAGCCGACCATGATGCCGCGCACCACGGCGCCCTTGGCCAGGGCCAGCGCCGCGACGTCGGGCATCCGGTCCTGGGGGCACGGCGCCAGGAACCCGATGACGGCGACGGAGCCGCCATAGGCGGCCGCGCCGATGCTCTGGGCGATGGTCCCCGCGCCGCCGTTCTCGAGGACGAAGTCGGCGCCCCGGCCCTTTGTGATCCTGAGGACCTCCTGGGACCAGTCCGGCGTGGTCTTGTAGTTGACGGTGTGGTCGGCGCCGTAGGTCTCCTGGACGTGCTTGAGCTTCGAGTCGGATGAGGAGGTGATTATGGTGGTCGCGCCGGCTGCTTTGGCGAGGATTAGGCCGGTGATTGAGACGCCGCCCGTTCCTGAGATGGGTTAGATGTCTTGTTTACTACAGGGTGGTTTCGAATGTTTGTTCGAGGGAGTGTGGAGCGACATACCGAGGAATAGGACGGTCTGTCCAGGCTTCAAGGCGACGTTCCCATAGAGAGAATTCCACGCCGTGGCTCCGGTACACACCAGCGCAGACAGCTGGGAGTAGCTGAGCTGGGATTCTGCCGGAATCTTGACCAGAGCTGAGCTGGGAAGGCAGATGAATTCCCGGAGGGCACCGTCGACCATCCCACCCAGGCTGTGGTTCCAGTCCTTTGCGGCTCCGTACAGGGTGTTGAGGTCGAAAGCCGCAATGACCCTATCTCCCGTGGCGAAGTCGTCGACGTGGTTGCCGACCTTGACAACGTCACCCGAGAGATCGGAGCACGGGACGACGTTTTCCTTGACGGGGAAAGGGTACTTGCCGGTGGCGACGGCAAAGTCCCGGAAGTTGAGAGCGACGCTTCGGATGTGAATCAAGACCTCGTCGGGCGAGGGCTCAGGAACCGGCTCCGCGCTGCTCACGAGGTCTTGGATGGAGGTTCGCTGCGCCAATCTGAAGACTTGTTGGGTTGCCATGATGGGTTGAAGACTGAGGGTGTTGTGAATGTTCAATTTGTCAAGAACATATATAGAATAAGAAAGGTGGATTTAAAGGTTGAGTCTGGGATGGAGGTATGTTTGAGTCTCGTAGTTTGAGCGGCCTCATTATATATGAATGCATTTCGCCTTGCTTGTAAATACGTCAGACTTTCATCCATGTACTGAAGTTCTTCAGCTGCTTAGAAACCGCGGACTCCATTACAAACGATCGGAAGCCTAATCCAGTATTTCGGGGTAAGAAATACACATGATTCCTCACCGTGACATGATAATAGTACGTCAATGAAGGCCCAATTCGTTATTGAGCCCTTCATACCGGTCTGTGAGGAATGCGTTTCTTCTTCCGAGACCAGTAATAGACTACGATATAAGGTGTCTCAAGGTCAGCTTCATAAAGTCTTACTCCCTTGGGGCCCGTGAAGTACTTTGAAATTTAGTCCCAGGGTTATGGTGGGTTCTGAAGATGCTGGCGATCGTGGAGAATTTTTACCCCAAGATTGGGGTCGAAAAGCTTCGCATGCCACGCCACCCTCATCACATACTATTCTTGAGTTGGAAAAATGTTGTCATCATTTTTCTCGGGTGTTCGACAGGATAGGGTAGTTCTCAAGACCAAGTTCAAGGTTGTACAATTCATGTGGAGATAAAATTGTTGGAGTAGAAATCAATTTTGGCCTCGCATCCGGTGCCGGGCTTGCTTTCACTAATGCAGTCCACGTTGTCATTCTGCAGACCTGTACCTTGACCTTGGCGTTGTCCCTTCGAGGCAGCACATAAATATACTGCACCTCTCGCATGTCCATTTTTGTGCCCTTTGTGTCCAATTTACACCAGCGAATGATCAATATACCAATGACACAATCGGGATTAGTGGCAACTTATGCAGACGTATCACCCTGCAGGGCATGACTATCGAATATGTCCGGAGGTACATGGGTGAATATTTATTCTTCGATCTTTTCGCTCTGAGTTACGCAGTATTTTTGAGACTGGAGGTAACGTATCCAACCTCATTGAAAGAAACCGTTCTGTACGGGTTCGCCAACTTGACTTGGCCCACTGAGTCGTGCACTCAGCAGAGACGACCTTTGAAACATGCGAAATATTTGAGCAGGTATGTATTACTGCGTCTTTGGGTGTTCTGGATTTATTGTCAAGATGGATGGTACAAAGTTCCGGGGCGGAACAACACGGGGCGCACCAAAAATGCTTGGTAATCAGGTTCAACGAGCTGCATGTCACAAGTCAGCCGCTAGCTCAAGCTACGATGATGGAATCTGTTGAACCTCAAGCTCTCCCCCTTTCTCATGCACTGGGACCATCAGAATCCTCAGATTGAGATATTTAACTCCTCCCATGCCTGCTCGTCGGGGTCGACCCCGGCGCGACGTTCCGCCATGCAGCTTTTGTCAGAAAGAGTTCAGGAGATATGAACATCTCGAGCGTCATGAGCGCACTCGTACGATTCCGTCTCTAGTTTTTGTATTCATGCTTCCTCGTCCACCATCAATACTGGATAAAGACCCTTGACAGTCCAAATGCTCACCGGATCTTTATGACAGACACTCGGGAGCAACCGTTCCTGTGCGACTGCGGTCGGCGATTTTCCCGAAGGTACATCTAGTGATCCAACAACCCGGGGACAGGCACACAGCAAGCGAATGTGTCAATGTGGGCTGACATCTCCATTAGAGATCTTCTTTCCAGACATCAGCGCATCTCTCATGCCGATGAAAATGAGCACCATGACGACGTTCAATTTTGTGATTCAGGTGAAATACCAGGCCAACCCGCAATTCAATCATTAGCAAACACACATCTGGCCTTAGAGGGCCATGTGCCGGAGGAACCGCATCCTCTCCCATCAGAATTCCAGGAAAGGGCACCTCCTTCACAGGATGTCTCCCCTGACATAGCGGTACCACAAGTGGCCCAGGCCAATGCCTGTGAGCAAGTAAACGAATGGGCTTTACATGATCCCAGGACGGCGTTTCAAGAACCATTTCAGGATCAATTAACACAGGATCTGCTAGCTGGGATGGACGGCCTCGACTTCGACTCTTTGTGGAACGACACGCAATTTTTAAACCCATTCCTACCCATTGAGCCGCTAGACAGTGTCCAGCCTGAGAATCGCCAGATGATCTCGCGAACCACTCCAGAAACTCATTTTCAGGCACATTCACCCAACTCACAGGACCAGCCAGACCGAATACAGACTGAATTGGAATCAGGTTTTGCGTCGAGACTTCCCTCAATGGAGCCCGAGCAGCCTGAAGTGACGCCCCTATATGTGGCTCCGGCTCACGGCCTCAGAAGCCGTTCGCAGCATGCTCCAACATTAAGACAGGTCCACTCGATCCGGCCCTGGAAAATTTCACCTGAAGAATACTCCCAGATACTCAACAATTTTGCCGACATTCAAGGTGTATTACCGAACAATTGCACCCTCCCATCCAGACACGCGTTCTCTCGCTTTCTAGAAGGTTACTTCCGTGGATTCGCAATCCACATGCCGTTCATACACACAGTCACCTTTTCAGCCGCGTCCATCAGCCCCGAGCTAATCCTCTCGATGTGCGCCGTGGGCGCCCTGTATCGCTTCCAGCCTGCCATGGGGTACCAGCTCTACGCTGACGCGGCGGCCCTGATCTCTTGGCGCGTGAGAGAACGAAGCCGTGTTGCCCTGGATCGGCTGACCGATAACTCACGTGGAAGAAATGTCACCTTGAGTACTCCCAGAGAGCCTTTCATCTCCGCCAGCCCAGCTTTGAATAAACCGAGAACGGAGAGAAAAGAAAATTCCCTCCAATTGCTGCAAGCCATGATAGTACTCATGGCCATGTCGTCTTGGGGCGATCACGATCTTACGCAAGATGCCCTCTCTATGTCCAGCGGAGTCGCGACACTCGCCAGGGAATTGAAGATTTCTGTACGTGAAGAAGCCCCGCCTCCGAACCAAATATGGAGCGACGGCATTAGGCACGAAGAGCGACGTCGGACTCTTTTTTCCGCTTATGCCCTCCTCAACCTGCAATCAGTAGCCTTCAACGTGCCGCCACTACTCCTAAACCAAGAAGTCGCAATAAACCTGCCTGGATGCGCTTCAAGCTGGCAGGCACAAAACGCTGCCGAGTGGTCTACTTTGATGGACACGTATATGACGCCGAGGCCGTTCCAAGAGAGGCTGAACGAGTTGCTGTCGGGAAAGACAATTCACCTCCCGACTGCTCTCTCGTCATTCGGGAATTATGTTCTCATACACGGTCTACTCCAACAGATCTTCCTTGCTCGTAACGCGGCCGGATGCCTTCCAGACGCAGGCGAAGTCTTGTGCGACAGCGTCGTGGACAAAATGCAACATGCACTTCGTGCCTGGCAAGAGTCCTGGGAGGCAACATACGAGTCCACGACGGACCCCTCGTCCCCCAAGGGGCCAATGGGATTCAACTCGACCGCCATCCTGCGCCTGGCCTATATCCGACTCAGCGCCAATTTTGGCCCCAGTCGGCAGCTTACCTTTGCACGAGACCCCCGGGCGATAGCTGCGGCCTTTTCCTCGGGACGTGCCATCAAGGCCGAGCACAGGTCCCCCAACCTGGATCGGGCCGTGCTGCAGTGCATCCACGCCTTGAGCATCCCCGTCAGGGTCGGGATCGCGTTTGTGGCGCGCACGCAGACGATGAACTGGGGCGTCGAGCACGCCTTGTGCAACCTGGAATGCGCGTTCCTCCTGGCGCAGTGGCTCCTCGTGATATCGGAGTGCGTCGAGGTGTCGGGTGTGGAGGCGTTGCGAGCTGATGAGCGCAGGTTGGTGAATGCCGTCGTGAGTTTGGTACGGGAAACCGAGCTTGGGGACTCCTTTGATGAAGACAGCCAGAGTCATGCTGTTCAAATCAGAGACTTGGCGAGATGTACCATGTCCTTGTGGTCGCAGACATTCAAGGGGTCACATGTGTTTGATACCGTTCAACTTATTGGTAGCGGTTTGGCGACATTATCTGACACTCTAGGATGATAATGCACCAAACCAACGGTTTAGTCGACGATGAATACTGGCTCACTTCTGGTGGCAAAGATCCTAATGGGGCCGCACTTTAAAGCAATCTCTTCTGAGCGCCTTCCATTTTATCTCACGCGTCAAGATTTATTCTAAGCACCTCATTCCCTTCCTTTTATCACGAATCAAGGTGAATCCGTAGCCGTCCCTGACCTTTCATAATCTGGCGGCGATGTGATCACAGAGGCACTAGAGCTTAACTTGGTGCTTGGGGTTCGTCCGCAATCTTTCACCGTAGATGTAGAAGAGCGGAGGAATACCGCAGCCGATGAGGGCGATAAAGGCAAGCAAGCTATTTCCCCAGCCCCAACCGAGGGAGTCGTACATATGCAGGGCAAATAGGGGGAAAGTGCCGGCGAACACTGAGCGCGAGACGGTGTTTGCGGCCATGGCGGCTCCAGCGTAGATATTGAAGGTATCGATCATGTAGTTGGCGATAGAAGCCATAATAATGGTGAGAGGAAAGCCGACTAAAAGTGTTCCCAGAAGCGGAACGGCCCAGTGGACATGATACTCCACGGTCCAGCCGTAGATAAAGAGCCCGATGGGGATGAATGGGGCCGCGAAGATTATGAGGGGCAGACGATGCTCTGGTTTAGGCTGCTCGAGGCCGTGCTTTGCAGCAAGATACTTCATGATCTTGTCCGAGGTCATGCCGTAAAGGATCATGCCCGCGAACATACCGATGCCCATGCCAATATAGGACAGTCCCACCGTGCCCTGGCTGAAGCCGTATTCACCTTCGAACACGAAAGTGAAGGTGGTGAAGAAGAGATACATGATTGCATAGACAAAAGCGTTGTATACTGTAGCAATTAGATGATTAGCAAGCAGAAAACAAAGGACAAGTCAGATAAATCCTTACAGCTGGCCAGACCACATATGGGGGAAAGAAATAGAAGCTTCGAAGGACGCACGATTGCCCGGATGAACATCTGTTTCGTGGAAAGCCCATTGTCCAACTTTGAGCGGAGGTGAGGCTTGCCAGTCTCCTTCCGTAACTTGTTAGTCTTCCACTTCAGCAGAACCCCAGGGTTACTTTCGCGAAGTACCAAGGCCCCAACGATGGCAGTGGCTCCTGAAGAGATGACGACAAGCCAGAAGAGCCAACGCCAGTTTGCGGCCTGGGTGAGGAAGCCTCCAATGACTGGGCCAATGACCGGGCCAGCCACCACTGGCAAGTTCCATGCCATGATGGCGAGGCCGCGCTGCTCCGGTGGCATAATATCCGCTACGGTAGCGCCGCCTACCGTCATGGGTGCTGATCCGATCAGGCCAGCAAGGAAGCGGAAGCCAATGAGCATATTCATGTTGGTTGAGACGGCACAGGCGACATTGAACACAATGAACCCGAGGTTTCCAGCATGATAGACGGCGACCCTGCCGTAGATGTCGGAAAGCGGCACCAGCAACAAGGGACCAGCCACGTAGCCGAGAAGGAAGACGGACACGACGAAGGTGGCCAGCGTTTGGTCCGAGGAGTTGAACTCTTCTTGGACCTGAGGTACGCCGGGAGCGAACATGGATGAGATCAGTGGGCTAAAGAAGGTGATAGCGGCCAGGACGCAGATGTTGGCCCATTTCTTCTTCGAAGACCAGTTCTTTGGGTTGGCAGGATCATCGGGGCCTTCCCAGTCAACAACATCCGGATCTGGAATTTTCTGTGATCCTTGAGCTTGGAATTCCTCTCCGAGATTTGCTCCATCATCAACTTGGTCTTTCTCAGCTTGATGTGCGCTCTCCAGATCTCTGTCGCTTTTGCTGAACGAGGGGTCATCGTGATCGTTCGTAAATTTGTTTTTGGCATCGGCAGACATATTGTAATCCATATGGTCTTATTGCTTGTTTAGCTGACGCAATAATGAGGCTATCAGACTTCAGTTGGAGCAAGATGGATGCAAATGTCCGCGGGTCGAAGGTGCAAGTTTGTGCTGGCGAAGGAAAATATATCTAAAACCATATTGAAAGAGAAAAAGAAAAGAAAAAGTAGGAAAACAGGAGCAGTTACTTAATCTTTCCATCGCGAGAAGAAAATCATACGGAGCAAAGCACTGTTAGATTTTGCTGTTCTCCTGACTTACTTGCACCTTTGTCACCGTACAGCCCCGTCTGGTTCTGGATCGCGATGCGGAGGTACATGCGGAGGTACAACTTCTGATACCGGTTTTGCTGTCATTAATGGTGCGGAGGTACCCATGTGCAGAAGTACCTCCAATGTTCATCTCGTCCGCCGTGTGCTGACAAACGCCACCCTTTCGTCCGCCGTTCCCACATTACCTAATCCCTCCTCCGCCGTGCACCCAACGTTCCTTCAATATTCCCCTCCAGACTGTACATAGCCTTCAACCGGCGGTCGCATCGAGCTGATGTTATCAAGGGATGTTCACTTTTGAGTCCGTTGTCGTCATTATCGTCCATGATGCCGGGTCACGATCAGCATCAGCAGGTCAACAACCTCGTTCAAGCCAAACGAAGGAAGCTGAGGAAAGGGACGCACAGCTGCTGGGAATGTAAGCGCCGCAAGATGAGGTGTATCTTTGCTTCTCCCGATGCTACCACCTGCAGTGGATGTCGGCGTCGCGGTTCACAGTGTGTCTCTCAAGACTTCCCCGAAGACGCAGCTGTCTCCCTCAACACGGCCGAGCCCCAGGTCCAGGCCCGGCCACGGGGCCACAACGCCAATGTGAACCGACTATATGAAGGCATCGCGACTTCTACAGGCACTCAAGGAGAAAATGGTGCTAAAACAGTTGATCTTACATTTGCCGGCATTCCCACACCCATGTCGGCGAGGCTAGATTCGGCCGCAGAGGCCGACTGTTCTTTACTAGCAACAAGCAGTCATGATAGAGAGCTGTCTAGGGTTCTGCATGCATCACTGCCTTCCCAGCAAGAAATCAACAGGTTTTTCACAAGCAGCGAACGTTCTGCCGTCCTCGCACATGAAACCATGACCACGCCGTTCACGGTGTTGGAAGAGCGTGGGCTGAAGACAGCCGAGGCATTAGAGGAGAGCCCTGCATCGAACACACATCCAGTATTGCTAGCGCGCTATATGCTTTTACTCGCCAACTTAATCCAGTCCAGGGGCATCAAGAATCTATCGGAGTCGGACCAGACTGTCATGGAGCGGTTGGTGGACACGGCTACTTCCAGGGTGACCAAAAACGACAGGTTTCTAGGAAGCATGGAAGGCCTGGAGTGCCTGATGATAGAGAGTGCTTATCATGCGAACGTTGGAAACCTCCGTCGAGGCTGGCTGGCTGGTCGACGTGCGATGAGTGCTGCTCAGCTTATTGGCCTCGACCGAACACATGGTCAGATGCAGTACGAGAGACTGGGAGCCCTCAAACACTACGATCCACGCACAATGTGGTTTCGAATTGTCGACCATGATCGGTATCTCTGCCTGATGCTTGGTCTTGCCCAGGGCTCGCTGGACCGTGGTATGGCTTCCGACGTGGCCCTGGCCAGCGACACCGCTTTGGGCCGTATCGAGCGTATCCACTGCGTGATTGCCTCCCGAATTCTAGAGCGCAACGAGTCTATTTCGAATTCTCATGACCCGGAACTGATGCGGACCTTGGATTCGGAGCTCCAAAGGGCCGCCAGACAACTCCCAAGCAAATGGTGGCGTGTACCCGATCTACGCCTCCCAGCGGACCCGCAGGCCTTATTCTGGGACACTCGGCGGTTATTCGCGCAAGTGCTTCACTACAACCTCTTGAACCAACTGCATCTGCCGTATATGCTGCGATCCTCGTCAGGAAACAGCAAACGCGAGTACTCGCTGATCACGTGCGTCAACGCCTCGAGGGAGATGCTCTCGCGCTTCATCGCGCTGCGCAGCTTCGATGGGGCTGCCTACAGTTGCCGGACCATAGACTTCATTGCCCTGGTTGCCGCCATGACCTTGCTGCTGGCCCACCTCGACAGCCACCACCCAGAGACGCAGAACCTTCTGGCACACCAGTATCATAGCGACCGTGCCATGATCGAGCAGGTCAAAGACAACATGGAAGAGTCCGGCCGTGCCAGTTCGGACCCGCTGAGCTCGCAGATTGCGGACTGGCTGGCTCGTTTGCTCGCGATTGAGGCCGAGACGACTGACGATGTTGAGCTGTACCGTGCCACAACTCTGAGCGTGGGAGAGGCAGGAACCACGAACGAGGGGAGCGATACTCGTGACTCTGTAATTGTACAGCTGCCGTGTTTCAGTGTTCTGAAAATAGTGCGAAACGGAATCAACAGAGATGTGCACATTGAACAACAAAAGCCACAGGTCGGCCATGAGAATACAGCAATTCCTGTCGAGGCCGCGACAGCACTTGGCTCTGGGTGCGAGAGTGTCATCGGAATTTCATCGAATTCAGCATCAGAATGCTTCTCTGCAAAAAGTACAGAAAAGCTGTCGAGTCCGACTAGAACCCCGGGCCCCTCAGAATTGGGCTCCAACAGTCTGCACAGCTTTCAGCAAGAGCTCATCCAATACCCAGACCTGGCTGCTACAGGCGACCAATGGGCATTCCAGGGTGTAGATTGGGCGTTCTTTGAAAACTTTACAAGACACACTGGAGTAGATGGCCGTGATCTTGTGGACGAGGAGTGGACTATGACTTGAAACCAGTTATCATGAGTTTCCAGGGCAGACTACGGGTTTGGCTTATGGGACGACTGGATGCATTCGAGGATTTGGGCGGACGGCTGCATTTCGTGATCTCTTGGCGCAAGAAACGACGAATTCTGATGGGGCCTCTGCTGCTTGGATGTCTTTCGCTCCCTTTTGTAGAACTTGATACGACGGGCTGCAGCAATGTTCACAATTGGTGCTCTGGTAGGCAAAGCTTTTTTCCCATTTGGAGTAGAAATGTTCACGTACCGTGAGATGTTTCTATTCTGATCGCCAGTCGGTCTCGGCGAAGACATCTCCCCGATTAGGGGCCTAAGAGGATGTCCAAGCCTACCCTAGTACCAGCCGCGAACACCATCGCCATTTGTTTTGCGCACTCGCGGATAGAGTTAATGTCGGAGACGATGATAGAACGATAAGTGAATTTCCTAATTTTTCCTTGCAATTATCCTATCCTTTACACTACGGTCTGGCTACCGACTCTTCTACTTACTTTTCTCTCCTTTACTTATGTACTATACATACTGCAAGCAGTTTCCCACCCTACCCGCTAATATGCGTTTCTTATATGCCATTGTCGCCCTCATTGGCGCAACTTACGCCATGGTAAGACTACCTAGGTACCCATACATTCCCATATTCATCTACTCCTTATACCGTGCTAATGCCCCACCAAAGCCTATAGTAGGTACATAGTCATCCCTTCCCATCGACCTCGCCCACGCCAGCACCATGTGCCATCGTAGATGGAGACATTCTTCAAATGTGGACAAGCCAATGTGAAAAGACACATGGCATCCACCGCGGCCCTTAGTACTTCTGGGGTTGAGTTTGCAATGCGCTGGATTGCCTCGTAATCCTCGTCATCCATGTGCGCCCCATGCTCCTCGGCTTGAGCGAGCCTTTTGGTCAGGATTTCTTCAAGCCGCGTCGCTGCCTCGTCGCCGGCGGCCCGGACGGCGGCCTCGTCTGTCCAGTCCATGGTAGGGGTCCCGACCGCCACGATCTCAGAAGGATCTTTTGCACCATGAGATTGGAGGTATTCCAACGGCTTAGTACTAAGGTCAACATCGACATGAACATTTCTGTCTCGCGGCGCATCCTTGTCTATGAAATCCAACATAATGAAGTCAAGATGCCGCAAAGAGCTGTGGGCGATGGACAAGCCGAGGGGGCCGCCGGTGAACGCATCCAAGGCCTTCTTGACGCATCCAACCCATTCACTCCAAGAGTCCGTTTCAATTGAGAAGGCCATGACCGTACTGTAATAGCGTGGAAGGGTTTCGGCTCGGGTCTGTCTGCTGACCCGTGTGATAGGGGGCTGATGAAGAAGGCCTCGTTGCCTTGTCGCAGATGCGTGAAAGGCCAAAAGATGACCGTAGATCGTGTTTCTGATCTCTGCTGGCAATTTGATGAAAGGAAACGCTTTCTGGGCACATATTGTTGGCTTAATTGGGCACAGGAGAGGGCATGTACATCGTGGCTTACCTCGGCTTGCTTCTGTATTCCTGCCTCTCCCGGCTCATCATTCACCGAACGACTCTGGACTTCGCGGTCCTTAAGGCCCTCAGTTGTGTCTCTAGTATCCATCACGAGCGGATTGTGGTTCTTCACAAGCTGTGTAGTCATTGGTGGAGTGCGCACATGAGGTCAACTACGCGTGGCTCAATCGGATTCGGACCGCGTTTTGCAGGACGCGTGCAGAAAGTCCATATAAGAAAAGGCCCAGAGGTACCAGAAGTATCGCTTAAAGAAGGTTAGCGTAAGGGAAGGTTTTGGGGTAAGCTGATTAAGAAAGTGACTTAGAAATACTAGAGGATTCCAAGTAAAGTTAAGTAGTAGTGGGCGGAAGGAAACCTGTAGGTGGGCCGACCGAAAACTGTAGGTAGGCCGACGCTGGCTGCGCGGGGCGTGATATGAAACAGGAGGTGGGATCAGGGTTTAACCCCGAGGTTTTTATGCTCATATTCTATAGGCTTCACACTGTGGGTAGCATCATGCTTGAATATGAGGATGCATATCTACGTATTAATACACCGTACTTTGCTTGTGGGTCTCGATCATATCTTCGAGACCATAATTCATGAGAGAATTAACCAAACGGCCATCAAAAAAGCGACCGTTCCTTGGCGCTTTCCCAGCAGAATATCTTTCAAGTTACTGGACGCTCCAGACTCCCCTTGCGCGCTTTGTCTAGCCTCCCCCTGTCCATTTTGACCAGCCTCACCGGTGGAGCTTGCGGTCGTGGGAGCTGTAGCTGTTGCGGGAGTCGTAGTGCTTGGAGCAGGTGTCGCAGCTGTGAGTGGGTTGGAATTGCGCTCGCACCATCCCTCGCCGTAACATTCAGACGTCGTCCCGGCGCCCTCGTAGACATATTTGTTGAAACCGTCTGGATAGGCATAGATAAAATCCCGTTCGTAGTCCCATGCCGCTTCAGTGGTAATGAGAGGCGATGTTGAGACCGTGAGGGTCACCGTTTGGTCGGAAAGCGGTGTGACGGTATTGGCGCGACAGAAGAATGTGCTGTACCAGTCTTCGCCGGTGGGTGCCACCTTGTCGTATTTTGTCCCAAATTCATAAGCCCTGGTAAAATGATCAGCCATTGAAACTTTGAGTAAAGAAACGAGGCCGGAAGAATGAAGCACTTACGAAGGACAACAATATGTCGCTATACTTTTGATTCCGTCGCCCAGGTCACTCGTTGTCTCCAGCGCTGATGTCATGCCCACGGGACAGTCGTTGAACTTTGTCAGATCAGAAGTTCCGTCTCGAGGCACGTAGCAAGCTGCGTCCTCCAAATCTGGTGGGCCTAGCATCGTCACGGTGCACATGGGAGGAGTCGACGCGTGCGTTTTGTCTGCTCTGAAAGCAGATGTGTCGTCAGGTAACCACTCTTCGCCGCATGGCATAGTTGTGAGCCATAGGTTTGAGGGCGTATAGCACGTGGGTCGTGGCTCGAAAGCCGTGATCGCACCGTCGGTATGAATTCCGGCCATGGCGATGCGTCGAGTGCTCCCAAATTTTACCCGACAGAAACACCGATTTGAAAATTTGATATCAATTGATGAGTGGACTTGTCAAGATTTACAGCGTTGGACAGACCGTTTTGAATGCAGATTGGGGACGCCTACCAATATCACGAAGTGCGAGCTTCTGAGATTTTATGGCCTGATAGTAAACAGCCAAGACCAAATCCCGGACCTCAGTAACATATTGGCAGGGCATGGTGTTGTTAACCTAGAGCTTACTGGATATAAGCCGATGAGGATGGGTACGGCATGAAGGCAACAGATATTGCTTGCCGGTTCAGAACAGTGATACCCAATCCTCGCCTTCCGTTCTGAGCCCACTGTGGGCATCTCAACCTCTTGGCTCGCTTGGGTAACGATCCTTCAGGAAGAAGTCCCCACCACATCACGGGTGTGCGGCAAATTTTCGGCACTAGCGAGCGTTCAACTCCGTCAGATCATCAAACTTATTTTTGTAGGAAATAATTATTATATACCTGAATGAGAACACTGCTTCGAATAATTGTCACGTATCTGGCAAAGACCACGCCCCTGGGAACTAAAGAGTTCCAAACGTCACCACGGAATCATTCTGTGCTCTTGGCTTCGATAACAAGACCAATGTCTGTCTTTATGTCTACTAGTAAGTGGCAGAGCGACAGCCTTGGAAACATTAAAGTTATGACTGCAGGTGTATTTTGGTCCTTGTTGAAACTCTAATTAATGGTAAGAAAACAAGGGCAACACATTCGGGAACTGCAAGAGACTCGGGAACGAAGGAACCAGGCCCCTTCACTCAATCGCCTTTAGGACATCCAGCAGACTCTCCCAGATCATGATCCCCTCTTCCCACGGCGCCGCGTGCCTCCCAGTGCATCTATGGCCCCTCTGCACCCGCAACCCATCCACCTCGCGCAGCCGTGCCTCCAGCTTCTCCGTCTGGGCCATCGGCACAAGCTGGTCCTCGTCGCTCTGGTCGAGCACCACCAAGCGCGGAAGCCGGCCCTCTGCCATCCGCGCCCGCAACGCCGCGACCTCGAACCGCGCCGGACTCGCCGCCGCCTGGTGGTCCGCCGACCCAAAGGCACGGCCCAGCAGGTCCGCATAGACATCCCGCAGCTGCGCATGCGAGGAGCCCAGGCCGTCGACCAGGTCCGGCAGGTCGTAGAGGCCGTTCATGGCGACGTGCGCCGCCGGGGTGGGAGGCTCAGGCTCCTCCGGGTCGACGTTGTTCTCGTCATGGGACGAGGATGCGAGGCGCCAGTAGCGCGGGGCCTGGTAGATGGCCTGGAACGAGAGACACGCGCCCGCGCTGTGGCCGGTGAGGACGTACGAGCCGTCCGTGAGCCCGAGTGACTTGAGCAGGGCGAGGCCGCGGAGCACGTCCCGGGTGTGTTGCGGGTGGACGGCCTCGCGGGAGGGGTCCGCGTGGTTGTCCCTGGCGGCGTCGTACGGCAGCGTCGGGTGCGTCGGGAAGTCGGACAGGGTGTAGTTGATGGAGGCGATGCCGGAGATCGGCCCCGGTTGGTCGCCGTTGAAGGCGTGAGCCACGGTCGCCTCGATCGAGGCCGCGGTGAGTTGCGGGTCTCTCCAGGCGCCTCCGTGAATGTGGACCTGCCAGCGCGGAGGTGTCGCTGGAGAGGAAGGGATCAGTCCGTGAAGAGAGTCAACAGGCTGTCCGACCAGATTATCGGTTCCTGAAGATCGAGCCAAATAGACGTTGAGGGTCTGGAAACGGTGCCCGTTCTGAACGTAGGGGATGTCTTTCGCAGCTACCACTGGAACAGGCTGGGCTATGTGCGGACTCTTGACCTCGGTCAGCTGCCATACTACGACTTGCCTCGAGGATGCCATGCTGACTGAAGAGATTCCTGGTTCAAAGGGTGTGAGAGTTTTCAGCAGGTGCGGTTTTGCCGGTCGTCAACGAGCAAGCCTTCGGTACGGTTGCGTAGAGTGATGCTACCAAGTAACCGAGACCTCCGGGGGCTTCTTGCGCGAAGTCTAGCATTGTGCTTGGGAGTAGTCTCTCGAATAGAGTGTAGCGCTGGTAGTCTGTCCCTCCTAGTAAGAAGCTGGACGCGGAAGAGCGGCTACAGCTAGCTTGCTTGGCGTTTGTCAGGGCTGCTTACTATATCTGCTTCAATCTCCATGTCAGCAGTCTGTTGGCTCTTAAATCGCTGTGAGACGATGACATGGATGCAGAAGTGAGTTATGATTATCCTCTTGCACAGTCTTGCGGCGGTGCTGACGAACTTGGACACAGCACTCAGGCTTCATTTCTCGGTGATCCAAACTTCCCAAGCGTGGCCATTGAGTCTTCGAAAGGGGGCAGTATCAAATTGCATCGGGACATGTGTACCCTACTAACACCTCGCACTCATCAAGCAAATGTTTACGGAATTCTTATGGACGAGGTGTTTGGCATGCCCCAAGTTATCACTCGGACACTGATGAGAGACGTTGGGAGTATGGACAAAGTGGACTTAGAAAGAGATGATTTTGATGCTAAGAAAACCAAATTAACGGATATAAAGGGCGTCGTGCTAAATGAAATAGATTGCTAAGAGAGTGGACCGGGAAAGCAGAAATGACCATACCTCGTCGCTTAATCCATCTTGATAAGACGAAGACACGAAATAATTCAAGTGCATCGCGATGGTGTACGGTGTAGGCAATCAACTGTTGCGTTGTGAAACAAACCCGTCCTTGGAGCCCATGCGAGTTGACCATGTGGGGATGAGAGAGTTGCTCTCCCAACCTGCATAATGTCCTCTCATGCTGCCCACTCACTGGGAGTTGGTAGCCGGCTCTGGTAGGCAAAGCTTTCCCCCCATGTGGAGTAGAACTTTGTTCAGCTACCATGGGATGTTTCCATTCTAGTGTTCCCGGGATTTCAAAATCCCCCTCCTTTCTCCAAACCTGGCTCACTCCCGCCTGTGCAGGGAGGGGAGCGCCCAACAAGCCATGAGGGAGTGAACATACAAGCCTGTCCGTTTCAAACACCACACCTTCTCCGAACATTCAAAAGCAATAAAAGAGCACAGAAATTAGACGACAGTGACCCGGGTTTGGATTTCTTCACCACCACTGCTTTACAGGATATATCCACCCTACCAACAATTTGCTACTGACGAATGGTCTTCTCACCTGGTACAGTCCCTAACAAGGTCATTACATTGCCTGCCACATACACCAAGGCGGGGCATTCCAGACAGGTTGAGACAACGTTGGTAGGCGTCTGATATCTTCTCGCCTCGGCTGTGCCTTAACAAAATTAGAAAGGTACCTACCCACAGGCCCAGGCTTGGAAAGTCCACATGGCTTCAGATGATGCCGGGACAATGCTAGCAGCGGTCGTGGAAAAGTTCGGCCAGCCGTACGCCCTGAAGCGCATCCCGCGACCGGCCGAGCCCCAAGCCCACGACCTGCTCATCAAGGTCCAAGCAGCCTCCTATTGCCACACGGATGCAGTCTTCGCCGCGGGAGAAATGTTCCAAGAGCTTCCACGTGTCGGCTGCCACGAGTTTGCAGGAGAGATAGTTGCCACCGGCCCCGGTGTAGCAGCGGACGACGGACTTGCAGTCGGGACTCGCGTGGGAGTTCCGGGCCGAGCCTATCACCCTTGTGGCTCCTGTTACGAGTGCACCCACTCCGGGCAAGACAGGCCTGGGTATTCGCCATACTGCCCGAAAGCCTTCAACCTTGGTCTCACCCGCGACGGAGGATTCCAGGAATACTGTCTTGTCGACAGCCGGCAAGTGGCCCCTCTGCCGGACGGCCTGACTGCCGTCCAGGCCGCGCCTCTGATGTGTGCTGGAGTAACCATATGGTCTGCCCTGCAGCATGAGAAGGTCCGCGACGCTCGCAAAGTGGCCATCTTGGGTGCAGGCGGGGGCCTTGGTCACCTCGGCGTCCAATTCGCCGCACATCTTGGCAAGGAGGTTCTCGCGGTGGAGACCAACGACGCCGCGATAGAACTGCTCAACCGTGTCAAGTCCAGGTTGGGTCCTACGGGGGCGTCTGTTCATGTCGTCGACGGGCGCAAAGCATCCGTGAAAAGCATGAAGGCGCTGGTACAGGGTCAAATTGCACCCGGCACGCCTGAGCCCGAGGTTGGTCTGGACGCAGTGATCCTGCTGCCCGAGTCGCAGGCGGCTTTTGATCAGGGCATGGCGCTGCTGAGGAACCACGGTACCATGGTGGTCGTGAGCTTTCCCAAGAAGAAGCTTGAAGTTAGCGCGCATGATCTTGTCTTTCGCGATATCAGCGTGGTTGGGAGCCTCGTCGGGAGGAATCATCAGATACGAGAGATGTTGCGATTCGCCCAGGAGCACGGCGTGCAAGCAGAAGTGCAGGCATACAAGTTCGGAGACATACATCAACTCGTGCGAGACTCTCACAAGGGAGGGGCAGGGAAATTGGTTGTGGACATGACCTTGTAACGATTCGAGTTTTGCTAGCTTAGGTGGATTTCTGTTCGTAATGAACGACAACAACAGATTGATGTTCTTCTCACCACTTCAATATTTTCCTTGCAGCTGAGAAGATGTTATATTGCCTCTATGTAAGTGCGGCGTTTTGCCTTTCTCCACGGATGGTCGTCCTCAAGGAGATCAGGTAGTGAGCATTCAGACGCGTCAATATTGATTCACTGCCGGAATGCTGGGCCGCGTAATGAGAGTACTAATTGAACTACCAACAACGTGAGGCCGCCTACACATTCGTCCTAATCACTGCTTATTGTCCAATTTATTGTTCGGCCTCTCAACCGCCATGGATAGGCCAACGCCGACGGCAATCCAAGTAGCAAAATAGTGAATGCTGATCAAGGTCTTCGCGCTGGGTTCCTTGGTGGCCGCTCTCAATCGCCAAATACAAGAAGGGCGGGTCTTCTCACGAAATGGATTGACTGAACCTGCTCAACATGTGTCACGGACCAGAGAGGGGCATAATTTAGGCAGAGTGACTTTGTGTAGACATAAGCAAGCAAGCCCAGACTTCTCCCTGGCTTACTTGTCCTCAAGAACCCATGGGGGCACAAGCCACCCGCGTCCGGGACTATTGTCGCTGTTGGGAAGCTCATTGAGGAATCCCCACCATGAATTTTGGTCGTATCCTTTATCCTTCCAATCGTTTATATCGGAGTCGGGATAAGAGTTGTATATCGGAAGCACATCGAAAAGAGCTCCGTCGTGGGCCAGGCAGACGAAGACGTTAGGATTTGCGTCAAACAGCAGCAGCAGCTCTGCCGTCTTCTGAGCAGCATCGGCGAACGAGTAAGCGCTACCGGGAGCAGTCGATATTCTATAGAATGGCTGGGTGCGAGCATCGACATCACCTTGGCTGGCGGCCGGGTGATGCGCCGTAAATATTGAACAAGGGCATGGATTGGGATGGCGGGCGTCCAACTGTTCGGGTGGGATGACTGATGGCATCGGGTTGTAACGGGATGGGCGAATCATCCCTGGATAGTGGCAACAATCTGCACCCATGAAAACGAAGGTATCCGGTGTGGTGCGTGCAAAGCCACAAATGTGCCCAACAGCATGCTGCCAGCTTGTCAGTGCATGGGTTGGAACACTGGGAACGATCTTACAAACCCCTGGTACATCCAAAAGATAGAATGATCCGTCACCAAAATAGTCATGCGCTCGGAATCCACCAATGGTGAGGGGAAATTCAGGTTCGTGGATCCTATGTCCCCTTCATTCAAAAATTAGGGGGTCAGTATGGCAGCAAACCAGGGCATTGCATTGATTCGTCTTACTCGAGGTCACTAGCGAGGACATAGCTCTCGGGTCTAATGGGCCAACCCGGAACGAAATTCTCAACGAAACCTGGTCCCACGACGATGTCAGTTGTGGCAGGGAATTTTGAGCCATCACCGATGTGGTCCCAATGCCAATGGCTCCAGACGACAGCCTCTAATAACTCAGCATAGAATTGTTAGTCATCACACACTGGACTGGACTTCACGGGAGTCTCAGAGAGTCTTATCATACTCAGCTTGGACAACTCGAGGCCAGAGGCCACAAGAACCTCTTCAACTCCATATTCAACTTCCATGCCTGGGGCACAAGCCTTGATCATCTCTGTGGTTTTGGGTGAGCCATTCCAGAAGTCTTTGCGGGAGCCGGCGTCGAAGAGCACGCGTTCCATTCCGGAGGGACCCTCGTGCTCAATCAAGAAGCATAATGTCTTGAAGTTGAGCGTTTCGTGGCCCTTTAGAACTGGCTCAACAAAGGCGGAGGAAGTGCATACCAGGCGTGTCGTAGTATCGACAGCCCGCACACGCACTGTCTTGTTAGACTGGGGGAGGTCGAGGTCAGGAGCCCGTTCTGGGCTAATCGATGCCGCGGACATGTTCATTTATTCACAGGGATGTGATGAAGAAATGGTGGAAACCGATGTGGAAGAATATACCGCCCGATCTCTTTGTGAAAGGGCGCAATAGTGATGAAGAACGATGGAAGAAGCAGAGTGGGACTGAGGCAGACAATAGCCACAAGTAAACCTTAAATTACCCCAGCTCCCCGCTCCCCGCACAACATTGTCATATCACGGCTGTCATACATATGGGCCTTGCTGCTCAAGGTAGTGAGGGACAAATGGGGGATTAAGCGGAGTTCCTGGCCAAGGTGTGGATGCATATGTGGAGGTGGTCGCAAGAAGTTGACATTGGGTGCTTCGCCGATCAATTCCAGGCTAGAGAGTCTCTGGGGTTACACAAAAGGGCTTGGACTTACCCCATGATCAAGTCGCAGCAGCAGTATTACTCGCTGCGTCAATTGCCGAATACCAGGATTATTTCAGGTAAGCAAGATGGATTCTCGATGTTGTTCCTAACAACCTAGATTCGGTTGAAGGCAGTCCCCCTTAAAATGTGGACTACAAGTTGAAAGTGGCGGATAGATTTCTGAAAGGGGGACGGGAGGGTTGCATCGGGCGCGGGAGAACGGACCGTTGCGTATTACATAAGTCGGCCAAGCTTCACTCATCTCATTTGCCGAGTCAACGTCACGATGCGAAGGATCTTGGCCATTCTCACTTTTCCATCTCAGCCCTAAGCAACACCGCCGGACACTCAACCCAACACACCGATGATGGCGCTTGCCCGTGCCTCTTTCTCACAGACGGCCACCGACAATGCTTCCCGAGGAGGATCTCGAGCGTGCGAGGGAGCACATCGCCCGAGCCATAGCTGATCGGATAGTCGAGGGCACCGCGATTGATTGGACATCGGTCGAGCAACTCGATAAGCCTATCCTTCGTGTCCAGGCCTGTCTCCAGGATGGCTCGAAGCAGACGGCCAACCAGTGCATACCCGGGCCTATCATCACCGTGAGTGTTGTAGAACAGGCTTCCCATAATGCCGACGTTTGGCTCACTCTGCGATTGTAGTATCTTATAGACCTATCAGGGATCGTCCACGGGGGTCGGGCGACGCCGGAAGCCCCTGAGATTCTCCGTGGCGGCAGCAGTAGCAACAACAGCGTCGTCCAGCAGCAGAGACAGGTAGGCAACCAACAGCCATCAGCTGCATCAACCCCAGCTGCCATTGTGCCCGATGACGGGAGAATCACACCGCCTGAGTCCGAAATTGTCTCCAGCGGCGATGCCACGCCTGCACACACTGACCCGGTTGCGGAAGCTTCGGCTGGCCGCAATCGAAGACCACTCGGCGGCCTCAGGCCCGTGCGGAGGGAACAGAGCTCAGTAGACCTCGAAGACGAGCCCAGCGGTCAGAGGCAGATATCAACTGGCGACAAGTTCCCGAAGCGCCGGAAGCAGCAGCCTACTGGCCACGTCCTGCAGCCTTCCACCCTCGACAAGCTCATCCGTGGCATCTGGGAGCAGATCCACGGCAGCCTCAGCCTGGACCCTCAGAACCTGCTCGACCAAGTCCAGCTCCGTCCGGTTGAGGCGGCACCCTTGGACGAGATGAATTCCAAGCTGGGCCTTGTGCTGCAACCGGGTGGACAGGGAAGCATTGTGCAGGATAGCGTTTATGACAGTAGCCGGTCTTTCAAGCGCAGCAATGTTTTCTGCAGCCAGGTGACCCAGGCGAGTCGTGCCTGCCGCTCCCTGGAAGTCATCGTACAGGCCCGTTGGGTTGAGCATTTTGACGCCTACGTGGGAAGCCTGGCCGCGAACGACCTGTCCACACCTCGAAGCCGCTTCAACAAGGCCGCGCTGATGGAGGCGTGCACGGATTTTGGGTGGTCTGAAAAGGAACTACGTAACAAGATGTCAATCTGGCGCGGTTACAATGAGATCAAGCAGGCCGGTGGCTGGGCAGCACTCGTCTTTGCAGGCATGGGCATCTACAGGTTCTGCAAGTACCGGATCGGATTCGACAAAGACAGCATGCAGCGGCTGCGCAACCTCCGACCAGCCATCGAAGTCGCAGCCGACACGCTGCACCCAAATTGGAGGCAGCTGCTCACAGCGATTGGTGAGGCATCGAAACAAATATATCGGGGCCATCCCCACGACTACGTGGTCTGCCTGGACGGCTCGCCTCCCGTCCCGCTGCGGACGACATACCTGCAGTGGGACCCGAACTTCTCGTACCAGCACATCGAGGAGCCAGTCATCGACGAGCACGCCTGGGGCTGCGACGACCCGCGGTGGACGCCGCCGGCCACGAGCATGAGCGGCGAGCCGTCTGCGCTGCCCCTCTGCGACACGTGCGGCAAGGAGCAGTCCGACGACCCGAAGCAAAACTCGTGCTTCTGCTTCCCGACCCTCTTCGGCGCGGCGAAGCCCCTCCCGGCCCCCGTGCTCATATTCCGCACGGCGGACGGCCGCAACAACGGGCTGATGGCGCTCTGCGCCTTCGAGCGTGGCGCTCCGGTCGGCGAGTTCGTCGGGGTCGTGACAAAGGGTCTGTCAGATGTCGACGTCATGGAGAGCGCGGTGGCGGCCAGCGCCGACAAGTATCAAATCTGGCAGGGCCGGCAGGGCAACTTCACGCGCTTCGTCAACCACAGCTGCAAGGCCAACGCGCAGTACCAGCGCTTCACGTGGCTGGGCACTCAGCGCATCGTACTTGTCAGCAAGGGGATAGAGGCTGGCACCGAGATCAGTGTCGATTATAGCGACAAGTACTGGAGGGGCCTGGACAAGAAGTGCCTTTGTGGCGAGAGCTGCTGCCGGTACCGCCGGGATGGCACGGAGGCCGGCTCATGAGTGAGAGGGCATACGTATCACATTGACTCAGAGCTGGCGGGATATTTTCCAAAAGAAAAAGTATGTTCATGAATGGTTCGCGTCAGGGTATATCATAACAGCAAAAGAAGTACAGGATAGTAAGTACATGTCTAACATAACACCCGGCCTCCTGCGCAAGGACAACAGCTCACGTCACAGTAGGCCAACGCCCATCATCAAGGTCCCTCAGATCGGGCTGACCTCATCCGGGTTCCCCCTCCTCGGCTCACGAGTCGGCGGGTCCTCATGCGGCGTCATCGTCTTCCACGTCCCGCTCTCCCTGTCATAGCCGTCTCCCACCGAGCTCGTCCACGACCCCGCGCTGGACCTCTTCGCGTTCCCCGTCAGGGACCTGGACGCCCCGTTGCCCCTGCCAGTGGGGGCGGGCTGGAGCGGAGGCGGGTAGAGCGCCGTCTGGGGCACAAAGGTCGACCTGGCGCTGTTGTTCACCGAGTCGTCGCCCGTGGCCCAGCTCCGCGCGCTCAGTGGCTGGTTTGGTGTCAGCTGTCCCGGCGCGACGAGGTATGTCGCCGTCGTCGGTGTTGGTGCCACCGAGGGGGTGACGCCGTTGTAGCTTGGTGATGGCGGCACGGGCATCCGCGCGGAGAGCGGCGTGCTGGGTGCCGTCAGGGGGTTGCTGTTCAGTGGGTTTGGGTTGCCACCGGGGAGCCATCGCTGGCTGCGCAGCCAGCCGGTCACGGAGGTTCGTGAGTCAGTCTGCGCTGCTGTCCTTGGGCTGGTGGGCTCCGGGAGATGACTTCCTGGCCTGACGGTGTTTGTCGAGCCATAGCGGGAGTCAGTGGTGCCGTTCTCTGCCGCGTACACGGCCTTCCAGCATTCATCCATGAGCATTGAGTTGGACCTTTGCCTCTGGTGGCTGTAGGCTGTGGCCTCCGAGACGGCTGGGGATTTGAGAGCCTCGCCGTAGGGCGGAGGGGCGAGGCCATTTGGTGCGCTGATGCTCCCGAAGAAGGGAGCGTTCATCCTCTTCTGCTCCTCTAGCTGCTTCAACTTCTTGGAGCGGCGGCGGCGGTAGATGACAAACAGCGTGACGCTGATGATCATCGCAATCAGGACTGGGCGACGATGTTAGTGGTGGCTCGCGATCAACGGGGAAGCATATGTCAATACGATAATGTTATGCACGTACCGAGTATTTGGAGCACCAGGGCGGTGGAAATGGGGAATGTGGTGGACGAGCTTGACCGTCTGGCCGGGGCGGGATGTGTAGGTGCCTCCGGTGTGCTCGCAGCTCGCCTCCGAACGACGAACCCGTTCCGTTCTGTGACCCAAGATTCCACCGAGTCCAACATGTTGTCGAGTGGTTGGCGCTTGCGGGGCGCCCGCGGTGGTTGGCCGGGAATTCTGACCATTGTGACTGGACTGTGGCGAGTGTCTCGGGAGTGGTCTTGATCCGCGGGGTGGTTCCAAGGACGGAGGACAAGAAAAGCAAGGTGAGCTCGAGCGGGAGGAAACCAATATTTCTACAAGCTGCCATCCTACGCATGTGCATGCATGAGCATGCAGGGTTGCCGGCTGCCGACCGAACTCGTCTACACAGCACATGAACCAGCGAGCTATTTTTCCCATGTCATCGCCTTGGTCGATGCTGGACTTGTCAGTACGCACCCATGGCACCCCACATACCATGCCCAAGTTTATCGATCGGCAGGGGCAGGGGCAGGGGGGTCCATGGACCGCCCAAATGAACACAGGATGGTGTTCCCCCGCCCAACTGCCGCATTGGGACGACGGAGGCGTGCGGCTCGGAGTATGGATGTTAACGTCAGACGGACGCTGTTCAATCAAGGTTGCGCCCAGGTCTGGCTGATGTCACGATTAGACTTTTGCGGCCATTCCTCTCGACTCCAGTCGGATATAGATAGACCTCCACTCGATAGGCCGGCGCGAATAGATGGTCAATGCACATAGATGCACAATTCACAAATGCTCGGATGAGCGTACCAACCACCGCACCATGCTCCTGGGTGTGGCCACTAAACAACGCTGTTTGATTCCCGAGAAAACATCGAACATTGTTCTTATGCGTTTCTCCCTCGGCGCATCCACCAGGTCCACGCCTTGCAGGAATCATGGCAGGGGGCACCGGTCGGGTCCGAGTCTAAGCCATGATCTCCCGAGGGGGATGGAAAATCCGACCAGGGAAATCCGAGGAGGGGGCACAGTTCTCCCGCCTACGCCTGCTACGCAGCCCCGACGAATATAGACCACAGGCCACAAATATAGCGACAGAGCACAAAGGCCCGGGCGAGACCACGACTTGCGCGCCGCAGATCCGCTGAGTCGGTCGTCAGCGCCCACGAGTAAGGTTAGGGGATAAGGTTTCAGAACGAACTTGGCGGGCATGGATTGGCGAGCCTTACGCACGCACGCAAGGCCGCACGCAAGCAAGGGTGCACAGGGACGGACGGTGCTAATCGCCTTCGGTCTCGTTACCTCTTTTTAGCCGCTTGCCATTTCTTGTTGAGCCGCAATCTACGAGGAACAGAGCCTCAATCAGATTAATTAGGGACAGCCTTAGCCGTAGCGGCATCAATAAGCGAGGGCACGTTCTGCCCCCTCCCCTCCACCCTCGTCGGCTCCACATTCGGCGCCTCCTCCCTGGGCGGGTTTGTTTGGCACACATAAATACCAGGACCGGCACGATCGTCCCTCCCTCTTCCACCCTTGGGGTTTTGCCTGGTCTGGGAGGGGACGACGATCGGCCGGTGGTGGCCCTCCGCTCGAAACGCAATTCGGACGCCGCTAGAAAATTCGCACCACTCAGAGGACGCGTGTGTTGCGGGTTTGTTTTGAAACATCGCCCTGTTGGCCGACGTTCCAAAGAGATGACGTTTGTCTCGGGACAACTCCCCTCTGCACTCGGTGCTATTCCTCCCAAGACTGTTGGTCAATTGGCCAGCTTCTCGCCCCGTCCAGCCCGTCTGGACTGCCGTCGCCGGGATGTCATAAAACATCAGTCCATCCAGTGAACCCTGCCCATCTATAAAGTGCCCGTCGTAGTCCCGTCCTATGAGGGCTGCCAGAAGACCCTGCGTCCATCTCGGTGGCCGAGTGAGTATCCGTCAGCCTGCGAGGACCAGGAGCCCAGAAGCTGCCAGTAATCCGCCGTAGCCATACAACTTCTTCCAATCCAAAGTGCCGCTAGATAGTGGTGTTTGCTGAAAGCCGTGCGCGCCAGCCAATAAATAAAGCCGGGGAAACGAATCGCCATTGGTGATGACCCCTCCTTTGGACCAAGCATTCCATAACGACCACCCCGCTTGGCACTATAGCGCACACTGCGTGCCGCATAGACGCTCGCCAACATGACAGACTCGAAATAGCCCCGGCACCCAGTGTCTTAATCAGGCTGCAAAGTCTAATATTTCTGCTTGCTCTAGGGAGGCTCAGTACGGAAAGGCCCGCGAGAATTCATAGCACTGCCGAGTCGCTCAAGTCGTGTCTGGAAAATTGGCTAAAGGCTAGTTTCTTTGTCAGGCTATATCCGTTGTTCAAGACCTGTATCAACCACAGGTTTTGATATTGAGTGAATCCGAACAAGACCAAATAGATTATGACGAATATCCGGCCTTTCACACAGAGTTCCACATATATCACAGCGCGATATTACTCCCACGAATCAGACGCGGCTGTGGCGGATGACTTCTGCATGTGTACATGCCGGGGCAAACTGCAAGATTTCGTTTGACAATTTCAATGGATCACAACAACACCATTACAGGTAGGACATGAATTTATGATAGAAATATCATGTGCCTGAATATTTGATAGATCACATGGAGAGTCAGGTCTTGACCGCAAGCTGGCTCAAGGCGAATGAAGACCGTACCACGCATCGTGGAGTTCATAAGGCCAGATGCAAGTGGCCAAAGATTTCCGCAATCTACTCTTCTCAGCTAGGAGGTTTCCTAAACTCGTTATTTGATAACATGCAGAATTCATTGACACAGATCATCAGATATCACAACCTCGAGGTCGGAGCTGTCAATTATAGTCAACAAGAACCACATCCACCTCTGTGTTGGTGGTTTCCTCCATCAAAGCTCTACACCTATAGGCATTGTGTTGGCCAAGCATGTGATAATTTGATTGCAGCAAAACTGTCTCTTTTAATGAGGAGTTAGGCGCAAACGTTTGGGGGCTGAGGTACGATACTTCTTGAATCACCGTGGAAATGAAAGATGGATGTGGAACAAATGTATAGAACTTCACATAGAACTAAAGTCATATTAATCCAGTGGAAAATTAAAACTGAAGGATCCCAGATTTAAACCAGCGCTGGTGTTCCCAAATATCGCATGGGCTATGCATGGACGTCTGCGCTGGGCAGTTTGATCCCGTAGTTTCATTACAGAAAACGTGTGGAAATGATAGCTGAAGACCGTTCGTAAGTTTCTGTTTGTGAAAGCATCCAAGAAATCTTCTTGTTTTTGTTAGCACGCCTTGACTGACACAGCTATGATTTAGACCAATGAGATCATGATCAGCCTATGTTTTGCTTATTAGTCTGACCAAAGTTGCCCTTTGAGTGTTGACCGACACGAAAAGCTTTGCGACAACGATCGTTGCACAGAGTTGTAACATAAACATGACCCGTCATACTCAAAGCTGGGTTACAATCCACCAGCAGTACTCAACGTGGCGCGCCGGATTTAAATCAACGAATTGTATTGATCAACGTTGAAATGCAGTACCAGAGCCAAAGCTATCATACACAGCTCAGATATTCGGTTCGTATTTCTCCATAATACACCATCAACTCGCTACCTCCCCCCGACTCCGATCCCCAATCTCGTCCTGCAGACTACTCAACATCCTCCTCCACGCTGGCCTGAAAGTACCTGCGGTCCTCCACCGGTCCCCCCTGAGTCTCCCCGTTCATACGAGAGGACTCACCCTGGCCCACGACGACGTCATCCCGGACGACCCGGGGCGTTGGCGCCACAGACCCATCCGTGAATGGCTCATAAGAGCTGTCGGCCCCGGTGCCTCCACACTGAGAACAGGTTCCGACGGTGCTGATGGAAACTCCCGTGTTGGGGCGCGGTAGCGCAGACTGACTGCGGAGCGGGGTGAAGCCGCCGATGCCACGGAAACGACGAGGGCTCCTGCCAAACTCGGGGGTGTTGTGACGACGATGGTGTAGAACGGGAGTCATCGAGCCTGAGGAAGAGGGAGATGGAAGATATGGCGACAATACAGGCGATCTCATCGGGGAAGGCGTCATGGACCTCAAGTATGGTGTGAGCTCACGGCTGTGGCGTCGACGAAAGCGGTCGACGCGGCTGCTGTAGTTGTCCCTGGGACGGTGACCAACACCGTTGGTAAATTCCCAGTTACCAAAACTTGGAGGAGCACTCGCTCTCATTTGATCGACAGGTACCAGGACGCACAGCCCAAGCGAGGGGTGAATGGTTGTCAGATGAGTTGCCGTTGATTGGTTTCCGTAAGGAGAAGGAGCTTGATTCTGCTGCAGGGCCCGAATCGGCAGTACTTGTTGATTGCTCACAGGATTCTGATCCTGGCGAGCTCCACTCTGGACAGCCCCGTAGTACTGAGGTGTCGAGCGCCAGGTGTTCTCGAGGCTACCATACGCCGGAGTCGGGTTACCAGCATGCGGGAATGGGACCTGAGGAAACTGCATCGGAAAGGAAGCCATCTGGTACGGCAATGTGTAGGGGGCCGTAGGATACGTGCTGTTGGGGATGGTCGAGAAACTCCCAGTCGGAATTTGAACTTGCGGAGTAGCAGGATAGCTGGCTGGTTGGCTGCTGGTAGGCAGAGGATGTTGAGGAATAGACAAATAGTTCAGTAGGGCCTGGTTCCGTTCCATATTTCTCTGCTGAACTTGCTGAGATAGCCACAAGGCGTACTCGCTGGGTGTGAAGCCTGCGTAAGACATGATTGTCCCGGGTTGGACTTTGGGTTGATGCTGTTCTGAAACTGACTCGGTATTTCTTGGGTAGTTGTGGGAGCTCTATCGTGGATAGGGGAGATGTTCTGGGACGACGAGAGTTTGCAGGAAACTTCATGGTCAAGTTTGTAGGTTTTATAGCCCATGATGAAGGTTGCTAGCATACCAAGGTGTATGTGAGACGAAAATGTTGAGTGAATCACGGCAGTGGGCTCATCACATAGGCTCTATTTACTCTTCTTTTGACTCCCTACCTACCTGTCCAAATAGGTATGTAGGTCTTTTATACTAGCAAACATGCTGTGAGCCCATTAGTGCAAATCCTTGTGACATGGGTTCCACGTCTGGTCATGGCCGCCTTGATACCTGAAAGGCCAGAGGGGAAATAATCGAAATCAAGAGGCACTTCAGCGCGTACGTTTTCATTTTCCGACTCGCCATAAATGAACAGATTTGATGGCTGAAGCGAAGAATCCAACAACGCTCGCCTGGCAAATCTCACAATTTGTCCCTAATATGTTGACACTCCCCATGAAGACGCGCAAGCCAATGCCGAAATTGATTCGATGGACTGGGGGATGAGGCTGCCCGCAGTGAATGATGAAGTTCGACAATTGGCCACATGACTGCTCATGACTGCAAATGATTCACCGAATTCGGGAGCCTTTGGCAGCTCGAGTCATCACTGCCTCCATGAAGCCGTCAATCCTACATCCTAGAGTGTTTCTGCATCGACACATGCCAATCCGCTTCAATTTGTAACGTGAGGCTTCCATTCAAAGACAACAGCAAGGACCTGCCGTCTTAAAAGAAAACAGTTTCCGACTCGTCGACAATGTGGACTTTGATACTACCGTTCCGAGGATCCGAAGAAAATGTCAGGCCTTCCGCGGCTTTCTCCAGAGGATACACATGAGTGACAAGCTTCTTCATGTCAATAATACCACCGCTCATGCATGCAATCCCCGCTGGCCATGTGTCCGTGTACCTGTTGATGAATCTCAGATCGATCTGCCGTGGAGTCATCATCAGTCAGTAACCGGCGCCTTGGATACCGCATTCATTTGCAGTGTTCAACAAGAAGAGAACAAGGCTCCGGATTTCCATGCCACTTACCTCAGCCAAAGACAGGTGCATGAACGGCAAATTGTTCATGATATTCTTGCCAACGCCGACCACCACGACGCGACCACCCCTCCGCACAGTGAAAGCAGCCGTGCAGACACTTGACTCGACGCCGGTGCACTCGATCACGGCCGGTGGCGCAAAGTACTCGTCGCCTTCCTCGCCCTCGCCGCCTCGAGCACCAAAGAGCTTTCTAATACCCCTCGCATTTCCACGGGCATCCAGAGACGGGTCGATCTGGTAAGTGAGACAAGACGGCACGAGTTCCTTGGCGAACGCGAGGCGCTTGGGCTCGATGTCCGTCACGACGAGCGGGTGAGCCCCCGAGGCTCTGGCTGCGAGGAGAGCAGTGAGTCCAATGGGCCCTGCGCCACAAATGACAGCACCGCGACCAAGAGTCAGCTCAGCTACCCGAAGACCCGAGAGGACGACGCTCAGGGGCTCGAGGAGTGCGCCATCTTGGAAGCTCATATTATCCGGTAGCCTGTGACCGCGTTAGCCTGCTGCTCACTGGCAGGTTTGACCGACAATCAGCCTTACTTGTGCAGCCACCTGGCAGGGTGCACCTTGTATCGCTGCAATGTCCCATCGTATGGGTATACACCCGCGAACGCAACATCCTCGCACAGGTTGTACTTGCCCATCCGGCACAGAAAGCATTTCTCGCACGGCACGCCGGGCTCGACGGCGACTCTGTCCCCGGGCTTAAGGTCTGTCACGCCATCCCCGCACCTGACCACCACGCCGGCGCCCTCGTGGCCAAGAATGCAGTCGCCCTCGAACACCAGCGAGCCAATGCAGCCGCTCTTCCAGAAGTGCACGTCCGAGCCGCAGATGCCCGTCGCCTTGATGTGCAGCAGCACCTCGCCGGGTCCCGGGGCGTACACGGGAGCCTCGGCGGTCTTGAGGTTGTGGTCTGCGGTCGCTGAGAGGGAGGGGTTGGGCAGCGGCGCCTGGATTGCTTGGCGGGCGCCCGGTGTAGAGTTGTCTTGTTGTGCCATTATGTGGCTTGTGAGGCGTGAGGCGCGTTGGAGATTCAGGGGATCTGCAAGCAAGGTTTGTCGTGGAGGCAGCTTGGCTATACGTGGAAGGTCACGCTCCGTCTTTTGGAATTGACAACTTTGTGGGATGGTTCTGCGGGTTGACTGCAAGCCGAGTCGCTTCGAGGACACCTGCCTTCCAAAGTGCCGATGGGCTCCGCAATTGAAAACACAGACCCCTCCCGTTCCGACGCTGGACACGATGGGCTGTTGGAGGCGGACGAAATACCCGCTGTGTGGAGCTATTGTTTGACGACTGTCCATACAGTCACTACGGGTGTTGCAGCGTGACACGAGGAGCCCGTCGGCTCATGCAGTCGCCACTCCACATTAGTACCGATAACGGTGCGATGGGTCCGGATGAGTCTCTCTTCGGCGTCTAGATATGTGTCAAGCGGCATCTCGTTGGTGTAAGTGGCGGCGGGATTCCCCCTTTCGGAAACCCGCAGGCCCGCCAGTGTGGGTTCTCCCCAGACTGGTCCCTGTCTTTATGCACCCCAGAGATCGGGGCAGATGGCCTGAGCGGACCACAGCCGACCGGTCGAGGGTATGGCTGCCGCTATGCGCCATATATACGCCGTGTGGCTTAGATGTACTTAAAAGGTCTCTAGAATAATAGCTGTAAGTTGTTTCTTGCTACATCGTATGATGCTTTTTTGCAGTGTTGCAATATTAAAACTAAAAACGTTGCCCACCACTTTGATTTACACATCCGTGGGAATGAACACGTTCCAACTACATGCATTCGGGTCGTACTGACTTAATAATCACGATGTGTTTGTTGCCGAAAATAAAACCTGGGCGATTAGACTGGTTGCCTATCCCATACCCTCGCCTATGCCTGATCATTTGTATAGGGGGCCATCCTAACCTGTGGAATGCACTAGTAAACTGAAGTCTTCATGCCAACCACATCCGAGCAACGTCAACCTAACATAGCGCTCCTATTTAATTATCTAAGGCTCAGCTAGCGATGAAGTCGCCAACCTGATGAACCCAACCTTTCAAAGAATCATAATTTGGGAATAGTTATGTTCGTCCTTGCGATGAATCAAGTGATGAATAGGCTGGTCCAGAACACGACGGGATTGAGGTGAGCCGGAGGTCTCGGTGTGCCAACCAGACTTGAAGATCGGTGCGTCATACGCAAGGGCACATATTTGATCATAACACAGTATAATATTAGTCTCTGAGAGGTAAGCGTTTCGTGTGGGAGCAGCGTAGCTACAAGCTCTCGTTCCTCGACAATTACAGACACTTGGCAGTTAGAGCTGGTAACTATCCTCATTCTCCTTTGATGGACCCTAACACTGAAAGAAGGATTTGACTCGTGATTCCACGGTAGAACAGCGAATATGGGATGCTTGGCTATTATATACAATCTACCTCAGCTGCCCAGGTGATATGGCAACTTTGAAGACAGTCGCAGTACTGGCATTCCTTTTATAGTCGGACCGGCCTTCCATTGCGATCGATGGATATGGACGTGACAAGAGCTGATGAATTCGATAAGATTCAACGGCAGTCAACCTAGAAACATGTCCACAATCCGAGATGGCCACAGTCACATTGCGCAGTGGGCCGAGACCAATGTGCGCACGTCCACTGAGGAACGCACCATCGACATCTGGAGTCGCATCGCTAAAAGGTCAACAGCCTGACTCCCCACAACCCGATTCGTCAAGCATGACCGAAAGCTTGACAAGCTTTCACAGTCCCCTTATAAGACCCCAGGAGCTGGTTTCAATGAACAGAGCTTAACTTTGTTCCCCTCCAAGTTCGCCGGCGCGTGACATCGGCCACTGCCGGCAGCTGAAAATACTACGTGGGCAGCACGACTCAACAAGCAAGATAGGCAGGCACAGTGATACATGCACCCGATTCACACCGCTGGGGGTTGGGGAGGTAAGCGTGAATGAAGCGATGAAAAGGATATCGAGAGCCTACAGTCTATTTTCGATCTGTGCGGCAAAGGCTCCACGAGAGGTCGCATTTAAAATACAGATACTATCTCCCAATGACTGCTGATCCCCCATAAGCCACTTTCGTCTTTCGTTCAAGGTCGAGCTGGTCTCTCCATCCCCACATAGCCCATAATGTCCAAGGAAATAAGCAGCATCATGTCACATGGCTCGCCAACTCCCACGGGGGAGAAGGCGATCGAGGGCCAACTCATCGAACCGAACCGCCCATCCCTCGACAAAGTACGGGCATTCACCAAGGCAGAGGCTCGCGCCGCGAACATCGCCGAACATGAGCAGACATTCCTCAACGCCCTTTCAGCCAATAAAAAGGCTGTCTTCTGGTCGCTCGTCATCTCCATGGCCATCGTCATGGAGGGCTACGACACGGCGCTGATGCCGCAGTTTTACGGCTACCCGTCTTTCCAGAAGCGCTACGGGGAGTTTTTCCCAGAAATCAACGAATGGAGCCTAACGGGTGCGTGGCAAGCCGGCCTGAGCAACGCCCAGGCCGTGGGCGTAATACTTGGGGGCTTCATCAATGGCTGGGCGAGCTCGATGTTTGGCTACAAGAAGATGATGTTGGTCGCGTTGTTCTGGATCAACTCCACAATCTTCATCGTCTTCTTTGCCCCGACTATAAACGTTCTTCTCATCGGCCAGTTCCTTTGCGGGCTCGGATGGGGCGTTTTCGCGACTACTGGACCCGCGTACGCGTCGGAAGTCTGCCCCCTTGCGCTGCGTGGATATCTTACCGTTTATAATAACCTGTGCTGGGCCAGTAAGTCCAATTCACATCATTCAGTTGTTCCACTACTTGACTGACTCAACAATTGCTAACGTTGCATGTGCCAGTGGGTCAACTAATCGCAAACGGCGTCCTCAAAGCCCTCGTCAATAACTCTTCAGAATGGAGCTACCGGATCCCCTTCGCTGTGCAGTGGGCCTGGCCATTACCCCTGTTCGTCCTCGTGGCTTTCTCTCCAGAGAGCCCCTGGTGGCTGGCGAAAAAGGAGCGGTACGGAGACGCCGCCATCAGCCTGCACCGGCTGTCCAACCGCACCGAGAGCGACGTCCAGAACAGTCTGGCCCAGATCGTGTATACCATCAGGCTTGAAAAGGCAAGGATTGCCCGGAGCAAGGAAAAGGCCGCTGCTGCCCGCCCTGCATCTGCACGGAAGAACACAACATCACAGAAGCACCACCCGAAATCCTGGCTTGCACGGTTTACACGGCATCGTGTTTGTTAGCCCATTTCTTCGCCCGTCCTTTCCTTTCGTCCATGATATATACATCTCATCTGTGACTGTCTTGTGCAACTCTGAGAGACAACAAGCTAATCTGAATTATCCCCAATGTAGGAACTGCAATCTGGGTCTACCTACCGTGACTGCTTCCGTGGGCTTGACCGTCGCCGAACCGAGATCTGCTGCGTTGCCTTCGCGGGACAGATGCTCTCGGGTGCACAGTTTGCCTACGGGCCGTCATACTTCTACCTGCAGGCAGGTATGTCCGTCGACAACGCGTACAAGTTGGCTGTGGTCAGTCCCGCGCTGGCCTTCATCGGCACCGTCTCATCGTGGGTGCTGCTCACCTACTATGGCCGCCGCACCATATACCTGTCGGGCATTGCAGGCACTACCGCGTTGCTCTGCGTGATTGGCATCATATCTGCTGTGACTGAGAGCACAGCAGGGCTCTGGGTACAAGCTGCGCTGTGTCTTGTGTGGCAGCTGGTCTACAGCTTGACTTTGGGGCCCATTACCTACTCCATTATTGCGGAGACGAGCGCTATGCATCTCCGTGCCAAGACGGTTGTATTGGCAAGAAACACGTACAATGTTGTGACGGTGGCATCGCTAGTCATTGAGCCGTGAGTAGTTTGCACTGGCGTCTTCTTCTTCATCACCCCGGAGAACTTGATTTTACAATCATGCCATGAAACACAGCTGACCATCTTCGTTCGATTTTAGATACTTAATCAATCCTACAGAGCTGGACCTGAAAGGCAAGACGGCCTTCTTCTGGGCCGCCACAGCTGCATTGACCACAGTCTGGGCATACTTCCGGCTACCGGAGGTCAAGGTTAGCATCTCACCTCAACAACCAGCCTTCATGAGAATAATTTCTAACTACGTGTTCCCAGGATCGAACATACGAGGAGCTGGATGTGCTCTTTGCGAAGAAGCTTTCGGCCAGGAAATTCAAGTCTGCCGAGGTGCACGTCTACGAGGACTCAGAGTACCAGATATTTCTGGACTGAAACAGAACAGCGTCTCGCGCTCATATCTCTATACCCGAAATGGATGTCCTTGGCGAAAGGCTGTTTGCAGAAGCCTGTGTGGAGCTGCACGGTTCGGTCTAAGATACAATTCAGGTCTTCAATCAAATTCTCCTCGAGGCTCACTTGAACCCTCAGTTACAACCTTTGAAATTCAGCCATTCCGCAAACAATTTCTTATTTGAAACCGTATTGCACGATATGGTTGCCAAGGTACATATCTGTCTCGGTCTTTGAAGTTCAAAATACCGGTACTGCATTTACACGGACTACGCCGTACCCAGGATCAAGGTCTTTCCACTGTTCACATTTCTCGAATGATACGGGACAAGCGAAAACTCAAGTTTGCCATGTTGACTCACATGTACCATTGGAAGGTTCAATGAGGGCTACTTTATGTACTAAGTACTGACAAGTAGCACGTGTGCTGAGCCTCTGTTTCAACAAATCGTAATTTTGAGTTCAAGATATAGGCTCTGTCCGATCTTCCCCTGACACAGAGTCACCCTTTCAAACGGCCACCGGCGATGCTTGGCCTGCCTCATCCCATCTTGCCCCGAACCCGAGAACCTTGTGCAAGTATGCGTGTCATAATTAGCTTGTCGTGGTACGATTACGAGTAGGCATTGGACAGCCATATTTCTGCTGAGGCTTGGGAAGCAGCTTCATCAGCTTTTGAAACTACCGAGCTCCTGGCATTTGACGTGTGCACGCCTCAGCGCCGATGCGCACTTGATGGTCGCTCTGGTCTGTGATGACTCTGAAGCTACTTGAAACCTGTGAAGAATTTAAGCTCCCAGTCTCGAGAAAGGTAGGTAACATGCTCCTGCTCTCAAGACCCGTAGCTGGCTTCATGAAAATCTCACACAGCTACAGCCATCTAGTCCGTTGATGGGATATATTCACGTGACTCACCCCCAGAAAAGCGTTTTGTAGGAGACAGCCTTCCGAACCCGGCACGTCTCCAGTTTTCAGACCCTTAAACATATTCAACGATGTGAAGCAACTTTCCCGTGTGAAGGAACTCACAAGGCGCCTTTTTATAGAACACCAGGCTATGGAATATTACTTTACGAGGCATTCATCTATCAGATATCTTTGCACAAGCAGCCCTTGTAGAGGAGAAACTTCTGTTACGGGATGCCTTACAACAGGCTCAAAAGGAGAAGACAAGTTGTGGTGGTAATATCCATTTCTCCGAGTATATGTGCCTAGTTATGGTATCTTAGGGTGCCAATCATACCAAATATGACCCATACTATACGCTTCCGTGCTGCTGCATCTCGATATGTTGGACTACAAGAAGCCACTGCCCTAGGGAAGGTCGCATCGGATGACCTCGACAGGCTGGGGATAATCCAACCAGATGCCGTGGGTCTTGAGACCATACTCGTCGGGCAGCTGCACGAACTTCTTGATCTTGAGTGGGGTCCAGGGGTAGTAAGAGTGTGTTGGGAGACAACGGATGTCACCGTCCTCCCAGTCCGCGTAGTACTTGATGAACTTGACGTCGAAGTGCTTCTTCCATGCATCCTTGCCCTCGTCTGTTGCATGAGAACGTCAGCGTGTTGAAGTTGATTGACAACGTCGACTATAGAGGGATCAAGAAGATAAGGTTGAGATGGAAAACTTACTGAACCAGTGTTCATCACCGTCGGGCCAGACCTTTTCCTTGTAGCTCTTGCCGTAGCCGTTGAAGAATTCGACAGTGATGTGGGATTTGGGATGTAGAGGCTTGTCAGGGGTTGGTGAAGCCTGGGCCTGACCCAGGAAAAGGGTGGAAAGCGCCACGAGAAGGGTTGAAGGCTGCATGGTAATTGCTGGCTGCGTAGTGAGATTTTAGTTACGAAAGGCAGAATGAGCATCTAAGAGTCCGGATGAAGGTGCCATGTTGGGGTTCAAGCAAGGCAGGACCGGGTATTTACAGGAACTCAGGTCGCACGGCCGTACCTCAACAATATCGTGGATGAGAACCCAAGCTCTCATCCTCATGTCATACGAGAGCTGTTGATGTCAAGCTGTTGCGGACCATCTGCCGCCAGCTCGTGCCCTCGTCCATGGCAGCCAACGGACAACCGTACCTAGGTAAACACTGCTTAGTGCGAGGATGCTAAAGAAGAACTACAAGCACTACTCAGATAGCTTAGCTATGTGAGCTATACCGTTTTCAGTCTTACATGTTTACATGCTGCCAGGACACTGGTCTGGTACGCCCCATCAAGTAGTACTCTAGTAGACGGTTCCATCGATCCCATGCTTGAATAGCCAGTCACATATTAGCTTGAACTATTCCTTTTCCCTTGGAGTCAGACAACTTTTTCCAGCTCATCATGCAATAGGAAATGAGTGCTTTACCAATCCTCCATCCCCTTGTCTAAGTTGATAACATGTGATTTCCGAATTTGACATTTTCCTTTTCACATGCACTCATCTACACCACGATGATCACCGAATTTCTCTACAATGGTATTGTCACCATGAATACGTCCGTGAATCAGGCTTGACATCATTGTGTCATTGGTCACGCTATAAATGAGCTGTCAATCATGCCTGGGTGTACTAGACTATAGTCCGCCTGAGCGCTAAACTTACCTAAAACGGTCCACACTTCATGTTTACGATTCTGTTGATCGAAGATGCAGACCCAACGTGTCAACCTAAGCCATAAGGTAGATTGCCTGCAACTCACATGCCCGTGATTTCTGTGACACACAGATGGAGCGTGTGTGGGAAGGTGAGTTCTGGAAGGGAGCTAGCCAGGCAGCGGAGGGAAAGCATTGAGATCCTGTGTCAATCCAAGCAGGTCCAAGATTGAAACTACCAGAATGCTTCGGAGGAGAGATGTGGCAACGTTTCACATGCTCGAATAACGATGAATTATTGTTCTAGGCTACGTAATGCATTGTGAGCTGGACTCGCCCATACCAAGTTGGTCAAAATTACTGCCCTCCCCCCCTGAAGAAATAATTACCCCAAGGAAGAATCGGAAGACTCTGAGAGCCGAGACTTAACCGAAAATCCACCTCCGACTCTCGTATTCCTGACATCTCCAGGATGGGTGGCACATTCCAAGGTTCTCGAGACGATCAGAACCTCGGCTATGTCCCGTCTAAGTTATACCCACAGCGGTGAACACAAAAGCTGTTACCGGACCATGATCCAGCTGGCATACGAGAGCAACCAGCTTTTTGGTCCTCCCTTCTTGCATTTGGAATATTCTCAAGTAAGTCACATCATCCAGATAACTAGTCGTGGTCTGGGTAAGTCATCGTGTAGGAAGATTATACCGACGGCCGTTATCGTCGATGGAGCTGTCTGATAATATGTGCCTCAAATGAGCCTGGTCTTCTTCCTTTTCCAGGCATGAGGCTGCCATTAGAAGGCGGCGCGATCCACTCGAATCCTGTGTGCTTCCGTTGCCCCTGTGGATTTGCGTCAGCGTCGTCCTGAATCTGTCCATGGTACCCGAACCTCTCTGCCCAATCCAGTCTATGGGAAGTCCTTAAAACCTTGTCGTCATCATTCACCAATTTCTTGTTCAAGGGCTAGCTTCAATGAATTACAATCATCGGATAAAACCTGCTGCCTGGGGGACCAAAGGAAGCGACAATAAGGAACAGCCCTTAGACCCAGCCAGGCCTTCGTCATCCAGCCGATGCATCGTGACAAATCAAAGACAGCCCTTTAACTGGAATACAAGGAAAGCGTGTTTCTCTACGCGATTGAAATCGATCCACAGACTCTATCGGCAGGGGTAAATCTGTTGCTCCATATCAGATTTGTGAGCAAGTTTCAGTTCCTTCCCCCTGCTCAAATATGTACCGAAGGGGCGCCTCAATGAGAAGCAGCGCATGCGGTGAGGTTGTTGTGGTCGCGTCTCTGTGAACGTGTTTTCCCGGGGTCAGGTTACCTCATGCTAGTATTAGCTGCGAAATTTAGTAAGAAGAGTCTCGTGGCCCCCGTGTAGTAATGCTCAAGTATGGAGGAGCTGCGTGCCCGGCATGTGATACATACACACCCCTAGAATATTCAGGTACATTTACAAAAGACTGTAGTAATTACCGGTGAGAATTATGATAATGAATGAGATTCAAAGCTCATACAATTAGCTCATTGATTCTAATCTTTCCGTCGTGGTAGTACGGCCTTGAAAGGTTGACAGACCTGAGTCAACGATGGCATCAGTGAAACTCAAGCGTTGGTGCCGCTCATTTCCCAGCAAAGATCATAGGAGTGGCCAAGTCGCAAATATTACCCAGAAGTGCCTGTGCGGACAGAAACCACGCCTCTTCGACATGATTAAGGTCTGACGCATGCCAGGAACTCAAGACAGACCTTGTTCGGGCCTTCATTCGCTTCTTCCAAAGTATGGACCACTTCGTAGCCATAAGTATGGACCTCGGCGCGCAAGCTCCTATGAAACTCCCAGGCCTCATGATGTATGTCCCATCCCAAGGAAGTCTCTTGAGTGTTAGCAGAAAGAGCGTAGAAGGTCACGCCATGACCGTCGAATTTGCCGTTGTGTGTGGAAGTGTGGCACGATAACTGGACTGTCGAAGATTCAGAACCATTCTGTTCTGAACTAATTGACGCGCTGCCACCTTGGTCATCCATTCTGGATGTACTTGCGGCAATCGGATATTTTGGCTTGATGTTGTAGTCGAGAAGGTAGATGACCTTGAGAGTGGTTCCTGCGTTCCGAATAACAAGCCCTTCGACAAATCCACTGCCGCACCCAGATCTTCCAATCCGATTCCTCGCCCTAGGATATGCGAGTGTGCCGGATTGGAGGTTGTTGCAGTCGACATATGGCCGGAGCTCGAGAGCGATGCGCTTGGGACTAAGTTGTGGTGAGAAATAGGCTGTACCAGGGAAGCAAAAGTGGAGATCCTGGATGCAGATAATGTCTTCAGCCAAGTCGAGTGCATAGTGGTTCGTGGAAACAATGTTGAGAGATATGTTGGCTTGAGCGTCAGCCGAGGCAGCGCGTTCGAGACAGACGCGCCGTGACTCTCGACAGGCATGGAGTAGGGCGAACCTAGCGAGGTAAGAAGTATATCGAGCCCAAGTGAGTGCCCCCGTATGGACTCTGCCTGTGTCAGGGTCTTTGTCGACGTTGATGGTGCGTTTTGTTTCCGACAGGTCCAACCACACCACGGTCCAGCTTGTGTGTAGCTGTGAGAGGAAGTGGATAGAAGGTGATTGCGGGGCGGCTGCCTTCCAGATCATGCGTCGCAGCTCCTCAGGCAGCCGAGCGAAGCGAGTGAACAATGCCATCTTTTTGGTGCAAATTGATGAGAAGTCCTCGAGTGGTGCAGGAACAGCTCGCTGGTGTCAAACAGACGGCGTTGCAAAACTGTCTTGGGGTCTCGGTGATGAAAAACTGTCCAAAGGACTCAAAAGGTCAGCAGACAATTTTACGCCGCAGATGAAGTGGTTGGAATCCTGGCACTCTAGCTCGCAGTTGTAAATGATGCAGGCACGCGGTTACGTGGCCAACGGCGACTACCAACCCCACCCCCGATGAATACTGAGACACATTACGCGCTACTTTTTCCATTCGTGACTTCCTAGAGCTCTGACTCTAGGCCGTTTCGACACGGTGAAGTACCTTGGTTGTGGTCGATTCACCAATGTTTTGATTCCATGAGCAATGTCTCATACTAACACCGCTTGTAACGTGGATTCATTTAATACAAGGGCGATATCAGAAGGATTATCTATCCATGCGTTATCCATCCCACACTCAGCTTCCTTCGCCCTATCTCAGGAAAGGATCAGAGCTCTCATTGATAGGGTGAAAGGTCCAATACCGCTTCGAGAAGACCGGTGCCCACATCCTCTCCCAATAGAAGCCAACCTCGGGGTTAATCGCGTTAACTTCTTCAAATCTCTGCAGTGCCCGCTGGTACACCTCGATCGGCTGGCTCTGGATTGTCTCGCGCCTCACAGCAAATATCCCGCCGTGCATTGCCCGGATGGCAGGTGGATGCTCCTCCTTGAGTACGAATTGCCAAAAGCCTGCGGGGGTGTAGTTGGCCCTGACCAGCGTCTTGAGCTGGTTCTCGGTGATCCACGGCTTCTCCTCGGCGGCGGCCCAGTTGATCTCGAGCCAGTCGTCCTCGTCACGGAACAGCTTCTGCTTGTTGAACGGCGTCACGTCGTCGACAGGAACTTGCATCGCTGCAGCGACCATCTCCTCACTATTATTGACGATGGGGCCTGTTAGGTCGAAAGGACTGGCTTGGGTGAAGATCATGACATCCTCCAGGCAGCTATAGTGGTTGACTATGTGTGTCAGGTATGTCTGCCCCTCGCGCCCAACGTTGGGCAGGTTGGTGTAATTTCGGAAACTGTCATGAGATACGGTATCATTGCCCTGTGTAATACCCCCCTTGGAGTAGAGGTATGTATTGCTGGCCAGTGGTGCCCAGGGCTCGAGTGCCTCCCTGAACCGCGCCACAACGATGCCCAGCTCCTGCGGAGATGGGACGCCGGAGGCCGACGCCATGACCAAGAACACGAGAATTGCTTGGAACATTTGCAAAGCAATCGGCGGAGAGCGCACAGGTTCAGCAAACAAAAGGAAGACGTATGAAACTTATGAACTGAGAACTAGCCAAGGCGAGAAGCTTGCTTTTGTAAATGTGTGGTCATCGCTTACTACCCCCTTTTTTAGATCCCGGCAAACCCAAATCCCTCATCGATGTCGAATTAAGGTTTTCATGCGGCCGACAGTTCAACATCACACAGATTAAAGCGTCCTCATCATTGTTCACACATGGAGGCAAGATGTAAAATTCAATCCTTTTCGTCCTTGTGATTTTGAAGGAGGACGGTCACTACTTGCTTGCAATGATGACTTCGGCAATATCTTTGTCTACGGGTGGCGTACCGTCCGCTAGTTCGTAGAAGAAGAGTTGGGATGATCCATCTCACTTTTGACTTCTGGCTACCTCGGATACTTTGGTCGAAACCGTATGATATCTTGAAACCTTGCGATAAAAGGTGTCATTGGCTGTGGCTGCGCCCTCTACCCAATCACACATAAGAGGCAACAATTTTGATTTCCTGGTTAGGAGATATTTGCATGAGTTGAAAGAGTGCAGGAGTTGCGCAACAACCGCATGGATTTTCTCTGATCTAATCATTTGCCTCTCGTCGCTCCAGAAATGCACCAGGCACCACGATTGCCGCGCCATATCCATAAACCTGTGTAACACAAGGATCAGAACCGATTCAGTATTAGAATTGCCATGATGAGCGCCCATCAATATGGGCTGAGCAGCGGCACGGTTCACTTGAGAACAAAGGATAATATGTGGCAGCCGCTCAGTCTCGCGGCAGGTTCTATTAATGGCATGTTGTTCCCTATTCTACACCCAAGTCGTTCTAGCAGTTGCTTATTGCCCTCATTGCCTTGACAGTGCTTACTCTTGACAATCTGGTTGGGACTCTCGACCGATGAAAAAGATTGTAAGAGACTCTCTGGGTAAAGAAAAGCACTCATGCAATCGTTTCTGGAGCTGTTGATTTACAAATGTCTAATGCTAAAATCGTTCGCAAGGAAAAAGATTAACAAGTTCAAGTAATAGAGGTTGTCCTAGTTTCTAGTATATTAAACTTTTAAGTAGATAGAGTAATATAAAAGTGATAATACTAATAAGGGTACTTGGATTTATTTAAGCCAGATTCCTCTATTCTGTCCATGTATAGTGAAAAGCAATAAATATTATTAAAACAAGTCTTTGTTTGATCTGTTATAAGACTTTAAAAGCTCCTGTTCTCTTCTGACATGATTCAGAGGCTCCGCAACTTCCATGCCCATCGATCCGCACGCAGTGCAAAATGCGCCAGCAGGCCCATTGACGCAGCACCCAACAGTCCAGTCGTCCAACCCACCCAGAACGAGTTCGAAGGCTGCTCAGTAAGCTCATCATTGTATGGTGTTGCGTGTGGCCTGTCCCGAAGAGGAAGCTTCTCAATTCGTGGACCCGCGAGGGACTGCTTTAGGAGGTCCTTAAACAACATGTCATCCCCGAGTAAGGGTAACACGTAGTGGAGGAAGATACCAGAAAAGGGTGGCTGCTGGCAGAGAAATGAGCCATCGCGATGGCCTTTCTCCATCATGCTCAAAGCTCTGTCGTACCGAACGGCACAGACTTCACCAAGTGCTTCTTCGATGGAGTCAAGCTGCAAGCTTGGGGAGGTTGGGATTTCGCGACGCGCCAGGGCATTGACCAGGTTCGCTGCTGCCTCAATCGCCCCATTTCCGCCCTGGGCGGCAATTGGATGGACCTAGATCTCATTATCAGTATGCCTCGGAGATCTTCCCCAACAGACATGGATTGCGTTTGGAGGACATCTGCAGTACCTTGGTGGCTGCATCGCCAATGATGAGAATCCGCTGGAAGTGCCATCTCCTAAATACATGTTCTTCTAGCGGCACCAGGGTGGATTTGATGCGATTCTCGTAAAGGTCCCCAAATTTTATGGTCTCGGTGATCTTGTCATTACGGTATTGTGCCGCGAGAATCGACTCATCTTCCTTCGAGAACCGGGGGATGTCCTTGCCATGCTTCGTCTCTCCTAGTTCGTGGAATAAGAACCAATATACCCGTCCGCCTGGCGCGGAGAGTACTAGGTATAGATGGCCACGAAATAAGGCGACCTGTTGAGTAGCACCCGCTGGGAAGCCCGCTGGGCATTTGGAGATTCCGAAGATGCACTTCATGCTTGATTGCGTGACTGTGAGTAAATCTTTTAGCTATACTTTCTAGAGTCATCCTTTTCCTGTATAGAGCTGTTGCTTGTCTTTTCTTTATTTTTCTTTTTCTTTCCTTTGGGGAACTTACTTGATCTTTCTTCTAGTGGAAAAGCGTCTGCAGAGGATGCGCCTGAGCTAGCAATGCGCCACATCTCCTGTCGTACCTTGCTGTGAACACCGTCGCCACCAATCAAAATGTCACCGCTGTAACTCGATCCGTCTTCTGTCGTCACAAGCACCCCAGTGGGGCTCATTTCCACATGAGCAATACGCTTGTTGGTGAGTACTTTGTCCTTATGCTTTAGGTTGTCGTACAAAATCTTAAGCAACATCTGCCTGTCCAGCCACAAAGATGGGTATCCGGTGCTTTTTCAGTCAGCAATGAAGATAGTCCCCCGACAAACAGATTTGGAATACATTGACATACTGCTTTTCCATTCTCTCTGAGACGCTCGCATCTTTCGTTGAGGCAAGAACATTCCCCTTGCTATCGCGAAAAAAAGCCCTATGGTAGGAGTTGCCAGCGGCTTCGCGTAGGCGCTCGTAGCATCCTAATTGATCCAGGATGCGCAGACCACTCGGAAGCAGGCCAATACTAGCTCCCAATTGGGGGGCAATCTGAGGGTACGCTTCAAGGATCACGTAGTCAATGTCGAATTTCTCGAGCATGTTAGCAAGAGAAAGTCCAGTAACGCTGCCGCCGGCGATGACGATTTTGGGACCCATGACGTTGGCTAGAGCATAAAGTCTAAGGATAATTATTGGGAAGGGTGCTATTGAAACCTAGAGAACAGAATAGATGTAGATACGGTCTTATGAGCCTATCTATATATGACAGATAGAGGGCCCAACCTTTGGGGTTGTTGACAATCCTTATAGGTTTGGTGATGATACGGCGGATATTTCATTGCTAAGAGTCCGAATGTCCGCAAGTTGATTCAGTCCTACGAACACTATTCAGACTTTGCCAAGGTCTTGCCAAACCAGGGACAGTGGCTGCCGTCAAGCGGTTTCTGGGCTGGTGGGCGGTCGCAGCCCTCGGGAGTCAACTGGTACCAGTTGAGTTGGCCGCGGCCTCCGTGAAGCGCGCGGCGCGGACGCGCCTTCGCCAAGGCCTCATTGCCAAGCCATTGACGAAAACCGGATCGGTCGCCCTTGTACTTGTAATTGTCACCACCACCTTTACCATTCGGATTCTCCGCGCTCCGAGCTCGTTTCCAGCCATGGTGGATCAGTGGACAGACTTGAACTCGCTCTCGGTGCGTAGCGGAAATATCCCTTTGTCCGTTGCCCCCTGTCTCTCGCGCTGGTTAGAGCTCTGGCTGGCACCAATAGCTCAAAGCTTACTACTCTAATTCTTTCTTTACAGTGCCAAGACATGAAAAAGTACGAAGGTCAGTCAATGTCTTCACTGCCACATGATTTCCTGTCAAATGCTCATGTTGAGGATGCGGGCTGTAATATGATGATCTCTCATACATGGGGCATAGAATATAATTTGTTCAAATTCCCATTTGTGCTGGGATATAATAGACATGGCAAAAAAGGAGAGAATATGTGTCTCTCCTGCTTGTATTAGCTGTAAGGCACAACTTCTCATAGAAAGATTGCGAGGCGACTGGGAAGGGGGTCATTTTATCAGTATGAGAAACAATTGCTTTTGCCAGCCACTACACAACAATAAACTACAAGAAATCCCAGCTACATAAAATGATGGGATTGCTCCAAGAGATGACCTGACTGCTAAGGAAGTTTAACACATTCCATAAGACGTGCTAGGCAATGACTGCTATTTCGGTGGCGTGTATTCAACAGTAACAGCACCGCTCTTGTCATAGCTTTTCAGCAGAGCCTCACGGACTTGCTGCGGACTTGCTTGGCCGCTTGCATGACAACGAGCTACAATCCCTCCAGTGTCTTTGGTTTTCTTGCATCGTTGGGATTCTGACTTGCTCTTCCCTGTACCCCGCGGTGGTCAGATGCATCTTATCAACAACGTTCCTATTGACAACCCTGCCCACAACCACATTCCAAACGCCAACACTTCGATTTTGTTGTGCACTGACCTTCATTATTCAAGTGTCCGCTGTTCCTAGTTATCATACAAGGTCTCTAGCGGCAATGTCATGGTCAAAGTATCTCCCAGACACGCGGCTTAATGGACAGAGGGCTACAGCTCAACGCCAATCTGGCCCTCTGAACCTGATCTCGCAATAATCAGACGAACCGCTTTAGCTGTAATCATTGATGGAGGAATTGAAGCGACCCTCGAGGATGAATTACTTGCCATGCACTTTCTGGCAGACGGCGCGCGTCACAAGATATACGAGGTGACACATCTATCATGGACAACCTCATACCTATTCCGCGTGGCTGTACCCCTCGACCCTCACCTGAAGATGGAAAGCGAGATAGCGACAATGGAGTTTGTGCGAAGTAGAACCACGATACCCGTGCCGGAGCCAGTGGCATGGAGCAGCTCTGCAAGCAACCCTTTAGGGTTTGAATAGTGTCTGTTGGAGAAAGCCCAAGGTGTTGAGTTACGAGAGGTTTGGCGGACAATTCCGTGGGAGAAAAAGCTCCGTATGGTGGACCAACTTTCCGAGATCATGGCCCAGCTTTGGGATGTTGCGAACAAGTTCGATGAAATCGGCTCAGTGTATTTTGAAGATTCCAAGTGGCCCAAGGTCGGTGGGACTCGGTTATTTACCACGGCAAGCGAACTTGCTGCCTCCGGTTTCTGCACCCTCAGTTGATCCAGCATTCTTTTATGGTAGGCGACGCTATCTTTAGTCCGATCGGGGACCGTTCCAGTCATGCAGCGCATGGGTTCGGGCACTACTGGAGGTAGAGTGGGAGTTCATCAAAACCGCCAGAATCCTCCTCTTGTCAAAACCAGATTTGCCCGATGCCCTCAAAGAGGAGTAGTGGGAGCATCTTGTGCAAGAAGAAATTGGACTTGACGAAGAGGACTTGGAGGACTTTGCTGATATCGAACAAGCCTATTGCTCGTACAAGGAGTTGCTCCCTGTATTGTTTGGGGATCGGGATTCTATGGCTCCTGGCGAACGCTCCTTTTCGCTCTACCACGAGGACCTTCGAAGCGCAAACAGAATCATCGATCCATCCACATACGAAGTCACAGGCATCATTGACTGGGAGCAAGCGACCACGATTCCTGATTGGTACGGCATCGATTATCCGGCCCTGCTTCGCGGACCCGACCCCTTTGACGAATACGACGGCCAGAACACTCCAGTCACGTACGACAGCGAAGATGAGAAGTACAATGCGGCCACGGTCTCGGCCGGTGACCGCCGGGATGGACAACTACTCAGAAAGCGGTTCGGCGAAGCGATGGGGAAACTTGGCAGGAAGGACTGGAATCACAAATCACCACTAGATGAGCTCAAATCAACATTCATCGAGGGAGTGGCCGCCCTGGGTGATGTGCGGGCCGGGAAACGCACGCTCAAGCAGATTAGAGAGTCAATCGATCGCCTTGAAAAGGCGGGAATGGCTAGGAAACCTGAGCACGAGGATACCTTGGTCGATCAGAGTGAGGGCAACTCCTGCAAGCACAGCAACCCGAGCTGAACTTGCGGAGAGATCATGCCGGTCTCTCTACTGACGGGCACTTTCTAGCCTATTCCTCCAATTCAAAGCTTAATTGGTGCTAAAGAAAACCGATTCCTGGTGGCCGCATTATGAGGCAATTTGGGTTCATCTTGACACATGTCCGCCAACATTCCAGGTGCCGGTGCGGCTGCACCCCCCACGTAGCTGCCACAGGGGGTTTAAAAGATGTAGGCCTGTAACCTAATTCATATATAAAGTAATATATATAGTAAAATATATAAAAGCCTCCTAAAACAAGCGGTTTATCTTATCTAAGTACATAGGGGATAGCTAAAACCAAGGTATGATGCGACATCTGCTGCGAGACGCGAGAACCGGTTGAAAGCCACGTCCATCCTGTACAATCAGTGGCAAGCATGTTTCTAAAAACAGTAACATCATTGCCGCTTCATTATTTGCCTTACTCCCGTTCCTTGGTTGGCGGGACGTTGCGGCCGGAGGCCTTTGTTCCCAGAATGTTCTTCAACATGTTCGACACTTCGGACTAGTAATCACCGCCATCATTTAGACTTTTGAGCACGCTCGCATATCCTCAGACGCTAAGACCCAGACTCATCGTTCATTCACTTTCCTAAGAAAAAATGTCAGCTAATCCTTACAAAGCATTCGGTCTATCATGCCCCAGCGGTGGAGACTTCCATATCTGCGAGAACACCAAGAGAGAGTTCATCGGCTGTTGTACAATGGACCCGTGTGCGGATGGGTCAGGCCTGTGCGAGAAAGCGAATCTTCGAGCAGCCTCGTTTTCCGAGTCCAGCTATCTCAACATACCACCTCAGAGCTGCGACAGCACTGGTGGCGACGACCACTTTTACACCTGCACAGCTAACGACCCACCTTTCATTGGATGTTGCACCATCAACCCATGCGTCAACATGACCTGTCCGTCTGCAAATCTTCGGGCAGCAGTGTTATCACCCGATCATGACGATAGAGCATCGTTTCTGTCACCCTCAACCTCATCGAATAGTGGCAAGTCCACCGCAGCAGAAAAGTCCAGCTCAAATGGATTGTCATCCGGAGCCGTGGCTGGGATCGTGATTGGCATTGTTGCCGTTTTGATTTTGGTCACTGGTGTTATGCTATGGCATTTTTCCAGCTGGAACCCATTCAAATCGACCAAGGCAAGAAACACGGATGCCTCCTCAACAAAATCTGCACGTGAGGCTTTGATGGATAGTCCAAAGACCCCATGGTCTGGCCAAACAAACTCACCTGCTTTCACCAACCTTCCGTCGATGAATGATCCCCGCTCCGCGCTCTACTCGTCGGCTGCAGGCTCGCCTTTGCCTTCGTATCAGCAGTATAAGCTTTCTGGTCACGAGAATAGCCCTAATGGGCAATGGCATATGCCACAGAATACGCAACCGCCGCCCCATGTATTCCAACCCCATCGTGACGATTCAAGAACCTGGCCATTCCAAAGTCCTCTCTACGAAACATATCCCAGTCCGCCGCCTAAGCTGCCCCAACAAAACAATTGGCCAGGTCGTCAGTCAGTCCACGAACTTCTGGCCGAAGTCCAGTGTCCGACACCAGAGCTTCCGACGCAGGAGCGCGTCCAGGAGTTGAGGTCGTCCTGTGTTGTACAGCCACTCCGCCCACCTCCACCCATCAAAAGCCTCATTTCAGGTGGAGTGCCAGACTCGCCGACTCTGGGTCCGGTGGTGAGTCCAGATCGCGCAGATGGGAAGGCTGGAGCTGCCAAGGAGGCCAGCTCTACTGAGCGCTCACCCACGAGACCTCAGAGCCCACCAGAAAAGTCTCCGAGCGAAAATTCGAAGCCACGGCGGGTGAGGGGCGGTGATCGCGGAAAGGAGCAAGCGAACTTATCATTGGACAGCACAAATTTCATCTGATCAGAAAAACAATCGATGCGAGTGTAATAAATGTGGGGGTTGGTTTAAGCATTGCAGCATTTTTCAGTCACCCCGGAGGTGTGTTTCGCTCTGAGAGCTTGAGTATGCCTTTAAGCGATTTATTATATTTGCATCTCATTACTTTACTGTAATAGCATTCTTCAAATCATAACATTGACCATCGCCAGATGTACCATGTGTGGGAAGTGATGAAGATGACAACAGTAAATGTCATACTGATGCTGTAGAGATATCGAGTCAGTGGAGTCACGACGATGGTCCAGTCACCCTGACTGTCCTGGATGGTGATGAATAGCTGGCTGCCAATAATGGTAGGGATGGACGTGACGGGCAGGGACACAACGGCCACCGCACTTAGGATGGCCATGGATGCCGAGTCCCGGATCATAATCAACAAGTCCTGTTGAGTTCCAATGTTGAAAGCGAGGTTATTAGCGCCTTGATTTGATTTTGAAAAACAGAACAGGAAAGGGACAAAATCTCCCCAAAGCAGTGTGTGCATACAAACCTGCAAGGATATTGCCATATGGGTAGTTTATGAACAGGAACAAATGGTTGCCTGCGCTTGGCAGAAGGTGGCTCAGGCAGACTTGGAGCCAAGCCCCAGAAATTATGCAGTGTAATCATCAGACTAGTTGGTTCTCCAGCCTTCTTCGGGATTCCGAGTGAAACACAAGTGCTGCAGGGGATTGTTTACAGGGGGTGGGTGTGGCTGGCTTGTGTGCTATAATTAAGGGCCGGGTAGCTTCAATAACCCTCTCATCCTGAAGACAATGCATCAAATGCCAGACTTTGAAGTCAACTTTGGCGATGATGACAATGTAATTAGTGGTACAAATCCCTCTAGACTAACAATTTGGGCACTTCCTCTTATCACTGTCTGCTCTATTTTGCATAGACGAACTTCAGTGACATTACGTGACTCAACCCTAGACAAACCAACTCACCAATTCGATCTCAACCCAAGAATCACTGACTTGCACATCTTGGTGATTACAATGGATTGATTCAAAAACGCCATTGTGTTCTTATTGGAATTTCCGTATCACATTTCACACAACAATGTCTGTGTGCAGTAATAGAGTAGCCGTCCGCGGTGAGAGCCAATGTCGAGCAGTTGTGCGTGAACGAAGCTGCACTCGTGCCATGAGATTCAAAGCGACTACAACTTAGATATCGAAATAAATCATCAATCCACAGAAAGGGACAGCCAACTTTCAGTTTGAATCATTTCCAATGGTTCACTGATAAGCAACTTGCACATGCCTACTCATAACGCACATTTTGCAACAACCTACAACTCAAACCATCTCGACATCTTCATCCGGTTCAAACATCAATTCGAGCATACAATGTTTCCTCCAGATCCTTCCCCGAACCTGAATCCTCCCAACCTCCAACAGAAGGAGGTGCCAACAAACCCACCGAGGGGCCGGACCAATCCCCAAGACCCCATCTCCCCCACACAACGCAGCCGTGAGAAACATGAAGACAGCAGGTCTCCAAGCAGGGGCCGCACAAGCAGGAGACCCGGTCACGAGCACGGTCAGAGAAGAGTCAACCCCTCGCCTGAAGCCTTCGTGTATCCCTGTCTGGGAGGCGGCTTTGCCCCGAAAGGACGGCCACCGACGGTGTTCGAAGCGGTCCACTTGTCCGACGCACCCCATCTCGAATACAAAATCCCAGCCAATGGAGGAAAGCCAACTTCCGGAGCAGTCAAGTCGCCACAGATGTCTCATATCAGGATAGAGGTGGAAGCTGCGGTTGAGATGACCGGTGCTTGTGGTGGAGCTGCAGTGGCAGGGGAGGTACCCGAAGAGAATCTGGAGAAGGATTGACGGACATGACTTGACATGGTGGATCAAGAGAGGGCAACTGGACGCTGGCTTTACAGGGCACGTGTGCAAAGTATGGCGGATCTGTTCACTGCCTGCAGTCAACTGGTATGTGTCGGGGTCAGGGGGGCAGCTTCGGTTTGTGTGGACATTTTGCTTTGGCAAACTTGCTGGAACGAGCAGGGCATTACTTGTGGGGTCGAAGAATGACAAAATTCGGAGTGGAATGGCGAGGCTGCAGGTATCTTGACTTGTTGAGAAGATGAAGAATGGATCAGTGGCCAGTTGATCACCACTGTAGATGATGCATCTTGAATCCAGTACATCTGTAACTTTGTTTGAATACAGCGAATGTTTGCGCCGTGGTTCACCTTGCCAGCCACAAAATCGACTGACACCCATGCAAATAACAATGCTCACAACACAGTCAAGTCCAGTGATTATGAGTTTGGAACCAAGTCCAGAAGGTACAATTGTCTATGTCTAGATACAGTCCATGCAACAATGCAAAATCCGATATTTACAGAGAAGTGTTTTCCAAGCTCTCCAAATCCACCAGCGAGTGTCCTAAGAAGGAACATACTTGCTGAGAATGTCCTTGTAAGCTGTGTAGCCAGTGCCGGAAGGCGACTCCATGGAGTACATGTAGTCAGCCCACCAGGGGCCAGCAGCCCACCACAGGGCGCCCATCCACACGTCGTTGTTCTCGACCAGGTAGTCCAGCATACCCGTGACGGCGGTCTTGCACTGGTCGTTGTCGCCGCCGGCGACCTCGCCAATGACTCCGATCTTGTTGTTCTCGCGCAGCCAGGTCGTGGCCGCGGTGACGCGCTCCTTGCCGATGGTGGAGGAGACACAGTCCGGCGAGGTTCCGGAACCGTCGCTGTCGAGGTACTGGTGCATCTCGTAGACGAGCAGGTTGTCGACAGTGTCTTTGATGCTGCCCATGTTCTCGCTGTTGCCCGACGTGGTCCAGGTCCAGGCACCGGTGTACGAGGTTCCCTCGACGAAGATGTACTGGGTGGTGGCGCCGGCCCCACGGACACCGTCGACACAGGCCTGGTTGAGCTCTGCGGTCTGGGTGTCTGTGGTCATGTCGTGGGGCTCGTTGATGCAGTCGAAGACCACCTTGTCGTTGGCCTTGAAGCTACCTGCCAGGTTGGTCCAGAAGGTCTTGAAATCGGCGTTGGAGGAGATGATCTCGCCCTTGTAGCGAGCATAGTTGTGCGGCTCAATCACAGCGTACTTGCCAGCATCAGTGATGTAGTTCACAACTTCAGTGAGGTTCTTCAGGTAGCCGGCGTCCAAGTCAGCGGACAGCGAGGACTGGGCCATGCGCTCCGCCAGGAAGGGGATGCGAAACATGTTCATTCCCATGTCGATGAGCGTCTGGATGGCCGAGGTGTCCGGGAAGATGTAGTCCTTGCCGTAGGTACCAGGCCAGTTCTTCTCGCCGAACTCTGCACCAGACTCGGAGGTACCAAGGAACTTCAGGCCGCTGCCGGACGAGGAGCTGGAGCCGGATGAGGCGGCACCGGTGGGAGTGCTTGTGGCGGCGCTCGTGGCGGCGCTTGACACGGCATTTGCGGCAGGTGTCGCCGCCGCCTCTGGGCAAGGTGCTCTGCGGTGGTGAGGGCGGGCTCCCGGAGCCGCCATGGCAGAGGCCGCGAAACCAGCCGCGAGGATTGAAGAGGTGACACGCATATTGAATGAATGTGGATGTTTGAATAAACGAATGAAAGGCTGTGGCTAAGAAGGTAGTACCGCTAAGGAAAGAGCCAAGTCAAGCAGCCAAGAGCAGAGCCGCGACGGTGGTATTTATCTAAAGGGTGCGAGGCGGGAAGGCGAGGCTCGCTATGCGCCAGTGTGGATCGTCGCTCGATAAGGCAACGGGGTGGCATGTCCGCGTTCAGGGGTGCGACTACTCCTTCATCTGGGGAATCACTCAAAATCACACTGCGAATGGCGGAAAAAAGCTTAAAGATCGAATCATGGCCGTTCTCCAAAAATGACCGATTTGACCGACCCGTTTCGAAACAGCAAACACTCGTCATTGGGCGTTTACTTGAAACATCGGCTCGCCGGTGGATCTCATCTCATAAAAGGGGCTTTGCGATCCATCGTAGTGCCGGAACTCGGCCACGGCGAAAGGGGAAAGACATCAAGGTTAATTTCAGCGGGACCAACATAACCCATCGCCACCGGCATTACTTTGGCTAGTACCGAACTCTTTTGGTAACAGAGCATCGGTAAATCTACATAAGTTTTGACCGAACCCTGTTGGCTGGATCCGGCCCCTTGCTCTTTTGGATCGCGTAAAAGGAAACGCGCGCGCTAGGAACAACGTGTTCGAATTATTTCCAGAACTTCCCAGGCCTGGGCAATTGGACCGTGAACAAGGACCTCTCATCTCGAATTGATGGATAAGCCGCGATATGGTCAGTCGAAGCTGAGCTGCCATCAGTCGAGCCAAAGCTCCGGAATCTGAATTGTACTCTTCATCACATCTTGCTCTTACCACAATGGGCCCATTCAAAATGAGCCTCCGATTGTCCCACAACGTTCTGCACGCTCAAGGGATCCAGTGACAGGGGTAAGGAGAGAATGGATCAAGGTAAAGCTTCTGGTTCGACACAATGTGACATGTCAATCGAGCACCTTTCAGCATGACATATCTGGCAACGCCAAGTATGTCTCTTATGGGTCTCTGGAAGCGGTCTCAGGGGGGACAAGGAGGATCTATTATCAATGGCCTGGTCCATGTGGGAATAAGCAGTCGTATACACTTGGGTTGCGTGTGATTCGGCTTGGCTTGCCGCGTTTACTAATCATAGCCCAAGGAGTGGCAACGCACTAAAACCCGAACAAACAAGGAAGCAGAAATGAACAGTGTCCTTGTGTACTTTAAGTTGATGGTCTCATTGAGCTCCGTTGGAGATTGCATCTGCCCTCGCTGTACCAAGAATGTATTCTCTCCTAGAGTCACTGTCACATGTCAATTACAAACTGCTTCCGGTCTCGCGCTGACGGATTCTTGCGGTAGATTCGCAAGTTAAATAAAAGGCATTGTTCTGTAGCTGCGAAGCATCCTGAAAATACTCTGGTCTTGGCAAGTCGTCGGTGTCACTTGAGATATCTGCCCACATAAACCCAAAGAATGGTGCTGAATCAAGTCAGAGTATCATGAGCTTTGGAGTAGTCTTTGATAGATCCTTGCGCCCGCAATTACCTAGGTACCGTTTCACATCCACTTGAGGACACAATGGATCATTATTCCACCATGATTGGGACATAGAAAGGGCATGGCGTAAGCCATCGACTTTACGTGAAGACACAAGTGCCGACAAAAGCGAGGGTGTAAAGGTGAATGATTAGACCATTCGGTGTTTAGAAATAAAGCTCTCCTAAGTAAGTTTCATGCTTGATAAGAAAGCACGGTGTACTTTGATAATATTTGAACTTTTCTCGGCGGTGGCAACTTGAGCGGAACACGTCATTTTTAAACAGGATCGTACCCCCTCAGCCATTTTCTTTGTGCCATTATAATATAGTCAAGCTACCTTCGTGTGTCGTGCCTGAGTGCCTCTGATTTCTTGTCCGTTAGGCTCACCGCCTCTTCCATGTTATGCTTATCCCAGTCAAAACGGTCTCTTGCGAGCAGTTTTGGGATGCATTGGGCTGATATGTGACAAGCGACCAGTCCTTGACTTGAATTATGCTTCGGTAGAGCCGACTCCTGCGGAGGTAGGTAAGTCCTTATCGACGAGTAAGACGTCAATTCTGTCGGCCAACTTGGGACATCATACAAGGATGCCATTTCAAACCTTAAAAAGTACTATTCGATGAGGTATCACAGATGCAGATTGAAGGCAGCACGGACTGTTGACTGATGGCTCACAATGGCGCCCATTCCAGAACGGGGGTTACCAGGACAGGGCCATGTCCCAATCATATCCTGATCCGAACAATATCACGGCCAGGCAAAAAGAGAAATATTATAGATGCACGGACAACATGTAGATGTGATGTGCATCGTCAATGGTCTGATATATGATACGAGAACCCATTTGACACTTGTAAACTGCAGTGATCATCCTCGCTGGCCAAGTAAGACCACCCCCAGAAAGCCTCGGCATGTGTTGCTTGATGCGTATAAGCATTCGGGATGTTCCAGTTGACGCGAAACGTCATGTACACCTTGAGACTCAGACAAGGTTCATGCTCCCCGAGCGCAACGACTGACGATTGCAGCATTCAAGGCTGGTCTGCAGAAAAATGCACACAACTGCATCTCAGGCCCCGCTCTCACGTGTCCGTGAACTTTGCTCGCTCCCTTATCTTTTAGGATATGATCGCATCTTGCATTCTGTATGTCCTCCAGAGCGACGGCATCCGTTGAATCAAGACCATGCTAGCAGATCGAGAGTGACCATCAGTCGCCTCGTGCATGTGAGGCCAAGCCAAGCCGTCTCGTCTCATCTGTCAAACAGGTGTCATCTGGCATTTCCTGTATCACCTGTCAACTCATTTTCAGACAACATAACAAGCTTAAGATAGTTCAGACGAAACTCGGACCCGAGCTCGGGATGCGGCAGTCGGGAAAGTCCTCAATCAAGCAGGTCGGTCTTCTATAAAAGCTGCTCGGCCAGCCCTCCAAGTGCAACTGATAATCACCCAACAGCTCATCATTCTTTATCAGCTCGAGTTGGTTCGATTCGTTCCGTATCTCACAAGGTGCAGACATTCCTTTGAAAACGCATCAAGCAACAGTCTTTCATCAGAATGCAGTTCTCCACCATCGCTTGGATCGTCACCGCCCTCGTGGCTGGGCAAACACTCGCTACCCCAGCCAAAAAAGCCGGTACGTAGCTTTTGGAATCATCTCTCTGTGCAGTGACCTCCACGCGCATGCTGATATTCCGAGTGCAGCCACCGACGGACAGGCATGCACTGGCTCTGTGTCCAACCTGCAGCAGGACGGTGTCTGCAAAGCCGGAAAGTGCAACATAGAGATCCCTCCCAATGAACTGGACATTGTAGCCAGCGATGATTGCGCGTAGAGCGCCACCGAGTTAGGGACACACCTATCCGGAGCCATTCCTTTAGGGTCGATTATAAGTGGAGTTTTATCAAGAGCCGGAAGCGAGCGAATACTTTTATAGTTAATGAAATATGAATTTAATGATCTTATGAGAGCCTCGCGATATGTCTTTTGCATGGGAACCGCAAGCGGTGGAGCCGATGATCCTGGGCCTGTTCAATGCTCGACATTAAAACCTCAGTTCCGACGTGTCTCAGGTGCTCAGGAGAATAGCTACTGGAGCCTCTACATCAGACACATAGAAAAAGAAAGAGGAGTCAGTGCAGTCATTTGAACAACAGCCCCGACGAGCTGTTACGAATTTATTGTTAGCACATGGGCACGTCGTCCGCCGTGGGAGACAGCATAGCTCCCCATGTCACGGATCGTGCGTGGGATGAGCTGGAGGTACCAGCCCTCGGAAAGTTCACCGACTCGGCATGCTTGCTTCTGCATACGCGTCCGTCCTTTTCCAAGCTCTCCTGAATTCCCCAAAACTTACATTTTGGTCACCGTATACTGTGCCCATCGTCGCCGGCAGTGAAGAATGTGGTTCTTTTTCCCGTCCCCCACAATCGGGAATCTTTACCCCAGGTTTCGGGGACCGCCCTGCAGGGTTGCAGCCACGGGGAAAATGACCCCATCAGGGCAGAACGGGGCCAGACTTTCCCGCCTTTTGCCAATTCGGCCAACCTTTCCGCAACGACTTGGCAGCGGGATGCAGCCACCCCGGTACTGCGCAGCACTCTCCTTGTTTTTCGTCGGCGGGCTGCGTGGAACACAGGCGTACGGACAGCCAGACAGCATGCGCTGCGAGCCGTGCGACGTCGTTGTAGCCACTCTCGTCGGGATCGTGAGGAGATCGACGTCATGCCAGGTCTTTTTGCTGGGGCGGGCGTGTGGTATAAGTAGTCGACGATGGGCCGCAGGTTGCATGTCGCGGCGTGCAGCAGTGACGCGCTCGGTACCGTTCTTGCAGCATATCAACTCGTCGCCTGTTTCGCCCGTGCAGATTGAATCCTTGAGCCGCAGAATCTTGTGGCTGCATGGTCCAATTGAGTGACAGGGCCTCCCTCCTCGATCTCTCCTTATCGAGACATACTTCCCCTGCATAGTTTTGTCGAGCTCACTCACACACCCTCGTGGTTCTTTTGAAACCCCTCTCATCTCCCTGACCAAAGACGAGAGAGCTGCGACGATATCCCGCCGCCCGTGTAACCCATCATTGTAACTGAACGGAGACAAGATCGAAGGGAACCGGAAACCAAGCACACCAATATGACGGCCCCAGGGAAGAGACCGGTGGTGCTGCACATCGGCGACCCGATAAAGTACAACCCGGACACATACGCCGCCTTCTCGTCCGCCTTCGACGTGATCCGGCCCAGCGCCGCGGAGCGCCAGCGGCCAGAGTTCATCAAGGCGCTGCGGGAGCGCAGGTGGGGCGACTTCGCCGCCATCTTCCGGCCCTTCTGGTCCACGGGCGGCGAGATGGGCAAGTGGGACGCCGAGCTCATCAACCTGCTGCCGGCGAGCTGCCGCGTCTTCGCCAGCGCCGGCGCCGGGTTCGACTGGGCCGACACCAAGCTGCTTGGCGAGAGAGGTGAGTGAGACGGACACTGGACCCCTGACCCCTGCCCTTTTGTATACACGCACACATGGCTGACGAAGTGTGATGCAAGGCGTCATCTACTGCAACGGCGGCCTCGCAGCAGCAGAGTCAGTAGCCGACTTCGCCGTAGCGCTGGTGATCAGCACCTTCCGGCACCTCCCATGGGGCATCGCCGCCGCAACGGTGCCGACCCTGCTCGCCGACTCCGCCCCGGGCAGCGACAGCGGCGACCGCGCCGCGGCCGAGGCGGCCTTCCGCTTCTCGCACGAGCACGAGGTCTTCCACAGCCACAACCTGCGCGGCCACGCCCTGGGGCTCATCGGGCTGGGCAAGATCGGGCAGCTGATCGGCGCCAAGCTGGGGAACCCGTCCATGGGCATGGTGCTGCACTACCACGACGTGGTGCGCCGGTCCGCGGGCGAGGAGGCCCGCCTGGGGCTGACATACCACCCGACGCTGGCGTCCCTGCTGGCCGCGAGCGACTGCGCCGTGCTGTGCACCCCCGCCAGCGCCGACGGGAGGCCGCTTATCAACGCGGCGGCGCTGGCGGCGCTGAGGCCTGGGGGCCGGTTTGTGAATATCGCGCGGGGGTCGCTTGTGGATGAGGAGGCGCTGGCGGACGCGCTTGAGAGTGGGAGGCTTAGTGCTGCCGGGTTGGATGTGTTTGCTGATGAGCCGAGGGTGTCGCGGAGGTTGTTGAAGTTTGCCGGGCCTCAGCAGATTGCTGCCGCGGGGGCTGAGGGAGGGAAGATTGGGCCCGATGGGAAGGCCGTCAACCCGGGGCGAGTGCTGCTGACGTGCCACAACGCCGGCGGGACGGTGGAGACGCACATTGGGTTTGAGGAGCTGGCCATGAGGAATATCATGGCTGTGCTGGAGGGGCGGCAGGCCATCACGCCGGTGAACATGCACTTTTTGAACAGGAAGGATAGCAAGTTGTGAGTTTGGGGGATTGAGGGACGAGGTTGGGAGAGGATGATCAATCATCAACAAGAGGGGGGCCCGAGGCATGTGGGTCCTGTTGCCGGTGACCAACGGTATATATGACATGTCACCTGAACGAGACACGAGGCTGAGAAATGGGAAGTCTGAAAAATTCATGTAGGAAATATTTATCATGCATATCTATGGAGTCGCGTTATTTACGTGCATCCTCATTATCATTTTGCTGCATCACGTCGTCCCGCCTCCCGACTGCAGCCTGAAATAACACACCGGCTACCTTCCTGCCAGGAAATTTCCAAGCATAAGCTCATCCTTTACATCCCCCGCCCAATGAAATCCATATCGGGCCCATTAGCCCGTGGAGCTGGTGGCGGCGCGTCTGGATATCGCTGGCCAGAAGACGGATGATAGCGGTGAGATCGGACATTCTCAGGCGGACCCTGTTGTTCCTGTGCCTGCTCCAATTCCTCCTTCTCGAGGTCCCTCTCCTCGGTTGGCGACCGCTGATTCCTTGCTAGTCGTCGCTGTTCACGCCGCGACAGGGCTGGAGCCGCAGCTACGGCTGCTGCACCGGCGAGGTGGGCTGGCTGTGGTTCTTGCGTCACAGCGGGCCGTGAGTCGGGCGACGGCTCGCGACGGTTGTCGTCCATGTGGAAGTGGAAGTGCTGATTCACAGGACCTTGTGGTGCGCCTGACTGAGAGCCTTGGTTGTACGCGCCCGCCTGCCCATTGGATGCCTGGTTGTCGTACGACCTCCTGTTGTCATACGCCCTGTTGTCGTACGAATTCCTGTTGCTGTAGGACCGCTCGTCATACGCCCTGTTGTCGTTCTTGACGTTCCTCTTGTCATAAGTCCTGTTGTCGACGTTCTTCTCCTTCTTAGTCTTCTTATTCCCGCCACACAGAGCGAGGGTGAACTTGTTGTTCTTGCGCATGAGATACCAGAGAAGCAGCGCCAGCAGAGATAGGAACGCGACACCGCCCACGACGCCGCCTGCGATCGCACCCGTGTTGTTGCTGCTCCCACCATCTCCACCACCACCGCCGCCACCACTGCCAGCTCCTGCACCCGCGCTGGCGCTCGCTTCGCTCCCAAGCACGGACGTGACCGTGGACGTGGACCCATCTGCCGCGGTGGTAGTAGCAACCACGGTGGACGGCCTGTCCCGGCTCCGTGACGCAGCTTCGGCCGAGGACCTGGAGGCGGCCGCGGCGCTCGAGGAGCTAGCTTCCGCCGAGGACCGCGACGCGTCGATGAGAAACTGCGGTTGATCCAGCATGGAGATGAGGGTGGCTGTGGGGAAGCACTTGAACATGGATCGCGCGGGCGTGCCCGTCCAGACAAAAGTGCCACACTCAGGCTCATCGGAGTTCTGGCAGCAGCCGGTCTGCGGCCCTGCGGATGTGCATTTGCTAGACTGCACAGCTTCGTAGTTGAGGCAGACGGTGTAGAACTGCTCGAGGCCGTCGGTGGCGCAGGCGACAACATCTTCGGTGTTGGTGGAGCAGCTGAGCGGCGACTCGCAGACGTATGGCCGGGAGGAGATGCCTGAGTACCAGCCACAGGTTTGGTCGTTCTCCCAGATGTTGTCCGAAGACGATGAGGAGTCTGTCCTCTGGCGCCGGTGAAGGAGCAGCTCGACGACCGCCTTGGAGGGTGGTTGTGTTGGCTCAGGGGCGTATTCCTGGTAGTCATAAACTTCTGATGCTTGAGTTGGTCGGGACAGGTCGCCACCTCTGAGGTCTATGACTGGTTCTGGTGCGAAGGCGAGCCATCGGGCTGAGGCCTGACAGCTCAGGGCTGATATTGTGAGTATGGTTGATGGCTTCATGATGTCTCGGAATGTGTGTGAGTCCTTTGTTCTCTGGTGATGCCTCAGCTTGAGCAAGGGTGTTCAAAGGAGCAAGTCGAGCCCGAAGCCAGCGGGTCCAAAGAAACGCTGTAACCTTATATTATGAGTGTAGAAACAAAGAGCCTATTCATGTATTCAACGGTGCCCTGTGGTGGCTTTCACACGGCGCGAGTGTGTGTCTGAATAGATCATAACAATGCAGGCAAGCAATTGTGGTGGAGGCAAGCCCGGCCAGCAGCGGGCGGAAAAGCGGGCGGCAAGGCAAAGGCGAGGGAAAAAATAGGATGGTTAGGGATTGACAGGTGTGTGGGTCCAGCAGTTGGTTCAATGGCTGCGGGACGAAGCTTATTGACGGCGTCGAGGGCCTGAATAAGGCGCAGCTGGGATGTTGATGGATGGATGGATTAAACAATAGACAATAGGAGATGAATAGACAATGGCATTCAGTGACACAGATGCACCAAGTCAGAAACCCTCGACGAAGTGGGTGACGGATTGAACTAGGAGCCTGCACTCGGGTACAGAAACAAGCAGGCCAACAGGCAGTCTTGCAGTTGACAAGCGAAGAGTCAGGGATGTGAGGGAAACTGAGCGAGATGTTACTGTCACCGTCGCCGTCGCTGGGCCTCGAGCAGCAGCGGTAGCAATCCAGAGTAGATGAGGGAAAGAGTCAAATCACCAGCAACGACAATCCAGACAGGCCAGGCAGAAATAGACGACGGCGGCTGCTGAGCTGCTGATCTATTCCGGGTGGTGGGCTTTCTTCTCGTCTGGGTAGCCGCCAGGGTGGGTTCATTGGCGTCGTGATTCGAGGACAGCGCTTCTGACCTTGTCGGCACCCCTGGAGCTTCGTCCCGTTCACGCGTTGGTGCAGCTCCTCGGAGTGACCTGGACTTGGGGTGTGGATGCCTGGTATCCATCTTTCTAGGGTCTCTCTGCAGGATCACCAGTTCGCCATGTTAGTTTGTGAGATTCCCGTTGCATCGCTGCGTGGAGGCTCTCCTGGATCTCCACGCGGGCCACACGCGACAAGATGTCAATCGAGGTGAAGCGCGGTTGATGGCGATGGCTGTGTTGAGGAGCACCGGGTAACGAGGTCCGGGTGGCGGCCGACTTTTGGGCCTGAAACTGGGACGGGAGCTTAAACGCCAATCGCTCTGTTCCCGCGTGTCCTTGGTATCGATCCCTGGTCGGCATCGGGTTGGTTATGTCAGCTCGTTGTACCTGCTTTCCCATGCGAACGGACTTGAATTGGCATCTGTCATGAAATTGCATATGGACAAAGCATAATTCAAGCATTTGGCTCCGAGAAAACTGCACTTTTACCTTGCTGGTACCACAAACTTCTTATCTGACAGTTGCACAGGAACACAACAGTTGAGGGCCCCTCATTACTTAAGCTTCGAATTCCCCGCGAGTGGGGGGGGGGGGGTTGGAGTAGGAGCGCACTTCGAAGAGGGTTCGGGCTTGTCTCTGTTTTACGCTGGATGAGGTGAGTCGAGGCGAGCTGTGAGACAGTACAGCGCCGACGCTGGTCTGCGTAGGAGCTTCAATGTCACAAATCGAGTCAATTCCTGGACTGCTCCATCCATGATTGGAAACACCCAACGCACGTTGTATCACTTGAATCATCTGATTCAGCTGCCCGGCGTTCTGCGAGTTATCGGCGTCAAGTCATCGTGGTGGCAGTATCCTCTTTCACAAGGACCCAGCTGGGCTTTTCCACAGCTGAGCTCTTCAACAGAGACGGCCAGGCAGTCTCGTTAATTTTGAGCCCCAAAATATCCGATGTAGGCGGCCACAATCAAGACTTCACAACATCAATTCCACGTCTGGTCGGTTCAATTCCAGATAGTCAAGCTTTTGTCCTACCCGCAGATACTACGAGTAGTCGGAACCGTCCAGTCAAGATGTCATAGCCGCTCAACTTCATCGCTAGCCCTGGTGATCTCTTTTCCTTCCCTTCGTGAGCTTAAGTCCTGAACAATCGGGGTTGAGCAGCATAGACAAGCTTCGTTTATGACGTTGACTTGACTCTCGCCCGTTGTGTTTCCTGTGTGCCCTGTCGTGCCTGTTCAGGCCGTGAGCCCGTCAGCTGGCTCCCTGCTTGGCCACGCCGCCCTCAGGAATGCTTCTGTCTCAGAACCTTCCGCCCTCAACCACCGCCCGCTAAGACATTCCTCAGCAGCATCGTTTCCAACCTCACCACGGCTCGAGATGACTGCTCGATCCGGAACTCTGTCAATATGAAAAACAACCTTGTGGGAGGACGTCCCCCGGACGGCAGCCCTCTGCCAGTCTCGCCTTCTCTCGAGCAGACGAGAGCTGCATCTGGAGGTCGGATGCCCTACACAGCCTTGACATGCTGGGCCTGTAAGTGATTCAGTGCTCAACATCATGGAATCCGTGACATCACCATCGCCAACAGCCAGCACCTACGACTATGTCTACGACAAGGACAGCGACCAATACGTCCTGGAGCGGTCCCCCGACGCCGCGCTCACGAAGCTGCACTGGGTCGTGGTCGCAAACCTGGTGCTGCTCCTCATCTTCTGCTTCATCACCATCCTCACGTCCGGGCTCGTCTTCGGCCACAACGTCGCCTCGGACGACTGCCTCGGCCAGAGCTGGGTCATGTTCTCGGTACGTCAGTCACATCTCACAACCACCCCGCGGGCCACCTCTGGCCACACCACACCACCCTGCACGGACAGCAGGACGGGACAACAAACGGCTGCATTCTGCACATCCTGCATGATGCATGCCGTATCACCGCGAGAATTCCGGTTCACTAACCCCCTTTTGTAAACACAGTCAATATTGGGCTTCCTGTATATCGCCCTCCACCTGCACGCCGCGCGTAAGGGTGAGCTGGTCGGCCACGTCCACCATCCCACCCTCCAGCAGCCCCTCCAGTCCTCCGCCATCGTCGTCGCCCGAATCGACATTGTCGCCTGGGCCGTTTCCCTCATCATCGTCTCTGTTTCCGTGTCCAAGGACGCTTCGCCTGTTTCCTGCGTGAATCTTGTTGCCTGTGCTTTTGCAACGTAAGTCCTGCCTGCCTGTCTGCTTGCCTGCCCTACAGGGCTGTTTTGGGGGAGATGGGGGGCCAAAGCTTGTGATACAGTGGAATTGTGGATACTTTCATCTAGATCCCTGAGGAAGGCCCACCGGTTGATCCGGGGATGTCGATCATTGCAGGAGGCTGGGCCAGGCCTGGGCGGCGGCGAACAAACGAGCAAACGGAGTGGATGAACATAAGATGAAGAAAGCCGGAGGGGGTGAGAAGCAAAAGCTAACATATAAACCTCCTCTCACAGACCTACACTCATCTTCCTCATCTGCGTCGCAGAAAAAGCATCACGACCGTTCGACCTCCCCTACATCACCGCACGCTACTCCCGCCCCCCAAGCGTCGTTACCTGCCGCGTCTCCGCCCTCATGGCCGCCATGGCATCGATGCCGGAGGTCACCTCGGAGGACAGCATCTCGCGGCGCGGCTCGGCCGTCTCCCTGCCCCGCAGCCACGGCAGCAACATCCACGGCCAGCGGCCAAACTCACACACCCAGCACGCGGCGGCCATCGCGGCGGCAAACACAGCATCCCCGGCTGGCAACACAGCAGCAGGAGGCTATCTCGGCGGGCCTAGAGCACCGCCGACCAACCTGAAGGAGTCGCGCGCCTGGTCCTTCACGCGCTACGACGACAGGACCAAGAGGCAGCTCGCCGACTCGGTGAGCGAGGCGTCGCAGACCTCGGACGCGAGGGTGCGCATCGGCGGGCCGCGGCCGCTGGCTGCGAGCGACATTGCCGTCAAGACGGGCGTGCTGCCGCCGCCCGTGTGCACGGAGCCCAAGGAGGCGCCGCAGCAGCAGTTTCAACAGCAGCAGCAGCAGCCCCAAGAGCAGCTCATGCAGCAGTACCAGCAACCACAACAACAAGTGTACCAGCAGTACACCACGGAATCCGAAAAGGCAGGTTCGGAGAGCGGAGGAGGCGGCGGCGGCTGGAAGAGCGACTGGTGGGCCCTCCGGACGGTAGCGGGGTGGGTCAGCCCCGCGGGGAGCGGGGCCACGACGCCCGTGTCGACGCCCGGGGTGGGTCCCGGCCCCGGCCCGGTGGGCAACAACAACAGCAGGTCGAGGGCGGCGCGGCTGTCGACCGTGGCCGAGGACTGGGTGCCGGCGGGAGGTGTCAGCGGCAGCGGCAATGGCAACGGGACCTACCACCACGATGTCGCCGCTCCGCCTACCCGGCCGCCGCTGACAAGGGGCCCGCGGGACGGCGGGCACCACGACGTGCACGCCGTGGACAGGGCGGCGATCCCGACGCCGCCTCCGCCCTCGGCTGTGGCGGCGGGCCAGGGCAGCCGGCCGGTGCGGGCGCCGACTGCAGCGAGAGTCAGGCTCGTGCGAGCCCAGGAAGCGCTCAAGTCGCAGGCGAGGGCCAAGTCTGGGGCGACGGTGGTGTTGACGAGGCCGCTGCGCTCGGCTGGGGATCGCAGGGGAGAGGTTGTCGAGCAGGACCGCCTGGCGCCGGCGAGGCCGCCGCTGCAGAGTAGCTTGAGCATCCCGGGTTCGTATGTAGAGTAGTGAGGGCAGGACGGGACAGACTGTGAATTCAAAACGGGGGAAAGCATATGGTCTCTCATTTCCAGCGTATAGCAAGCAATATGACCGCCGACTTCAGTGGTGATGGCTCTCTATAATCTATACCCGTGACGCCGCGCAAATGCTACAAACCAATCGACACACACAGCAAGGAAACAACAACAAGACAGGACCAAGAAAATAGCCACCTGGCAGCCCCAAACGCCCCGCACTGTCTCAAGAGAAGAAGTGCGACCCGTCCTGCAGCATGCCGATCTCAGGGCACCACTCCATGGCCTCCTTCTTCTGGAAGTCGGTGAGCCACCGGAAGGGCTGGTGGTAGCCGAGCGGCTTGTCGTAGAAGACGGTCTCGACGGCGAAGGTCATGGCGACCTCCTGGTCCGGCAGGTGCGCGCCCCGCTCCTTGAGCTTCATGTACAGCCACTGGTCCTCGAACTTCATCCACGCCGGTTTGCGGGCGGGCGGCGATGCCGGTGGTTTGCCTTCTTCTCGCCTGGTGGCCTGGCCGTGTCCTCCGCCTTCCCCCGGGCTGGGCTTGGGCTCCTCCTTCTTGGGTGGTTCCTCCTTCTTGGGCGGCTCCTGCTTCTTTGGCGCTTGCTGCTTGGGCGGCTCTTCTTTCTTGGGTGGCTCCTCCTTCTTCGGCGGTTCCTCCTTCTTGGGCGCTGTCTCCACCACCTCCTCGGCAGAGTCCCTCGCAAAGTCATTCGCAGGGTCCCTCACGACCTCCAGCACCAGCTTCGGGTTCCTCAGGCTCAGGCCGCCGTTGAAGCCCACGCCGTACTGCGGCGCGATGGGCGCGCCGACGAGGTCCCACTCGAGGAAGTCGTCGACGGCGCGGCCGCTGCTGCCGCACACGACGCTGTCGGCCTGGAAGACGAGCACGCGGCCCGCGCTCTCGAACTGCTCCCAGAACCAGGGCCTGGTCAGGAACACCGAGACGGAGCGGTGGTCCGGGAACGCCGTGCCCTCGGGCAGGAAGTAGATGTGCAGCCGCCGCTCGGCCATGAGCCGCCGGAAGGCAGGGCTCGCGGGCTCGACCCACTTGTCCTTGCGCGTCAGCAGCACCACCGGCCACTTTGGCCCGAGCACCGCCGCGAAGTGCAGCATCACGGGGACGAGGTTCGGCACGCGCGCCGGGTCCGTCTCCATTATCACGGCGACATTGTCGGGGAAGGGGACCTCCGGGGGAGGGGGAGGCGGCGGCGGCGGTGGTGGAGGAGGGGGGTTGAGGGCGTGGTGCAGGGCGTCGACCACGAAGAAGTCGTCGCCTGTGCCGACTATCGGGGGCCCCGGGGGCGGCGATGTGGCGGTCGGGCTCGAGGTGGTTTCGGTTGTTGTGTGTGCATTCTGCTGCTTTGCGCTGCTGCCGACGGGGATGAGACGGAAGGTCGAGTTGGCCTGCGTGTGGGGTTGAACCTGTCAGTACTGGTGGCGACGGACTTGTGAAGAGGTGCAGAGGGGAAAGGGGGTTTCAAAGGGGGCAGACGAACGCCAGAGTTAAAGAGTCGCGATGTGCCCAGGACCCAGATGACGACGATGGCGGCTCCTGCCAGGAGGACCAGCCTGAAGCCGCGGGTGCGGGCGATGCTGAGTCCGTACTCGTCCACGCCTACCATATTGTGTTGTAGGTTGTCATGTCATGTCGTGCTGGGCTGGGTTCGAACCAGGAGCCGTGAAGGGGTGGTTCTTCGAACACGTTGCTTGGATCTGCGGCGAGGTTAGGTTTGGGGGTCGAGTCCCACGGACTGTGTGGAACCACAGTCCGTGGCAGTTGGAGGATTGCGCGGCTTGAAAAAGGGGTGGAGCTGCCAATCCGCCGTCCGCCCATGCATCCCGCCGGCCTAGGCCCGGGTAGCACGGATGCTAATTTTGGCTACATTTTTGCCGTACATGCGGTGATGAATACATATAGAGTTTTGACCTAGCCCGTGCCTGGGCGTACAGTCGTTAAATGATGTTATGCGAAAGAGTGTTGGAACTCGGCTAGTGAGCATGCTCCTGCTATCCAAGCCTGCTTCACCAATCAAGACCCGCCTATCTACCCACCACTCTTGACTTATTTACCGTACAATCGCTGACCTCGGTACGAAGTTCGTGAATTCGTAAGGTTTTCCGGTTATGTGACGCCGCGGAGGCAGAGCTGAAGAGCAAATCGATAGGTAGTGCTTGAGACCGAGCCAGAATGGGTCGCCAGTGTGCCAAGGCTACAGCAGACCTTGGTGATCCCGGATAAGGAGGGTAATACGCGCTTTGAAGGATGAGAGGAGTGAGAAGTTCATGGCCATGAACATCATCGCAGTGGCACCTTATGTTCCTTTCGTTCAGGATTTGATGATAAATCTTTTTCGTATTATTTTGGTTTTGCTATCTACCGCGATGCTCCCTACCCTTTGTCTGCTGGTACCACAACCATCCTCTCTAGGCACCGACTCAACGGAGTCGAGTCCATCGATTACCGAAGTGGCATTCTTATTAGCAGTGCGACAGCTCAAGCTCGAATACTTCTACCATCATCCAAATATCTTATACCTAACAGTAACAACAGTGTGTTGTACGCTTCTCATTAGAGACAACGGTAAGTGATAATGAATGCCACCAGGAGAGCTCCACCAAATGTGAGGAATACGTTGTTTCGATGGTAATCGCCTAAGGTATATGGTCAGTCATGCTCATCCTGATGAGTGAACATGGGCAAAGAGCAGACAAACCTTCTTCGGCAAGAGAGTGAGCCAGCACGACAAATGTGCTCAGCGGCAGCCTCATGAAGCTGTATATATTTGCCCTAGAACTATCCTCGATGATGTTGCTCTTGAGGAAGTTCATGCTCGGGTAGTACATGCCCACGCACAGCTCAACCAGGCAGAACGCCCAGAAGACCAGGTACTCGTGGGACGGTATAATCACGGCCGAGAGCAGCGCGACGCTGGCCAGCGTGATGGCGGCATTGAGGATGAATGATGCACTGGAAATATCGTGCGAGCTCGTGGTCGTCCTAAATAGCATTGACCCTGCCATCATGCAACACATAAAGCAGGCGAAGATGAGGCCAAAGGGGGGGTCTTCGGTGACGCCGGAGACGTGGCGGGCACTGACGAGTGCTGAAGACCAGAAGAACACGAAGAGGTACATCATGGACTCAAATAATGATGAAGCGGTCGTGAGGGCCAAGATTCGCTTGTCTAGTGTTGTAGTTTGTCAGTTACTTTTTATTTAGCGCTCTATATAGTATAGTTGCCACTAACCTCGCCCCATCGCCACGATAGCGGTGATTGTCACGGCAAAAAATGAAGGCCTGGACGCATCATCTTTCTGGCTGCCGTAGTTTTCACTCTGGTGTTCTTCAGCGGGTTGATCGAAACGGCAACAGAGGTCATCCGACTTACCCACGTCGAGCCGATCCACGCAGCAGTGCCGCAGAGGACGAGCACGGCGAACAAGAATGGGGACGTTTTTGTTCCGGTTAGATGTACCATTACTTCCCCGATAATTCCAGTGGCAATAGCAACGATGGAGTTGTAAAAGGTCAACCATCCGTATAGAGTCCCCAGAGATAGGTTCTTTGCCTCGAGGCCGCGCTTGTGATACTCTGATATCATCCATGCGTCGAAGACAGTGTAAAGCAGCGTGGTGCTTACCCCTCCACAGAACCTGCCAGCAAAGAGGACATACAGGTTATCCGACAGCATGGAGAGGCAGCACACCGTATACGAGGCGCAGTAGACCAGACATGCCTTCTTCCTGCCGAACTTATCCGCCAGCTGTCCAATAAAGGCAGCGCTGAGGGCCGCAGAGATGAAACCGGTCGCATAGAGGGCGGCAACGTAGGTCTCTGCAAGTTTCTTGTCGTATTTGTAAACAGCGTACAGGTGTGGGCCCTTGGATTTATGACCACCGTTAGACCCAGGTAAAGCTATGAAAAATGGTCCTCGGAACCTGTTAAGAGGTGGTCACGAATGGAATCTGCTTACCTGTAGCCAGTCGGCTGCAAAGGCTAGCAAATGACCAACCAGATACTGCTTCTCGAAATCAGACACTCTTGTGTCGGGTTCCGCGGCAAAGTCCTTGGACTCTTCATCTGCGTCATCCTCCAGGTTCCTGTCCAAGTTCTGTGTCGGCCTGCTGTTTCTACGCTGTCTGTAGTAGAGCAAGGAATTCAGCACAAGGAGGACACCTATATTGATTTCGTAGAAGGCCATATTGACAAAAGTTGATCAGAAACCGACAAACACGGGACATGCAAGACGGATTAGAATAGCATGTAAAGCACCGAGTCTTTAAACCAGTATATCCGCAGCTAATGTGGGAGGGGAACACTGCATCTGGAACTCTAGGAATGACCCCAGCTTCGCGATGCTGAGAAATCCCACATGTCTCATGGGAAACGCGGTGAGTTCCCCTCGTGAGACCTCAATCTGCTGTTTCTCGCCATCATCCTTGCTTTGACTGCTTATTCTAGGTGCTTTTGTTAGTTACAAGGGATGCTGTCATGAATCCTTTCGCGCCGCTTGTAATGAAGACGCGAAGGCAGAATGGTCGCCGGACGTACCGCGCCACTGTAAGCGATGCGTTTGAGACATGGATTCAGAACCTGGTAAATCAAGCATTCGCGGCCTGTTCCAATGCCCCTGACTCTGCTCTGTGGCGTTGAGACCTATTCTTTTTTCCGCATCTCAGTTTGTCGCGGAAATCAGGACCACAGACAGGCACAAGGGCGGGCACTAGACGAGTGAGACATGTCAAGTTGAGTGGTAGATGGGAATTGATGGCTGAGACTGTCCGTACTACAGACTTGCTGGCCTTGCAGCAAGGGACAGTGAGCGCGGGCAGCTCCAGGTTTCTGTGTTGTACAAGCTCATGGCCTGACAGAGCCGTGGTCATTGCCCACAGAAAGCCTTTAAGACACCACTTTGGTTTTCACCATACATCTGGCGGAGTTGCTTCATTTTCTGGACTGTCTTCAACCTGATCGCCAGACTGCCGGATGTGAGAATGGCAATAATGACCAATAACCCCAGGGCCCTCTTCGCGGTAGCGGCTGCAGCGATAGTGCTCTTCATCCTGGCTTTCGTTAGCCAGCATCCCGAACATCGAGAGAAGGCCACAGCTGTACTTTCGGACACTGTTGACAAAGCGTGGCCCTTCGGCGGAGAAAACACCTACGAGGTTGTTGATGAAGAGGAAACAGACACTGTGATACACCACAGCTATCATGCGATACACGACAAGGAATTTCCAGTTATCAGGAACAGGGGAGTCCAAAGGCCGTAAATCCGGATCGGATGCATTGCGGTAAGCAAGCTAACACGCTCAAAAACTTGATTCCGTCACGAATATTGCCAAGACGAACGCCGCCGTTCACCAGATTGCGTCTTACGTCCTAGTGTTTCCTTCCCCCTGGAGATATCGTCACTAATTTTCACATAGACAGAAATACGGACCCGGTGCCTCATTTTACACGTGGCTGGACTACTTTTCCAGGTGGCCTTGTGCTGCATGGAGTTCGATGCCAAGTGTTCCGAGGAGTGGGATCCCAAGGTGAACAGCACCGAGGTCACGAGGGAAATGAAGCCCTGCTGGGAGCTATGATCGAGCAGTATGGTACAGATCACGGAATCATCTGCTTCGATGACCTCCGCGAAACGATGGCTCAGCCGATGAAGAGTCTGCGTATCTCGACGGCCGTGGAACCCGGTGACATGTACCCCGAGGCTCGGTGGCGGTGACGGTGGGACGTCAGTAACAATGGCCAAGTGCATAAAAGAGTGTGTTCAAAGATATGACGGTTCGATCATCTGTCTTTCGGGGTGCAGAGGATATTCTGGGCCTTGTACAAAATCAATTGCTACAAGCAGGCCTATTTTCTTTCGAAAGACTTTAGGAGGGTTGAATATCATAAGATCGGTAGTATGACATTTATGTACTGCTAAATATATGATGTCTGTTGTAGCTTCGTGTATATCGAGCCATTTGGTAGCCTGTGAATTGTTTCTCGCGGGGCGGATGTCCGCGACTCGGGCGTTGAGATCCAATAGCACGGTTATAAAGGTTGTCCGGGGGAGCCGATCGTGAAAATCAGCTCCTCAAACAGGGAATATCTCTCGTCAACTTCAAGGCCGACGGGTGGTCAGCGATGGTGTTTCTCGACAGGAAGGCGGCTTGTGTCTGATCGGCGCAGAGGCTGTAGAAAGATCATGTGTATTTTTTCACCTATTGTACTAAAAGCGCAGCCAAATTCTATTGCTTCCAAACACAATTTACACCGAGCTGACCTGGCATCAGATGTGAAGCCTCTCCCAGTCAAACGTCCTTACCTCGTCAGCCTGCGACCCTGACCTCCAACAACACCCTGGCCCTGACCGGCGACAATGAAGGATTCTCTGGCGTCGTTCCCGTCTTCGCCCCAACAGCCGTAAGCGTAGCCACACGTAAAGGCCAGAGAATTTCCATGAGACCGAGAAATCGTAAAAATGGGGGCTGTCGGGGCCTTTAGTATTCAGACTGCCTGCACTCGAGCTTGACAGGCTACTCGAGGACCAAGGCATCATAGATGTGGCTCCTGAGCATCATTTGACACATCCGAACCTTGATAAGATCGGAGGAATTGGAAACCACATGGATCAAGAATTTGAAACTCCTCAGATTGGCCCTGTGCATGTCACCGGTGAGACGCCCCAGCCCTTCAAGATGTTGCTTGTTCTAGACCACTGGCTCAATGCCGCTTGAGCCAGCGGAATGCAACCGCTTCAATTTGCTTACTGTAGACGTGCATTTTACCCAAGACAAAAAAGTAAAGCCATTTCAAAGAGCACGCCACGTCTTCTGTCTAGGGATGACATTATCACATGGCGAGACTGCAGCACGAAAAGCTCTTGTGTTCCCTCCCTTACCCAATTAAACCATTCCCCAAGCGAGCCACTGAGCAAGGGCAACGCCCCTGAGAGCTGAAAGAACAGTCTCACGCAAAACAAGAGTGTGAAGCAATGATCCTATTCTCAAAATGTGGCGAAATTCCTGTCTTGTGTGAACGTACCCTAAGAACGCAATGTTCCCCCAGCTCTCAGCTTTTCCCCAAACTGTTTTGCGTTTCCTGACTATGCTGGCAAATTGGACCTTCATCTGAGCTCCACAGAACATATTTAATTCCAATTGAGGCTTATGGTCGTCGCCAGCCCAGCTCTTTAATCGGCTCTCACGGCCACATAGGTGTTCATCATGTATGCATTTCAGAAAGGGCCCGGGCTGAACAAAGGTCACATCCGCACCGCGCTCGCAGTCCTCGCGGTGCTCACCATCACACTCGTTCTGTTCCACATCAAAGATACGAGTGTGACCATCGACTCTCTGAAGTACTACCAGCAATCAGAGGCGGACCACCTGAACAAAAGTCAAAGCTCAGGCCATCACCAGCCACAGCAGCAGGAGCAACAGAGCTGGTACAAGTCCATCCTGCAACAGCTGCAGCAGAAGGAGTATTGCAAGTGGGAGTTCTCTCACTATGAGCCGAGCGAATACGAGGAGCACTGGTTCTCGATCATCAAGAAGGCCCAGACCGACATATGCTCCACCGTCGAGCAGCCTGAGCACGTCGAGAACAGCAAGAAGATTGTCCGGCGCATCGAAGCCCTTTTGCACGTCGACCCGTCGCTCAGATGGGCCGACTACGACACGATTGCCCCGGCCGAGCTCGAGCCAGACGACCACCTCTTCTCACGCATGCACTACCGCCGGACATGCTACGACGCAAAGCTCGACATATTCCGCCCCGCCTCCTCGGGCCGCGGCGTGCAGCTCATCGAGCCCCTATGGGGTATGCTGCGTGATCCATTTGACCCCGCCTGCCACGAGCAGCGGCTGAAGATGCCCGGCTGGGACGCCCTCAACGAGGGGCAGAGCAAAGAGGCCATCATGCCGATGGGCTACGCGCCTTACGCGTACGACCTCAAGGCCACTTCGCCAATCGGGCTCGACGACCACGGCAGAAAGCACCTGTGGAGGCCGCACGGGATTCCGCCGTGGCACTCGCACCTCACGCCCAGCCAGGAATCCGGCATGACCGTGTTCGAGAGGCCGCGGAACGTCTTCATGGATCTGGGCGCGTCGTACTTTAGCGAGTGGAACAACCCAGGCATCGCCAGCGGCGGCTCGAACGCCGCGAGCGGCAAGTACTTTTACGACACCTATCGTAAGCACCCCTCTTCTCCTTTCACGGTTCCCCTGTGTGTCTTGTTTTGGGATATCCAGGGAGGCACCACTTTGAGACTAGTAGCTGGTGATTAACACGTACTAGATGCCCGAGGCCAGCCGTTCGACACTTACATCGCCGTCGAGGTCGCCCAGCTCGACCCCAACTACGCCCAGACCCAGCTACCACCGGAGCTCGTTGGCATCTACAACCTGATGAACACGCCGCTGACTATGGACGAAGGCGACAACCTCAACGCCGTGGATATCATCAAGCGCATCTCTAAGCCGGGTGACTTCTTCGTCCTGAAGGTTGATATTGACAGCGCCCCGATCGAGATGCCCTTGATCAACAGCTTGCTCGATGACGACCAAGCAAATGGTGGCGCCAGTGGCAACATTGATGAGTTGATGTTTGAACACCGTACGTTTTCTTCATGCTTCATGTTTCCTCTTCTATATCGCCAAAGTGGCTACGTACGTCGCTAACTCATATTTCTCTCTCTTTCTAGATGTCGCGTATCCGCCTATGTCTGGCCCGGGGGGCCCATGGGGGATGCTTACCCCTGAAGTTGATGGTGACTTAGCTTACTCCTATGGGGTCTTCCGCGATCTGCGCAAGAAGGGTATCCGATCACACAGTTGGCCTTAGGGCCGCTCATGTATCATTAAGAAAATGGCTGTTTGTCAACTCGAACATTGGGCCCCGCATGGTACGCATGCAAATGAGTGTTATGGCTGAGCCGGCCTCGGAAAAGCTGTGCTGATATGAGTTATCAATATAATATTTTGGTCTTATAGGAAGTCCTTTCACAATCTTTCTGTGCATCCTCTACTTTTAGAATGGAGTAGAGCAGGCAAATAGAGAGGTTAGGTAGAACAAGATTAAAGTTACATGTAACTGATGTGTCATCCCAATATCCCCAAACCAAAGGCCCGCAAGCGAGACTCAGTGATCAAATCAATACGCCAATACTAATATTACTTTACATGAGCATGCCCAAACCTATAGTAACCTTCGCGCCTTTGGCGGCTGATACGCGCCGTGACCCATCGCTTTTAAGATGCATGCCGTTACTTCTCACTTCCTGCTTGTCTTTTTCTTTCATTTCCCTCCCATGGTATTACTCAGCTGCGTCGAAATCCGGTATCCCTACCGATAGCCCAAACCGCCTCTGCTTCCTCTGTTGTTTTATTGACTTCACCGTATCTTCTTCTTCATCATCGACTATGACTATCATCCACACGCCCACCCCTCCGCTCTTCCCGATCAGCGGGGTAGCATGAATCCATCTCGGCCGGCTAGACTCTGCGTTTCGACGAGGGCTGGAGATCCAGCGGATTTTGGCGGTGACGCCTCGCCCGTCGGCAAGTGCTTGCTGGACTTGATCGCGAACGCGGCCAGAACCCCCAACCCGGTCCATGAAGTTGGACTGCAGCATGCCCGGGATGCGGAGGGAAGGCGAGGCGAACAGGACCCGGAGGTTTGGGTACGGCCGCACCAGCAGGTAGTTCTCGTACACGCCTGGCATGTGGCCGCCCTTGTTGAGCGGATTCCGGTCCGCCGGGGTCGACGGTCTGGAGCGCAGCGGCAGGTTCACATCGTCTGATGCTGAGAGGGTCTTGGACGGGGCAGGGCTGACGATGGCGTCCGCGCTGCTCCTGTTGCTACCGTCCGCGTCGCCACTGCCGCCGCCGTCCGAGTCAGACTCGATCACGAGCCGTTCCTTGTGCCAGGCAGTCGCGTTTCTCTGCTGTTGGTCCTGGAGGGGCCGATGCATCGCTCCGCCGTGCTTGCGAACAGTGTTCAGTTCCTGCATATTGAACATCTCGCTCAGCTCTTGGAACTCGTCCCTGACCTCTTGCTCGACGTCCTTCCCCTCTTGTGACCATCTTGCCCCATCCTTTGCTTGCTCGTCGTTGTCGTCTTCGTATTGGTCCTCGAATGATTGTTTCAAGTACTCCAGCCCTGCACACTCCTTGGCCAGCCCTGATACGTCTACCTGAGCTCCCAGGAAGTATCGCACCTTGCCCTTGGAGTCCATCAAAGGAGTGCACATGAGCAGGTTCATGAATGGAGACCCATCTCTTCTGTAATTCAGGAACGTCTCATAATGTTCCTTACCTGCCTCGAGCTTTTCCCTTATCCGCCTAACGCTGAAGGGGTTGGTTTTCGGCCCCTGAAGAAAGCGGCAATTCCGGCCAATAACGTGTTTGGTGCCGTACTGTGTGGTCCTGTGAAATTCTGTGTTGGTTGATGCAGCGTCAGTTATTGCCTCACCAGTATGTCTCCCACCAATGAGTGGGAAACAATGTAAGCAATATAAGACTTACCCTGAGAAGCGAAGATTATGGGGTTCTCATGGCGGGATGGGTCCGTGAGACAGAAGGTTTCGGCAAGACCTTCCGACATACTAAATTGGCAGACACACATATTTAGCGTTCATCCCTCGAAGCAAAACTGCAGGGCTTGCAGGGCATGCAAGACAAGCTCAGATCAAATCATGGAGATGGCCCGAGTGGGGCAGCAATGGAGCGTACTCTCTTAAATGGGCAGGCATGGAGCCCACAATGCGCCTCCGGATCGAGGTCTCGACGAACTGCATCCACACATTCGTAATGAAGGCCGGTAGGTCCTCTTGGGCCAACAACTCGAAGGCGGCGTTCGCTTTCCCCTCCAAGCAGTGGTTCACTGCCTTAGGTGCCTCAGTCGTATCTCGCGTGAATTCATACTCGTCCAGTGGCTCCAGTGCTTCACTAATGGCATTGGCGTACTTAAACGCCGCCAGCGCCTTGACGGTGTCCAGGTAGTAGACCAAAAGGGGGACTGATCTCGGTCGATGGACGCTCATGAACGTGGAGAAGCGTTGGAAAAGCGTGAAGTCGCCGAATATTATCCTCAAGTGTTGCGTGGAGAACAGGAACTCCGAGCGCTCTTCTAACGAGTACGAACCAGCGACTTCAGTCTCAGGCGAAATAAGATCGAAGCTGCCAGGCTCAATTTCCTCTTCGTCAAGAGGCTCGAGACTTTCGGAATGCTCAGCAATTGCGGCCTGCAGTGGAGGCAGTGTGTATTCGTGAGGCGGGGGGCTAGGCGTGGTGATCTGCGTGTGGTACGAGGAGTCGGTAGAACGAAGCGACATTGCTGAGCGCTTGCTTCGTACGTTAGGAGAGAAGGAGCGAACTCCTCCTGGCATTGAGCGTTCGTGTCTCAGTGGGATGGGAGACTCGATGCTCTCTGGTACATCAGGAAGGCTGGATGGAAAATAACAGAGGCAGGTCAGCACAGAGATTTCGCTACGATGTTCGGTAGCCATGCTGCTCAGGCATTTTGACTGCTCAGAAAAGGATTGCGCGAACTCAAGCAACTCACCTCTTCATTTCTGGCCTGAAAACACTCCCATTGGCTTGCTCGCGTTCGGATGTCTTCCGGTGAGGAGCCATAAAGTCATATTTTCCGGCCAGGATCTTGTTCAGCACTGACATTGATCTAGGTGATCTTAGGAGAGATGATTTTTGGACGCTGCTGGCTTCCCCAACATCTGCGTGTAGGGAGTATGTACGCGAGGAGGTAGAAGAAGTTGAGCTGCTGGGCATCGCGAATGGCTGACATCGGTCATATATTCGGGCGGGACTCTCACCGTTGCAGAATTATGTTGTCTGCCTCGACATGTGGAGATGCTGTGACTTGATCAGGCCTGAATCCTCCGATGATACCACGCCTATATTCACCTGCAGTTATAGCAGCTGAATTTGTGACGCCTCGCCCTTGCGCGACCTTGCAGTAGCCGGACACAGGCATTCCAAAAAATGTCCGAAGTTGGCCGCACCCTTGTCCTGCCAACCGAGGAGCGGCCCACTGACGTCTTGAGAATGTTACATTTGTTTCCACACCTGGTATCAACTTGCCAGACTATGCTACCTGCCACACAAGGCAGTTCAAATATTGTTCAGCGCGTCCGGACATCAGCCCAGGTGGAGATTTATCAGTAGCAGGATGTGCCGTAAATATTGCTTCGCCGAGCAGTGTTCCTGGAGGAACTTCGCTTCATGCCGGCCCAACGACCATTATAGGCTGGTGCGGTCCGCTCTTGCTGGTAAGTCACACTCGTTAAGCATTACGTCGGCCAATTCAGCCGGCAAATTCAGTTCGAGCTGGAATTACGTTTGGAGCTGGCTATACGTGTACGACTATATACCACGTGTGTGGCGTAAACTAGGCCCAAGCTGGTGATAGAAACTTCGACAACAATTGCCGAGCGCCTTAATACAAACGTCTTAATGTTTGAGGTTGAGCAGTGGGGTTGTAATGTACGCGCGCTGAGGTAGGCCCTATGCGGGACACTTCGACTTGGAGCGAGAAGCTCAACGCTACTGCGATAACAATCACCGACTGACGAACGTCGCGGCGGAAGGATGGAGGGGGCACAGTGGGAGGCAAAACCCGAGAAAAAGAAAAGTGCGTCTTGTGCGGTTTCTGGGTCAAAGTCTAATCTCGCAGGTACTGTGTAGAGCAGAGCTGAGGTTACGGTAAGGCTGCGTTCGTCTCGGGAAGCGCGTGAACTAGCTCGTAACCCGGTAACTTCTCTATAATTGTCCTTCCAAGGTCCGGGAATTTGGTGTCAACGGTCCTTGAGGATGGCGTTGTCCGCGCGGGCGGTCAGTCGCCCTTGATTGGGTCCATCAAGCCCGGAAAACCCGGCCATGATGCCCAGGTACAGAGTAGCAAACGGTTGGCACATTCCTACTATACATACCCATGGTCTTAACCAGCCATCACGGCGGCACCCAACGTGACTCGCCCGACACTAGCAATGTCTAGCATCCGCATGGTTTTTAGCTTTCGGGCCACCTTAGGTGTGCAGGGGAAGCTCGGAGGGCACTTCGGTCTGCGGTCCCGTGCAGCAGGCAAGGTATCATCATGCTATCTGCAAACTCAGACGCTACCTCGTGCATGCTTCACACAGTCACATTTTGACCAATGTGGTGTCTCCCCCGGTTGTCTCGCCGAGGAAACAACTCGCGAATCTCCCCTCGATCTCGTCATATCTCATAATTCCCTACGGATCGAAGATGAGACATCGAGATCGGATCCCTCGGTTAGCAGGCCGGCTTCCACCTGCACTCCTAAAAGATTCACCCCAGCCGAGATCGACAGGAGCTACCGCGTCTGACTTCGGTTCGGGGCGGTTCCGCCTTCCATATGCCTCTGCCGTCTCACTCTGGTGATCATGTATTGTCGGCACTTACGAGCTTAATCCTGTCCATGGGTAAACATGCTGGTCCCTCGTCATGGCAACAGCCCTTCTAGGCTACGATATGCCTTCTTGATTCCATGGTTCTCCGGTAGATCTTCTCCCGGATTTCAGTCGAGCTCTGTTTGGTGGGGCCGTATATTTCCCCTATAGCTCTAGCATTAACTACGTTACATTATCGGCTGCCCGAGGATGCTTTATCATGGTGGTAAGCCTGTCTGGCGGATGACCGGGGTGTGAGTACGAGCGAATAACCAGCCCCGGTAGATTCGGCTTCCATGGTGATCAAGCGGGAGACCTTAGCCCACAAGACCTGGCAGAGCCATGATGGGCTTGGCTTTACCCCTGACCACAATGGGTATGGGGCCGGCGGCCGGAGGCCAATAAGTGGTTGCACAGGCTTCTCATGCAGGAGCCAAACGACATACATTAAAACGGTTCTATTGCTCTTGGCACAACGGCTCTTCACAAGGTTGCCTGACCTCGTCATGCCACTACGTGTGGAAACCTTCCAGATAAGCCTGCCCTCGTCATTGGTACAAAGTTGGCATGTCCGGCCGGGAGTCCTCAGTAAACCAACTACCGCACGCAATAACAACATGATGTATGGAGCATTTCTCAGCCATGTACTGGTTTAATAATCCAATTTTTCATCATCATTCCACTTTACATCTGCTCCGCATCCACGAGCCGGTCGGCAGGAGGGCAAGGAGGGTTGAGCAAGAATGTCCGGCAAAAATCCCTCTCAATAGCGCCATGGCCAACTGCGACCCACTGCACGTCATGTAGCATCCTGAGATGCCACGAGAACAGGCAGCGTTTGAACAGACGATCGTTAGGAGGCTGGCGAATCAGCACCAGACGCAGGTCTCGGATTCATGCACAACTTCACTCCAGTCTGCCTCCAATGTCAAAAACGGCAGATGATCTGGTGAATGAACGTCAGCGACGTCACGAGAGAGCAGCGTGAAAATCATTTGAGACCACCCTAGTTATGTGCTTAAGGAATTACTACTTGTAGCTTAGGGTTCTCTCCACACCAACCCATTATGTGGATGGATTACAAGCAATAGACATGCCACCTTGTACAATTCTTACGCGCTAAAATGATCTGCCTGTCTGCTGAACATCTGCCTTTCCATTTTCATCTGGACCATCAGCCTCAATTATAGCCTTGCTATAACCACATCAATCGATATTACAAAATTCCTTTTATATTCGCTGAGTAAAGTGCTGCCCCGCTTTGAAATGCGTCTAGCTAGTGCAGAGAGAGATAGTCGGTGAGGATATCTGGACGGAATGTAACACTGAGAATTGCTGGGAAGAGTGCCACTTGGGCGCAGGAATGCATTCATTCTTGCAAAAGCTCCACTCGGAGAGTTGCTTGACTCGTTCAAGTTGACTACACAACCTCAATCACATCAGGATGTATTGAATGGGCTTTGTACAATACGTACTATATGGTGGTATCACTTTATTTGTGATGGTGAGCAATTCGGCCTGATTACTTGCTATCTAAGAGAGGCAGAGGAAAGGAGCCGTACGGCCCCTGAGGCATGTGTACCTCTTGCTAGGGTGCTGGCTGAAACACCGGGGCAGAAGCAAGCTGCCAATCAGCGTACGGTCAAGCCACGTGCCATTTCGACAGGATGGGTTCTGACTTTCCAGCACAACTCGTCCTCATCTATCGTATGGAATGGACAAGGCTGAAGATGCAAGTCACTTCCGTAGTCGCTACCTGGTGAGCCATAGTGTGGACTGATGGTGCCACTGGCACCTTTCCTCTAAGCTTGACGTAGCCTAGACGCGTGTTTCGTGTACTCATATAGCTTCTTCAGAGAGTGTGTGGAGAGCTACATGCTAAGAATCGAACCTGGCAAAGCTCCATGTTGTTTTAAATCGAAACCAAACGGCGTTTCCTTGGCCGGCCGGCAAGTAAAGAAATCAAGAGTCGAATAATGGTCTAAATCAGGATGTGAATGTCCAGTCTCCCTGACACCGTGAACTTGATGTCTCCTTCAATGTTTTACTTCAGTGTCTCCCCAGGTACACTGACAATTTCGTTGTCTGAAAATATCCAGCCATCCACTACAAAGTCAAATTCCATTTTTGTGGCCTTGATCATGGCCGGGGATGCAATCGCCTCTGCGTAATGAGAGGCGACACACAACAAGTATCACGTAGCGATAGTTACGACTCGGTGTAACTAGGAATATAGTATGTTGGTCGTTGTATTTATAACGGCCCATCAGTACGGTGGTATGGCTTCTGTTTCGATCATAGACTCTCGATATCAGTAAGATCCGAGATCTGTATTAATGCAGCACCACATTTGTCCATGTTTCCAAGTTTCAAGACCTGCAGACCTCTCAGCAGACTGACCAACCGCAGACGTCGAGGGGACCGGAATATGCGCCGCATGCTTCCGAATTGGTCGACAGGGTATAAGATGTCCGGTCCGCAGCTGATTTGAATTACTGTATATTTTACCGCAGCTTCCACCTGCATTCACTCGCCGTGGCCTCTCATCTTGAACAGCAATATCGACACCACATTGTACATTCGGACCCAGGGTATATGTATATGAAACTCATTCACGGTGGTCTCCCAGGTTGGATTCCTCTTCTTGACGACAATTTCACTCTGTGAACCATGGAGCGCAGCAGAATGTGCGACGCCCATCAGTCTGCCTTGGATTGCTCAAGTTCCTTGCATACTGAACATCATCCCCTTCCCGTCGATCATTACCTGTGGACCTCAAGCCTAACACGAGTCCGATGGCTCTTTCGAAGATCGAAAGTTTGGTAGGAAAGACCGCAACACATACCGCTGATTTCTCAGAGTCTAGATTCCACCATGGAATAGGTACGCGTCCCCCGGAGCCTCGCAGCAGGCTCACACTCCAGCACGTGATAACCACTCTATCTGGGCTCTCAATAACTAGTGCTATAAAGCCAACTTCTTTTTTCTCTAACATGGCTGTCCTCGAGATATTAGCTAGATCACGAGGACTTTCCAGGATTCACCTGACGGCGACCTCAACACTTACCCAGCAGGTCGCATAATTTGGCCAGCATATCGACTCCCAAGCCTGCAAGGCATTCAGCCTCACAAACACCCTTCAATCTCCTGGCAAAAGACTGGCCCGCGTCACACGGTGCATTATTGATCACCCGACATCGATCAGCAACGTGGCTCACTGTCGTAATTGCGCCTGTGGCCTGACCACATTCAAAGCCATTTACGGATAGTCAGGCAACTAGACGGAAATGAACAGTGGTTGAAATCAAGATCGCATGCACTGGGCCGGAGAGATGGATGGATACTATTGAGATGACCAGATATGCAGCCCGACAAGACAGACAAAATATGCAAGTGGAGACACGCCCAAAAAGTAACATAGCAACTAGATTGTAGACCAAGAACTCCACCACAACCCCCTGCAGACACGCCGGACCCACATCAACCTCACCACATCAACCTCAAATCCTAAACACGCCGCCGGACGCCAATCTCAAGCCCCAGCGGCTTCCTCAGGAACCCCTCGCGCGTCTCCATGACGTCCTGGCGCAGGAAGACGTCGTACCGCCTCGCCCACGAGGCGACGATCAGCTTCATCTCCATCTCGGCGACGTTGCGGCCCACGCAGGCGCGCGGGCCGTAGCTGAAGGGGATGAAGGCGTTCTTCTGGCGCGCCGTGAGGGCGTCCCACCTCTCGGGGCGGAACTCGCCCGCGTCGTCGCCCCAGATCTCGCGCGAGTGGTGCATCGTGTACGAGGGCACGGACAGCACCGTCCCGGGAGGGAAGTAGTGGCCCCGGATGGTTACGCCCTGGGCCGCGTCGGCGGGGATCTGCCGCGGCAGGCCGATGCCGCTGGTCGAGTGGTGGCGCAGGGCCTCGTTGATGACGTTCTGCAGGTATGGGAGGTTCGCGACCTGCTCGTAGGTCGGGACGGCGTCGGCGTCCGGGAGGGCCCCGTCCAGCTCGGCCTGCAGCTTCGCCATGACGCCGGGGGTGCGGGCGACGTGGTACAGCAGGGCGCAGGACGAGTTGGAGGTGGTGTCGGAGCCGGCGATGAGCTGGGTCAGGGCCTCGGCGGTGAGCTCCTCGCGGCCCAGGGGCTCGCCCTTGTCGTCGCGGCCCTCCATCAGCCGAGCCAGCAGGTCCTTCCGGTCGATGGCGGGCGGGCTGTCCAGGCGGCCCTTGACGCGCGCGATGGCGATGCCGGCCAGGTTCTGCACGGCGGCCGCGCCCTGGCTGAAGAAGGGGTCCGGAAGCCAGGGCGCCCACGGCTTGAGCTGGGGGAGGCAGCCCAGGGCGGCGCTGACCTCGCCGCGGCGGTTGAGGATCTCGATGGCCGGCGCGTAGACGGGGTCCGAGTCGGGGCTCGACCGCACCTCGGCCAGGTCCTCGCCCCGCTCCAGCATGCCGAAGGGGGCGCCGAAGGCCAGGTCGCCGATGACGTCGAAGGCGAGGTAGTTGAACCACTTGAGGCAGTCGAGGTGCGCCGTGGGCGTCTTCTCGTTGGTGCTGTTGTTGGCGCTCCTGGCGACGAGCTCGTCCCAGCGCTTGACGAACAGCTCCAGGTTGGTGTGGATGTAGGGCTCGAACTGCGAGATGGACTTGAGCGAGAAGGTGTGGCTGACGATCTTGCGCTTGCGCGAGTGCTCATGCCTGTCGCGGGTGTTGAAGAGCCCACGCTGGATCGACACGAAGGCGTCGTAGAACTCGCTATGGTGGCACAGTGTGAGTGAGTGCTTGTGGACAGGACAGAGGGGATCAATGCCTAGAGAGAGGTTCCTTACCTCTTCAGGAATCCATTTCCGTGGCCGTATATGACGTTGATGGCCTCGTCGTCGGCCACGCTGACATGGTTGGGCTGGATGCGCACCACGGGTCCCAGTTTCTTGTGCACCTCGTCGACGACCAGGTAGCGCTCGCCGCGGCGGCACACCAGGAGCAGCCACAGATTCGAGAACTGGGCGGGGAACGGGGCGGGGATGCCTCGAAGGTGGGCGTAGGTGACCAGGTACGGATGGAGGTACCAGGCGAGGAGCAGGACGGGGGCTGCGAGGAGCGCCCACGGCGAGAGGAACAGGTTGACTATGGCCATGTCGAGTGCAGGAAGGGCGTCTCAGTGTTGGATGGGCCAGAAAACCATGTCGTCGAGGCAGGACAGCACTGGTGTTGGAGAAGACGTCCGGGACTCTTCAAGTATTTCAATGCTCTCGTCCATCACGGCCCACCCCTGCTCCGCTCCGGGATCTGCAGTAACTGCCCGGGACCCAGCCTTTTCCAGCTCGTTCAAGCTCGTCCCCTGAGCCGACCCCACACTCCCAAAGCAGCGGTGTTAGGCATGTCTGTCCACTCAGAACAGCCCGATTTGCACTATGTCCAGCCAGGTCTCGGGCCTCAGCTGGAGCCCGCCCTGCGAGGCATCTCGGGAAGGGCAGCCAGCTCATCGTTTGGCCACTCGCTCGTTCGGTCTTCGCTATATTTACACACATGTCATGACCACGACCTGCTTCGCATCCTTGATTCCATGCATCTTGCGTCTGTTATTTCTGCTGTGAGACGCCAGATTCGGATCGTGGCCCACGGGTAGCGACATCCGACCGGATGCCTCGCGCTGTCAAGAAACCTTGAACAAGAGTTGGAGATGCGGGGGAGAATCGCCGGGCCCCACGGCCGGATCTGTCAACGGCAAACCGTCCCGTGGGGTTTGGTCCCTTGGCCGCCCCAGCCCGGCATTCAGGTGCGGTAGCTGGGGCAGCTGGGGGCGCAGCGTATATAGGGAAACTCACGGCCGTCGTGCACTACCTCGCGTCGCGAAGCTCCTACGCTCGCGCTCTCGCTCTTGATTAGTGCGCTCCTCCTAAACTGACCGCTGCCATTGGTATTTTTGGCTTTTACGGCTCCACCCCGCCAGCCTGGATCGGTGAGTACTGCAAATGCTACATGACTACGTCATTTGGACGGGTGCTTCGTCGGGAGAGCAGCGTGCAGTAGTCAAAACGTGGGAGACAGATCCAGCGTTATTCCCGGAGACATTTGACAGGTAGAACAAACTGCACGACACTCCAGGAATTCCATCTCGGTGCAACCGGTTGATTCAACAATTTGACGTCAACAAATTGAAATCTTTTGATTACTCTAGTCTTTAAGGTTATACGTGATACCATCTATGACAAAATTCATGCTTTTGGATGCTATTTGAGGCTAGGAGCATCAAGATTTTGTACCTCAGTGAGGACTCCACTCCCATACATACACAAAGTTACTATGTATGTGGATTTTCAAAAATATCTGCGGCAATCTCAGCGGCATGCACCAACGCGAGGCTACTGTCATACTTTGCTCTTCACACATGCTGTTTCCGCAGGATCGCGGAGATCTTCAGCTTCAGTCATCATTGAATACCATTTTTTTGGCATCTGACACATATGAATGTACAATACGAGGCTATCATGGTGTCATGTGAGCCAGCGCAACATATAACTAGTCGCACTTAATAACAATGAGGTGTATAGGCTGCTGAGCACGTAAGATGAGTTCCATCGCTAGTTGCACACATGACACCTAGATGCACTGCTCGGGCCGCGATATGTGGTGAAAGGAGAAACACTAAGTAAACTGTAAGCAGTAGCAGATTTAAAAACCCAAGTGTTGAACACCATATTAGACACTCACCCTGCAATTGGTCGGGTTTCTCAACACTGTTCTAACCATCTAGCCACCATTCAAGTGCCTGCAGCCCTGATCTTTGTCTAAATGTCACATCACACACGTGGTGAGGTGTTCTAAGTTTAGGCCTGGCGAATGAATTCCGCTCCCCAAGGACGGTTGGAGCCTCTCACCGGAGCTCCGGGAGTCGGGACCGAACAGGACCTGAGCGCGTCAGCTTGTGACACATAGCACGGCGGCAGGAGTTGCACAGCATGCTTTGATAGTTCGGACGGGATTCATATAACATGTTGTATCGGACTGCCCGCCATCCCACCATAGCGTAGCGTCGCACCATCAACCGGCCAGCTACACCCCTGTGTTTGAGCCTCTAGCGGCCTCAGATACACTCGACACTGACAGTTGGCTAGTGCACCAGCCCAGGGAACACTCTTGTTTCCTGCGTCGAGGGAAAAGTTTAAGGTCCGCCCTTCCTCCTAGCTGACCGACCAGACCTGCTGTATGCTGTGTTACGCGACGCGGACGTGCTTCATGCATTAACTGCCACCCCTACAGGCCCCCCGGTTTCCTCTCCGACGACACCTCATGCGGACACGCCTGGAATCAATGGAAAACCACCTCTCACGCCCACAACAACAACCCTCGGGGCCGTACCCATAGCACTTAAACTCTCCCGCCTCTCCCGGGGCCCTCGCGGACTCCGCGTGGACTCCAAGTCCAGACGCATTGATGGATCCGCCCGAACACAACGGTGCTGTCGATGCGACAGAGGACCCGGCGACGATCCCGCGCTCAGAGTCGCGTCTTAAGAGGCTGTCCGGTGCAACCGCCAACCGCCTGTCGATACCCTTCTCCTTGTTCTCATTCAGGTCCAGCCGCACCTCGGACAGCGACGGCAGGAAGCTCCCCAGGCACCAGAATGGCGGGGCCAAGAGCTCTCGGCCGAGTGAGTCAACCACCCGGACGTCGACACCAAATGAGGCCCAGCCGGACGAGCAAGACGCCGTCGGCCAGCTGCCCATCCTACCGGCACTTGGAACGGCGCGTGGGGGCTACCTCAAATCATTACTATCGCTTTTCTCAGATGGGCACGACAACGATGGCAGGTCTACCCAAACAGCCACGCCCGTGTCAGAGCACACGCCCATGACCGACATCAGCCCATGGCCACGGAGTCTAGGGCTGTACGAGTATGACCTGAGCTCACCTGTGATATACAGGTACTCTAAAAATCACCAGCTCTACATCGGATGGCCCGATGTTGTAAACCCGCCGCCGGAGGCTCTTGTTGAGTTCGAGAGTGAGACTTTACCACTCCTAGAACAAGACCTACGGGGGATTTGCGCACACCTCAGCCAACAGGATATACGGATCACATATGAGCTCCGCATGTCCGGCCACGCGAACCTAACCACCGGCACGGTGACCCTGGCACCAACAGTATGGATCCTATACCGGTCCTACACACTAGCAGGCAACGTAGTCACGGCAGCCGCGCTGAACCAGGTGGCCCTGGGGCTAGACTACCTGCAGACGGACATCGAGATCCACGAGGGCGGAGGGCGGATCGAGGCGAGCAGCGACCGGAAGCTGGTGGACGTGGAGCTGGACGACGACAGCAGCAGCCTCAGCGGCAGCAACAGCAACAGCAACAACAGGGACAGCATCCAGCTTTCCAACGGCGCCGTGCTGTCCGTGCACGTCGAGGACTGCCAGCAAAAGGACACGGCCTGCGGGGCGCTGGTGTGCGTCACGGTGCAGGAGGACAAGTTCCACACCCAGCAGAGCCTCTGCCGGCTGGGCGGCCTGCTCAAGATCAACGGCAAGTACGTGCTGGGGGTGACGACGGCGCACGCGATGCTGGACAGCAGCGGCATCTTCAAGGACTCGTTCGACGGCGGCCTGGGGCCGGGCGGCTGCGGCGACGACGGCGACCTGCGCACGCCCAAGGGCAAGGCCGTCGACAGGGACGCCATCGTGCTCGAGGCCGGCGAGGTCGAGCAGGGCGGGTGGCGGCCCGCCACGCGCGACGCCGCCATCGACTTCCTCGGCATATCGATGAACTCGCGCGGCGACGTGGCGCTCAACCGCGCGCGGCCCCAGAACGCCACCGACTTTGCCATGCTGCGCCTGCGCGGCCTGCCTGCTGATGTCCGCAACCGGTATGTGCCGCCTGGGTCGGACGAGCCTGTCAGCATCAAGTCTACTACGTCTGCGAGCTCTTCTGCGCTTGATGAGGGGCCTGTGTATATCCTTGGCGGTGCGGGCCGCGTTTCTGATGCGCAGCTTGTCTGGGGCTCGGTGTGTTTTATCATCCGGGGGAGGAATTTCCGTGTTCGCAGGGTGCAGACTTCTCAGCCGCTGGGTAAGTGTCTCGTACTAAATACCTCTGGTACTACTATGCTAATACTTAGTTCAGGTCCCGCTGCGTCAGGGTCGTGGGTAGTCAAAGGGGAAGTCCTGTACGGCGTCATCATAGCCGTCTACAAAGACGAGCCCTTCGCCCTGATGATGACAGCAGAGAGGCTGTTCGAGAGCATCCTGGGCTCAGCCTTCTCGGTCCGGACCGTCGAGCTCTGGGACGGCGTGCTGCCCGAGGCCGAGAAGACCGAGCGGGTAGGACGAACGCGGTCGGCGACGACAGCGACGACAGAGGCCTCCTCCTCGAAGACAATCTCGAAGCGCGACTCGAGCACGCGCACGAACGGCACCTGCACCCAGACGGAGTCGTCCCGGCCCTCGACCCTGACGAGGAACTCGACGACGCAGGTGCGCGACTTCCAGCTCAAGGGCGACGGGAGCGTCGCCGCCCAGGCCGACGGCGGTGACCCGGCCGAGGTGCTGGGCTTGCACCCGGCGCTCCGCGGCCAGGACGCGCGCGAGAAGAGGGCGGCGAAGCGGGCCTCGATGAGCAACAGGGCGGGCAGGCTCCTGGCCCCGACGGCACAGGTCAGGAGCTACCTGGACAAGAAGCTGCCGATGCTGGCGCGCCGGGCGAGCAAGAGCAAGACCAAAGGAAAGGAAAAGGAAAAGGCTGAGGCTAAGGATAAGGGCAAGAAGGTCGACCGCGGGACGCCAGCGGAAGACACTTGAGCGGACAGACAGACAGCGGTGACTCGGCTTTGTGTGTTGATGATTTTGATACCCACACTAGACTGGAACCTTGAGGTTCTGAACAGCAGTCTGTGTATTACTTGGAAAAGGTCAGATTGCGATGCACTTCATCTGTTTATATCTTGTAGGGGCCGCGGAACACATCGTGGCTCTTTGGGCGTTGGAGGCTATCAGGAATCGGGGCCTTGATACCACATGGATATGAGCAACATTCAGCTGCAGGTGTAGAAAGGAGCACAAAAGGATACAACCATGGCACCTCTTTCAAATTAGCATCTTCAATTCAAGGTTTTCTTACTTTCTAGATCGTCTCTATATGGCACTCCGGACTGAAAATCTACTCCAGCTCCTTATCTTTGCTCCGAAACAGTAGAACGTAACCGGCGCGAAAAGCATGACGATGCACAGAAATGCTAGCAATGAAGTCCCCCATGGTATGCCAAGATGGTCGTACATAATGTTCGCCCATAGTGGGAACGAACATGCGATCAGACTCCGGATGATGACATGTATTGACATGGCCGAGTTGGCGCTGGTTCGAGTTAATCACCTGCCACGGAACCTGAAGCGATGCATTCCAGGACATTCTGGAACATAGTAGGTAGGAGACTTGTACTTACTGATGTTGGTAAACATCCACAAGGTACACGATGCCGGTGATGAAGATGAGCAGCAGCCCGTACCCGATCATGTAGCTCGCGATGACCTGGCAAATCCAGTGGACGTTCCCCGACCATCCGAACCAGAACAAAGACGGAGGGAGGATGCCAGCACCGAGGATCATGGGAGGCAGACGCCACTCGGGCTCTGTCATCCCGTCGTTGGCGAGGACTCTCTTCTTGTAGTACGTCATCGTGTACAGCGAGCAGGTAAGGAACGCCGATACAACCCCCAAGAGCACCGCGAGGAACGGCAGGTTGCTGATCGGGACGGACCAGCCGCGCTGCTGGTACGCGGCGGGGAAAGCCTGGAAGGAAAGATACAGGATCCCGTAGACCAGGGTGAGGTATGCCGTCAAGATCACCAGGATGGGCTCCTGCACGATGATGCGGACCGGCTTGGTGAGATACCGCTGGACGATGTCATGGAATTCGATGGGCGTCTCTTCAGACTTGGCATGCAGGGCCCAGTTCCTGGTCTCGAAGCGCAGCCTCTTTGCCTTGAGCTGCAGAATCTTCCGGCTCGACGTCTCCCTCACGGTGAATAGCGCAGCAAAGCACAAAACCCCGGCAAAGATCAGAGTCACCCAGGCGGTCCACCTCCAGTGGGCCTCATACGAAAGAAAGCCCCCGACGACGGGAGCGACGGTCGCGCCGAGGTTGATAGACATGCCCGAGGCAGCCAGCGCCACGCCGCGGGGGATGGGCTCGTACAGCTCAAAGTACGTGCCCGAGACGACGGCGAAGGCGCCGCTCCCGAACGCGCCGCTGAAGAAGCGGCAGACCAGCACCGTCCTCACGCTGCCGCCCAGCGCGACGGGCACCTGGAACACGGACATGCCCGCCACGGCGACGCAGAGGGGCAGCAGGTGGCCGAAGAGCTCCGACACGGGGCCGAAGAAGATGGGCCCCGCGAAGAAGCCCAGGATCCAGAGCGACACGCCCAGCTGGCCCACGATGAGAGGGACTCCGAAGGCCTCGGCGAAGACGTGCTCTGCCGGCGCGAAGACGCTCGACCCGAAGGATACGCATGTCACCATCCCCGAGGTGACGATCACGAAGAGCACCTTGCGCCGCGCCGGCCAGTTCCGTGGGCATTCTGGGTCGTCTGGCCCGTCCCAGCCGACAACGTTGTCGTCGTTGTCGGTATCGTCGTCGGGGTTGCCGCCGTACTGTGGTTTCTCGGCGGACTGGACTGGTTGGTCCCCGCGTAGTCCAAGCCCACAGCCGAGCTCCGGGTCTCGGTCGGAGTCCCCAGCGGTGTCGGGGCTGGAATCGGTGGCATCGCTCAGGGGCTGACCGGGTGGAGGCGTGCGATCTCCCGCTAGTGTCGGGGCGGCGGATATTGGCGTGTCCATGGCGGAGAAGAATGCTTCCTGCCTCCCTTGCTGGCAGGCGTCATTGAGGCTGTTTTACTAAGAAACAGACCGTACAGCATTTTGGAGTCCCCCTTCCGGTCCCCCTTTGGCACCGAGGGACCAGTCGGCTTATCTAGTCCGGCGACTTCGGTGGAGCTCCGGGTCGCGGCAATGATTTGTGGATCTCGGCGGCCGGGTTTGCCACGGGTATAATGGGCCATCGGACGTCATTCTCGTGATGTTGGAATGAACTCGTGAGGATGGTGTGATGTTGGCCTGTGGGATTCCTTGGGAGTTGAAGTATCTGTCTTAATGGCCCGAGAGAGGCTTTTGATACCTCGAAGTGGGTTGAACTGTACAAAACCGGGCCAAAAGAAATCATCTCTTGCTGGTGAATTTCTATTTTTCTTCTCCAGTAGGGTTCAAGTGCCGAGTTCAGACTTGGCTGCAGATCAACTTGTGCATTCTCTGCACTACCGCTGCAGGTCCTTGCATTGAGTCACGCCGAGGTCACATACCGGCGCGGTATCGCAAGGGCACAGAAACGGCTCGAGACTTTCTGGAAGGGGCTGGACCGCCTTGGTGTGCATTCAAACGTCTTTACGGGACCATCTCCGTAATCCGGGGCCCACCAATGAATTCCCGTGACCTGTGAACACTTTCATTGGATGAGTTGGGTCGGCAGCAACCGTGAATAGCTAATTGTTTGTCAATATCATCTTTCATGAGGCATGATCTACGAGATGAGTCGAAATGGCAGACTCTTGGCCTAAATAACGGTGAAAGACCAGCTGTCAGTCAACTAGTTACTTAAATCCATCCGTTCGAGTCTACCAGTCGAAGCTCGAGATCCATCACAATGTGTTCTCTGTTCTCCGTGAAATGCTAACATGATAAGTAAACTACGGGAGGATTACCTTGAATTTGAATGTGGAGACGTCATGCCCGACTAGTGGTGAGAGACATCTTCTGTGAATGGGATCAAGAGGACAGGGGGGTCTACAAGCTCTAATATGTCTCTTGTAAGCAGTAGTTGGTATAAGAGTGAAAGAATAATTGTCGTTCCACGTAGCCTGTTTCGTTGCATGGACTGCTTCGATAAAATTAGTGGAACAGAGGTCTAAAGTGAGGGGATTATACAACTAGATCTAAAGCCTTATCCAATGCCGAAACCCTGTTCTTGCGCTATAAGTTGTGGGAGTGGATATTCGACCGCAGGCCCAATCACTCGCCTCGGTTGACGGAACAACTTTGTTTACCATATTATGAGCTGGAAACGCCAACCTGAATCTGACGAAGGGTTGGGAACAACCGATGGGATGTCACTTGAAAAGGTGAAGCAGGTATAGATTTGTAGACTACGGCCCTCTCTAGGACAAGTCGTATATCTCGCACCTCCCCGAGTTGAGAACACACAAATTCAATAAAACTCTATTGTGTGCTGCAGAAAGAATGTGAGAGCAATATTGTAATGGACGAGTGGTAAGCTAGAGATGAGTTGGCAGTTGGACTATAGTATTAGGCGGTAGAGATTAAAGGTCTCACCGGAGACATCACACGCCGCTCGCAAGGAATAACAACCGGCCCTGATGATTACGGAGTATATGGCGAATAGATACTAGCGCCAACCTGCCAAGAATAGTCGAGACCGTCAGAATACACAAATCTTGGACGGAACCACTCATTTTCATCCCATACTAGAATCTGTACACGATGTTCTCTCGCCTATTATTAGACCCCTTGTACTGGCCCCAGTCGCCCCTTTGCCCTACCCACAGGAAAACCGAAACACGAAGGAGCCGAACCACAAATTGGCCTGCCAGGGCTGAGATCATCTAACCGGTGTGCCTCCATTGCAACCCCGTGGCGATGAGATTAGTCGCGGTCGGCCTCGCCAAGAAGGATACGGACAGAAGTAAGAAGTAAATCAAACGTGCGATTAACAAGTGCATACTTTATTGCAGGATACATATTCGACGTCACAAGAGGGAATTCAGTTGAAGAAAGGTGGGCCACGATTACGAATCAACCGCCATCTCTTATTCGGATAAATTCGTAGGTGTCTATGCCGTCGGTGTGTTCTTGGGCCTACGCTGAGCAGGCATAGTAATCACCATCCGCTGTACACTCGCGTAGATACAACAGCGGATCGTATCCCGAAAAAGCATCTGCTTCAAGCAACATGTCCGATAGAGATACCCTACACGTGGTGTCGCTGGACGTTGGCCATGGCACCATCCGTATCGGACAGTCGTGATATCCCGTGCTGGAGAGCTATTTTGGGCGTTGTGACGGTCCAGACCTCCCAATGCTACAGCACACAATATGTGTTTGCATGCGTGCAAACAAAGGATACGGCAAATTCGGAAGAAGACCGCGGGCTCCAGGGATAATGCTTTTTAATTGCGCCACAACGGCGTTCATGCATAATCGGCTCTATCTGACCTTACCCCAGACTGTTCCATGTCCGCGATAGTCGGAGGCTTTACCAGCCATGTGCACCGTATCTTGATTACAGCCGAATGGCTTGTCTGCCTTCGGATCTGTAGGCTGACCGCTGGAAAACAGCTGGGCCCGAGTCAGTATTCGGTGGTATCAGAGCCCTGAAACCTGCAAGCGGATCTGGGTGGTTCGTCTCAATGTCCTGGAAGGCTAAGAATGGAAGAAGATCTGGGGGGCGAGTCATTGACCAACCTTAAAACAAGGCTGTGAGCCGGCCGACCCAAGCATGTTCGTGTGGACCCCACGCATGCCGAATCCCTGAAGCCAAGGGCCACTGAGCCGGCCTGTTGGGAGCCCGCTCGATTTCCGTTATCAGCGCCTGGCCCAGGTTGTGAGCGACTCACGAGGCTCTCATCCCCACACATCACATGGTCCTGGACCCCCCCTTGTCCCCAAGGCTGAGCCTCAAGGGGCGAGTCCAAGGGGACCCTAGAGCACCGCTGCTCTCGTCCAACGATATTGCAGCTGCTGGAGGCGTGGCTGCTGGGAGCACGGGCATGACTCGATTCAAGATCTACGAAACGTGGGCAAGAAGCAAGAGAGCTATCCGCAAGCGGACAGGGAATGGAGCTGACAATGCCTTCATTTCGCGCTCTCGGGGCCATCAGAGTCATATGGGTTCTGTCAAGGATGCGAGCTTCGTCCGACCTTTCACTTATTTAACAAGCCGGACAGACGCATGGTTCATCGAGGCTTGTTCGATAGCCAAGCCGCCCTCTTCCATTCTCTCAGAATTGCATTCTCTTCAGCATACAGTCTTTTTCGTGCTTGATTGCTAGGTAATTCGCAGTCTTTCCCAGCGGTCTGTGCATCATCACTCAGTCACCTGTACCAACATATCAACCCAAGAGCAGCGCCAGCCGCAAGGTCACACACATTTCACACGATGCTTTTCACCAACTCAGCCGCCGTGCTCGCCCTGGTTGGCCTCGCCGCCGCGGCCCCCTCCAAGCAGGAGCCCAGACTCCTCGCCCACGATGATGTTATCCTGCCCCGTGCCGACGGTGGCTACGACGTGATGAAGGACTGGGAGTGGACCGACGTCGAGCGCCGCATGGAGAAGCAGGCCCGCGAACGCGCCGAGGAGGACAAGCGCCGCTCGCTGGCCGGCGAGAACATCCCCGTCGGCGCCAACGTCGGCGAGTACGAGTCCAAGATCGAGCGCCGCTGCGACGAGAGCACCGAGGTGCAGGTCCTGACCGACACCCAATTCACCAACTGGGACGTCGCCATGTCTCCCGTCATCGGTGCCACCGGTGGCCAGGCCACCGTCGCCGTCACCAAGGGCTACTCCGTCTCCAACTCCATCACCGTCGGCACCGGCGCCGACTACACCGTCGAGAAGGACATCTTCAAGGTCAGCATGAAGATCGACTACTCGCACAGTTGGACCACATCCGACTCGCAGACCTTCACCTACTTCATCACCCCGGGCCAGTACGGCGTGGTCGTCAGCAACCCCTACACCCGAAGGGTTACAGGCAACTTCGTCTCGGGCTGCGTCGACTCCCCCAGCTACGAGCCCTTCACCTCGGACTCTTACGAGGACCAAAACTACTCGGGCATGACGTGGGTTGCAGGCCCCATTAGGCTATGCAACGCCACGAGCTACCCCATCCCCTTCTGCACCGGAACTGGCACGCACAACTAAGCGCCTTACTCAAATTCACACTACGAGGCAGCGATGGAAGTATACTTGGTTTTCTGCAGCATCTCACAAGGCACTTCCCCAATCATGGGCGGATGAGGACAACGATTGTATCAACTTCTCTTGGCAATATTTCAGCCAACATGTACATGTTTTTCATGCGTATGATGTATATATATATTTCCAGCCCGAGGCTGATATCCATGACATAGCAAGCGAACAAGCAAGCAAGCATTTGTTTCCTGCGTTTTGCAAAACATCCTTCCAGATTCCGTGATCTATCGTGATTGACAAGTCTTGGCTTAACCCACAGACTGACTGAGTGACTGACTAGAGGACGTTGACTTGGCCCCACCCAGGCATAGGCTTGGTGTGGATATTTGACTATCACGAGAGGCTGCCTTAATTTACTTGGTACCCTCCTCCGGCGGGGTCGGCGGGAGGAAATTCACCCATTTACCCATGTAGAGTCGGAATCCGGTTTCCGTGCCAGCCGCTGCGACGTAGATCTCAGGCACTCAGCCTTTGAGCGGCCCAGTGATGACATCAACAGCCCTCCTGTGAGCGTTTTGTAACTTGAGCTCCATTTTTGATCGATAAAACCAACTCCAGTGTAAAACGGAGTGCTGCGGTACATACCGGTAGACAAGAGAGATATTCGACTGAAAGTGGCCAAGAAATGATCGACGCGCGGCGCATAGTCGTCCCATCGTACCTGGATGGACCCCCTATGTTCTACTTGGATCCCCTGTTCTCCCACCGACGGCCCTCCACTGACGAGACAAGGACAACCATCTCATGTTAACATTGTCAAATATGAAGCTTGATTAAATATACGAAAAGCTTATGACAATCGACCAGATCACCTCATCCAAGTCCAATAACCAGTCCAGTCCAAACGTAGATCACATACGGCCAAGTCGCGGGCACTAAGCATACTTGCTCACTTGACAGCCCATGACTTGCAGCGTCAGGCGGGACATGACTGGCTGCAAGCCGCATTAGCCGGCACCTAACAGGATGGGCCCCACAGCGGGATCACGCCCTGTGCCTGTGACCCCTCCCTCCCCTTCCAGTGGGCGCGTGGCGACGCCCCAGCGGCCCGCCCAGGCAGCTGACTCGGATCCGCGAGACAACCGGCTTGAGAGAATGCTGTCCCTTTCTTCCAGGGCCTCTCACCACCCCCCCGCCTGCGCCCGCGCACCCCAGCCCTCTTCTCAACTCTAATCCGCCGGTGCTACCTTGGGCGGGTCCCCGTGTGTTAGCATGAGCGGGACAGCAATCACCGACGCGGAAAGTCCTGCCGCGGAAGACGGCGACCACAATATTCGACGTGCCGGTTACGAGGGCGACGCCGGATCCGTCGCCGGCGATGGGGAAGAAGACGATGACGACCGGGGCGGCGCCGGGTATCAGCCCCTCTGGGTCAGGCTGGCCTGTATCGGGCTCGACTTCCTCACGCAGACGTACGACCAGATAAGGATCGTGCCCGAGATCGTTCTCTTTGAACAGTTCGTCTGCCGATCTCACCATGCCGGCGCCGGCGGCGGTGGGCACGCCCTCCCGGATGGGAGGATCCCGCACGAGCTTTGCAAGAACCCGGATGTCCAGTACCAGCTCGCACGTCTCAGGAGCTGGAAGGCCCTCTTTGACGGAATAGCGAGTAAGCTTACTTACTATCCGGGCTGGTCCATGGGCGAGCACGAGCGCTGTCACTGACAATTTTCCGTAGTTCTTATTACTGCCATACCCATGGGTGTCCTGGCTGACAGGGTCGGGCGAAAGAAGGTTATCGCTTCGAGCGTATTGGGGCCCATATTGCAACTTTGTTGGATACTCCTTGTCTGTAGGTCGATCTATTTCTGTTTCTGTAAAGGGACGTGGTCCCCTGCCAAGCAAGAAGGCAATCGATAATGCTCACCAGCACGACGTCAATCAGGTATGGGAGGACTGCAGGAACGAGGCATGAGCATGATCTGGGCGGGTTCCGCCTTCCTCCTCATGGGCAACCTGTCGTCGGCGAATGCCACGATATACGCAATGGCGGCAGACTCGTGCCCTCCCGCGCAGAGGAGCCGCTACTTCTACTACCTCTATTCCACGTTCCTCGTCTGCGAGCTGTTCGCCCCGGCCCTGGCCTCGGTCACAATCGAGAGAAATCTGCTGATTCCTTTTGGCGTCGGCCTTGCTGCTCTGCTCACATGCTTTCCGATCCTGCATGTGATGCCAGAGACGCATCGGGTGCGTGAGTCGCCACTAACTGCAACCAACAGTCGGCGCTCGTCGAGCTCGTCAGACAAGGACCAGCGCGAAGCCCGCGAGACCGACCAGCTTCTGTCCTCCCCAACAGACCCTGCAGGCGAGCCGGTTGAACGGCCCCGTAGGAGCCTCTTGTCGGTGGTGAAAAATAGGAACATCCTGCTCGCCCTCTTCGTGCTGTTCATCGGGGCGCTGAGGCAGGGGATCGTGTCTGTGTTGCTCCAATACGCCGCGGTCCGGTTCGGTTGGCCGACCTCGCGGACTGCGATGCTGGTCTCGGTCATCGCTGCGAGCAACATCGTCCTGTTCCTCGTGATACTCCCGCAGACTGTTGCCTTTCTCACTTCTAGGTGGCACATTATGCCGCAGCTCATTGACTATAACGTTGTGTCCGCCAGTCTCGTCATCTTGACGGTCGGAGCAACATTTATGGGCCTGGCCTCTTCGATGCAGTGGCTCATCTGCGGTAAGCGAATATCTCTTTTGCGCGCCAATTTCCGCATAGGACTCACGCAATTCAGCTACCCTTCTCTTTGCGACCGGATACGGGACCAGAGTTGCAGTACTGTCCCTCATCACGTCATGGACGGACGAGGACACCCGCGCGAGTACCTTCGGAATTGCCCAGATTGTCGAGGGCATTGGAAGAATGTGTGGCGATCCGATCCTGCTCAGAATATTTGCCCGATCTATGCGCATGGAAGGTATCCTGCAAGGCTTGCCTTTCTACGTTGCCGCTGTAAGTATCTGTGAATCAATCCCGGGCTCCCCCTCCCCCAGAATAACGCTGACAACGGAGAAAAGGTCGGCTTCGGTTTGGCTGCTGTGGCATGGCGGTTCGTGAGACTAAGAGTGATGGCATAAGATAGTCGATAAGAGACAGGAATTGTAGAAGTAAAATTCAGCATATTTAATCAAGATAAACACGAGTTGTAAGCCGACCTCGCCAGATAATCTCGCTTCAGTGCCGGCATGCGGATGAAATGAGATGAACGGAGGAATGCACGTATCCTTCCGGTAGCAAAGAAGATGCACCAATGAGCCGTAACACCTGGACCGCTGTTCGAGATGGGCAAAGTCCAACGGCAAGCTGCGTCTGTTGGTGATGCATTTCTTTGTGTTGGTCCCGCACTCTTCGCCACACCACATGCGCTCTCTTATGGTACGTTCTCGCGCGCTTTGTCCGAGCGGGTCTGGTCATGTGCTGTCTACTTATGCTTGTACAGCACAAACAGTGTATCAGCTGCTGATCTCACTGGAATGGGAACACATTCTGTCCTACTCTACATGGGGCGAGTGTTTTTCGAAAAGACGAGAAGTAGGCACAGTTGGAGCCCTGGACCCAGTTACCTGCATCTCCCATAGGTCCTGGTAATTGGGCCGACTTGCTCGAGCTTGCTGCCTCACTGCTTGTAGCCCCTGCGTCTCGACGGAAGTAAAATCAATCGGCGCACCTCACAACAGTCAAGAAAGATTTACTCCCATACTGCTGGAGCCTGCGATCGCGATACCATGTAGTGCGCCATATAGTCCGTCCCGGACGCGAGGTCATGCCCGAACGCGAGGTCATTCCCCAACGCCTTAATCTCCAGAGGCAGTACTGCTAGTTGCATACGGACGAGCCAAGAAATGTATTGATGAGTAAGTGCTCAGCGCCCGTGACCCGTTCGAGTGGGCATATGCAAAGGCTTGCTCCTCGGCAAGTACGACTTCTATCCCAACCAACCCAGTTGCCGCAGTTCCGGAAATAGGGAGGTTACTGCTATTAACATGTGTTGGAAGGGAGGCATTCAACCATGTAGACGCTCGTTGGCGACGCAGTATGATGAGACAGACCGTCTCAGGTTTTAGAGAGTGCAGGGATATCAGCCAGGATTCACAGATACTTGACTGTGTACTCAACTGACAGATCATGTATCACTTCCATTCATTTATGATACTACACTCTGAGAGGAATATAAAAACGGAGAGGATTATCTGTTTGTTAAATTGAGCTTCACAATTAAAGGATTCTGTCTTTCACTGGGATGTTCTCCGGTTGCGTCTGCCTTGTTATGACATTGGTATTTAAGATGCGTTCTCTGATGAATACATACGAGCTTGGAAAAGTGCTGAAAATGCGGTAAATGAGACACCTTCTAAACTGTTTTCGAGACTGTAGAGAGTGTAATTGAGTATATTTGTGCTCAATTGCGATTTGACAAATTATTTTTGGCCTAGATGGTGACATTCCTAGGATTAGGCGATAATAACTAATCTTCTCTTGGTGAGAAAGGGAGTGTATCTGGAAGCAGTCCTTTACACCTGAGAACAGGATGCTTCAATGTGCATACACAAATAAACAATCCTGGTAGTATGTTAATGTCTAACTGATTTAATAGTATTACATTAATTGTTTACTAATTTAATACCCTAAATACACTAGTTCTAAAGGATACTATAGCGGATTCTAGGAAGCAATATTGAGAGAAATAGCTCTACTGAAATCCATTTAGGGCATTGTGTCTCTCTAATTTGATAATACTAAAGATAATCGATCTTCTTTATTCTGGTCTTTATCTTATCTTAACTACCCTTTTAAACAATATCCTTGTTCTTGCTTTATTTACTGATCTTTAAGGAAATTTAGCTATACCTATTAATATTTGTGCAATACTCACAGTTTCTTTTAATATAATAACGAAATATTACCCCTGAATTATTTACAATCTTATAAATGTATTGTTGCATAGACAATAAGATAAGTGTCTGAAAACAAAGCCTTTATATAATAATCAATACTATCCTGGAACAAACACTCGACTAGAGCTATTCATTTTGAGTTCTTTCATTCTGATGATTATTGATTCTGTTATAAATCGCCCCAACTGAAACGTTTCAACCATCCAGTTTGATTTTAATCACAAATCCCCCAAATTGTATCTGCAAGAGAACTCTACAGAAACTGAAACCCGAATATCGCACCATGGCCGCCATTTTGCGGGAAGCAGGCCCCGAGTGGGCATACTGTGCTCCGCTTGCCGCAAAGGATTCTTTGAAGATCGATTTTGACAATCTTCTCATCAATATCCAACGCCAGGGCGACCAACCAGCTACTATCATCGACAGCCTCCAGGTTCTTAGCAATGAACAAGGTATGTACGTACCAAGCTCTGTAACTCGATTTCGCTTTGAGTCGCTTAGAGAGCTGATAGGATCAGAGGTTGACAATTTCGAATTATTTTTCGAGGCTTACGAAGGTGCCCTGCCTGGTGTAGCTATCCCAGATGGTCGATCTTTTCGGAGACTTCTCATAGCCATCAGCAATCTCGGCCTACCTACCCCAGCATCACCTAATCAGCTATTCCCCTACCCACCTGTTCTTCGGTTCATTGCGAGGCCCAAGGTCGATCCGGAACCGGGGATTATGATCGATGAACCAGCTCCGGAACTCCAACCCCCGAGGGGCCGTCCCATCACGACCCCGGTGGAGGATAACGAGCCGCTTCCGGGGTTCCGAAGCCAGAGTGGGCGTCGCACCAAGGCCCGGGAGGAAATCATCGAGCCGGAGCACAGCGAGCCGCATCTGGGGCACCGGAGCCAGAGTAGGCCTCGCATCAAGGCCCCAGTAGAGGATATCCGGATTGGGCACGAGGGCACGCCTACTTCAGACATTGCTAGACCTGCTCAGAGCTCTTCTCTAGCAGTTCCTACACAGCCCGGGGCTAATGAATTTGTTGAGAAATCTTTTCTTGCATCCCCCAGTGGGCCTCCGAGAGAGCTAACATTCGAGCAACGTATAGAGGAGGACCTATCCTATGGGCTCAGTGATAGCCGGGATGATGTTCATGACCCCAAGGTCAATGATCTCTACGCCGACATCGCTGGGATCTCACGGAACAAGCGAAATCCAGAGAATCCGGATCACGAGTACCAGCCCCCATACTCGACGATAAGCCTTCCCCCTCATCAGCGATATCCCACTGGCTGGCTGCTCAGCGATAGCGCCAGGATTCTACATTACCTTGCTGATAAACCTGGCCTTGGCAAAACTTTCGCCGCCGTGGAAGCGATGGTCAGAATTACAATGATTTTGTCCAACGGCCTCGCAATTGAACAAGAGCGCGCCCAACTTTCTTCGCTTCGGGATCGTCCACTTCACATACACGATACAGACCATCCTCGCTTTGGAAGGAATGAGAAATGCCAAGCGAATACTGTATCAAAATATGGCATTGTGTGTCAGTGCGACAAGAAATCGCCTACATACAGAAAATTTACGCGGAATGGCTATTTTGCTGAAGGGTATATGCTAGTTGTAGCTCCACTGCACCTAAACGCCCAGTGGGCTCGCGAGTTCAAACGCTTTATACGCTCCACTGTCCGCCTCCCACACAATCAGAAACCCTTCGAAATAGTCATTGTACATGACACTGCGAACCACGGAAACTTCGGCGAGGCCATGAAGAGCTTTATCCATGGTGAACGGGAACACTATGGCCTCGGTACTATTTGTATAGCTCCAGCCACCACCACCATGACCAGCACGCTCAAGTCTCTCCGTGATGAACCAAAGAAAACGCTGAAGCAGCAGCCGAGTATCATTGTCTGGGACGAGGTTCATGCTACGAAAAGGACTGACAATCAGCCAGTGCAATTGGTGCGAAGTTTGATCGACCGGGCAGTATATCCAGTTCATGTCCTAGCTCTTTCTGGCAGTCCTTGGACTGACGGTCCATCCGACTTTGACGTTATTCAGTATTTATCCCTCCTGCCGGATAGTAAAAGTTTCCCCGGTTGGTTCGAGCAAGAGGTATACGATGACTACACGTCCCGCTTGCAAAAAGCCAGAACGAACCTCAACAACTCTTCCAAGCAAGTCGCTCAATCAGACATAATCGGCCGTGGGAAAAAGGGGGACTTCCAGAATGAAGGGAAACCAGAGGCACATGATGTATTGCTGTCGCACGACCAGCGCCTTCGTGAATATGCCGTCGAAGTCCCTCTGTTGCAGCGCAAGGAAAGAAGCCGTTACCTTGGCTACTACATTCCCAGGAACCAGCCTGACTCTGAGAAGGCCGAGATCATCAGGTGCGACTCAAAAATGAACAATGTGCAGAAATCGGTCGCCAATGGCTACAAAGAGTACCTGCGTGTCCGCTACCGTCATCGAGTCAAATATTGGAGTCTGAGGCCGGAAGCCACGAGAGGACCAAGACCCAAGGTGAAGGAGGTGCTATTTGCCCTCGAAGCTCGGACCCCGGTACCGGATAGTTCGCGAATTACCGTCAGTCTAATTGGATTTGCACCAGGCCTGGCTTCTCGAGTCCTGAAGCGGTCGAGGTCGGACTCCAACGAATTTCGCGCACCCGAGGCCAATGCGGTGTTCCGCGGAACAACCACTAATTCGCAGCGTCAGGCAATCAGGAACACTCCATTTTGGTCCATGGCAAGATATGCATTTGAAACGATGGACGAAGAGACCGGCGAGAAAGGGTTTCACCCCAAGATTCAGTTCATCTGCAGCAAGATTGACGAGATGTTGCAAGATAAAGAGGAACATGCGAATGGACCACAGAAGAGGTTCGGCGTGCTTCCCAAGAAGATGATCATATGCACGGCCCACGCGTGGCAAGCAGTGCAGCAGAAATTGATTTTCACTAATGTCTTAGGCGGTTGTAAAACATGAGTGAATCTGAAACCTTTTCTTCCTAGTGTTCCTTAAGCAACAAGCTTATTTTTAGAAAAACCTAGTATAATGATCAAGCCTAGATCAGAAATCAAGAATCAGAATACTTCACCATACACTACCTAGGTAGGTGCGGAGAACTCTCCGAAAAAAGATAGCAGTCAACCCCTATTGTTTCTTTCAAACAGACAAAGAGAGTAAGCTGAAGCCAACCTACTACCTTGCAAAAAGAAAGCATCAGTAAGAAAATGTGAAATATAAATTTCGAGACTTCACCTACAGAGTATGTAAGACATGCATGATAAAGAAATACGAAGATGTCTGTCTAGAACACAGGCTACAATGGGTTGTGGAACATGCATGATAAAGAGATACAAAGATGTGTACCTAAGACATAGACTACAATGAGATGTGGAACATGCATGATAAAGAAATGTAGAAAATCAGAGGAAACATTTGTTGAATCCTTCTTTACCTTGTTCTAATGGACTGACTGTTTCCACTCACTCTATTAAGTTGTCTACACATAGACAATAGAGAGTACCAAGTGAAGAAAATTCCAACCATTGTATCTCTTCTCTCTTGCACATGAGTTATTCTTTCCCAGCAAATATGGATTCCTTTCCAAGCCATGACATCACTCACCTCAACCTTACGGCGACCAGAAAGCTTGCACTTCTCTCCTTAGCGAATATATCAGTAGGGGGAAACGGCGAAATCGTTTCTCACATTGACACTCGCTCAGAGACAATTTGTCAACAGTTCAACTCTCGGTCTGATATCAACAGATTCACAGATGATGACGACGCTGTCCTATCCTCTTGGAATCAACTAGCCATTGATCAAGGACTCACTATATGCCGGTACACCAGGTTCGATCACCTAGCTTCGATCGTGAGTCATAGCTTACTTTGAATATCTCCTTTTCACTCACTAATTCCAATCTAGAATATGCGGCATGGGAGCGACACGTGGCGAAAGCGCTGGGACCTGCTCGAAAAGTCCCGGCATTATTCACATCGCAACATTCCCGGCAGTTCAAGCAGTCGCATCTCGATTCCAGTAGAACAAAATGCCATCAACCGCGGCGTTGTCAACTACACCACACAACTAGTGCAGCAGCGCCAGGACTGCACTGATCGACAAGTCCCAGAGCATATGGCGGGAGAGGAGCATACGCCAACCGATCTACAATGTACCTATGGGAAGGTCTTCGACGATGATATCTCTCAGCTTTCCGACTATGTTCTGCCATCCACAAAGGGGCGAGCGGGACAAAATACAAGGAAAGCGGTAATGCAGTGCTTTCACTTGCATACCATTCGAGAACTAGCCGCGTTCCTCTCAGAATCATGGTTCTTAAAGACATACTTAGAGTATGCTGATGGTTATCTCAACCCTGCTACCCATCAGCAGCGTCAGCGGGTCCAAAGAAGGCTGCAATCCTCGCGGACTGCGGCCAAGACCACGTTTCGGATGGCGAAAATGATCATCAGCGAGAAGATCAAGGACTTCTTTCAGGATACGACTCCGCATACGAGCGCCTGGGACAGTAACCAACACCGCCTTCGATTCATGATGCGTTTTCTGCTCTGTTCTCAGGAGCATGCTATTTGGACCGAAGATGACACCCTATCTACCCGCTGCATTAGTGCATACAAGCTCTCGTGCTGGCTCGAACGGGTTCATCAACCCCAGCATGCAGAAACGAGAAATGACGATCGTTCAGAAGACTGGGTCACTTTTCTTCGGCACAGCGTGCTGCGGGCCAACATAAGAGGTGACCTCGCGTTTCCTGACGATGCGGGTCCGGCACGTGGAAACAGCCACGCGCCAGCTCTAGAGTCTCCTGCTGAAGAGATCATCTCCCCGGGATTGACCGATCGTGGGCGCGAAGATCGTACATCCAGCTTACAAGACGCGTACTGCCATGAGATCTCGCCAGATATCAATCACGCTTCCCTCATTGCCGACGCTTTTGCACACGCCTCTCCAGCTCAAGCCGTCGACAGCGAGGGCGATAGTTGGGGTGAGAGCTCCGGACAGTCCGGATACGACGACTCCATCGGGCCAGTGAGAGATAGTGACATACCTCGTTTGGATGAGTCTCAACCCAGAGCCAGCCGCCCACCAACCAAGGCGGCAGAACAGGAATTCCTCTCCCATCAGAAAAATCTTCTCGGCCGGTGGGGAGTCTTGCCGGAACATCGAAGCACCTGTGTCCTAGTCCACATCGAATGGCCTCAGGCTGATCCGGCTGTGATCCTTCGGGAAATCCAGACCAACGGTTTGGAAAAGTTCGATCACTACCTCGACACTCGCGACAGAACAGTGTCATCAGGAACCTCAACACGACTTAGGTGGCACATCAATGGGAGGGCCATGCAATATGTTCGGGCAGGAATCTGGTTCAACGACCGCCACTGGCCCAATGGAAAGGACGGATCTGACTGGGCAAAATTCAAAACAACCGAGGCCGCAAGGGACTCGGGCTGCGACTTTCACGCGTCACATCTTTGTCACCAAGCCCTCTGTGTCTGCCCTTCTCATATAGTTTACGAGGCAAAAGGCATCAACCTATCACGAAACTCATGCATGGGATACGCGCAAAACGCTCGTCGGTACGGTCAGCACACACCGGAACATTGCGCAATGCATTCCCCACCATGCCTACTGCAAGTACGTCACGTACCTACTAACTTCATCTGGAGATCCCTGCTGACTCATGGTAGCTTGCTGCCCTCACCTTAGAAGAGACTCTGTGTATCCAACTCGATGTGCTATGCCAAGCTCGCGGCCTACCACGAGGCCTTGTTAAGCCGACTGAGGTCGATCGTGGACTCCCTACGTTCGAGGGCTCGCTGCCATTCTCTAAATCGTTCGCCACTAGTTCAAGCCACGTGATTTCAGCTGAAGACCTTGTTCGCGACCCCGAGCCTTGTGCGCGTCCTCTCAAAAAGGGCGCAATATGCAAACTCTGCCCTGTCGAACCGGCATGGCGGATACCGACACATTTGTGGACACACTACCGAGCCAAACATTCTCCGACGAACAAGGAAGAAGAAGAAGAGCTACTGTGTGAGATATTCAGGTCTGCGACCGAATACGTGAATTTGTGGCGTGCAAGAGAAACGGAAAAGCGTGAGCGGTCCTTCGTCAAGCCGAGGAGGTCTCGACAACAACTTCCTGGGGGGCCAATTGTGGCGGGATGGTTACGGAGTATTCTCGACAAGGAAGTCAACTGGGATACCTTCCGCACATGGAAGATGCCTAGGACTGGACCTGAAACCATGCGCGGGTAGGGAGTGGCTGCTCAAATGTGACGTCGCCCAAAGTTCATCAATAGACCTGAGAAATATCTGTAGGGCCCCAGATATTACTCAGTCCTATTGGTGGGCGGGCACGGAACGAGTCACTGGGTGCGAGTAATCATCAAGACACGCGAGATGACACAAGCTGGTTAGGCAGAGCCTATGGCCTGGGTTGCACAGGAGAGGCAGAGTTGGAGAAAGTCTACATTGACACGGCTTCGGATGAACAGCATAGTGGGTGGAAGTCAGGACTCGGACACCAAGATGTTTGTTTCACCTTGCCATCGTCGCATCTCAGTAGGGCCCCTGAGAACCCCGATGCCATGGTGAAAAAGACATTCTTGATGCCCTGAGACACGTAGATGGTTTAGATGAATGTGGTGGTCAGGCCTCTTTGATACCATGTTTGCCCAACCTTGTCATCATTGGATCTCAGTAGGGCCCCTGAGGAACTCTGATGACGAGGTGAGACGAGCAAATATGATTTCCTGAACGGCTCTATCGGATAGATTCGTGGTTTCGTATTTCCATTTGAATTTCTTTTTTCTTTGAGGGGGGGGGGGGTGATTCATTTTCTTTTTTTCGATGTTTCTAGGAGCAGCACGTTATACTTTCTATTTATAGATCGGAACCTATCCGGATAAGACGCATCAGTTAAGGGCACATCGTAACGAGAGTCAATGCTTGTTGGGAGACTTGTCTTCTGATCTGGTGAGGATGGAAAGTTCACGGCGTTAGGAGAGAGTTTGTCACAATTTACAGATTCGAAATCCCATTTTCTTTGTCAACCGTGAGATTTAAGGCGGAGTCAGCTGAGCCAAACGCAAAAAGGATACTACATGATTTCAGCGGCACTGTGACTACATAACTTTGAAATAACAGAGAAAGGCAATACTTGATTTTTGATTAGAAGCAAGAAACGTGTATCTAAATGATCTTCAAAAATCTGGCTTGTGGCTTCGGAGTGGCACCGACCGAAGCCATCTTCTTTGTCGGAAATCTCGTACCAATCTGGCGTTGCTTCACGGGTCGCTTGTGGTTTATGAGACCTCGAGACTGCCGACTCACTTGTACCTTTAAAACGCTTGCTGTTCTCACATAAAGGGCAGTTTTGGCTCTAGCCTTGTTCATTTTTGGATGCTTGACTTTAAGTTGTTAGCAACATCCCGTTGATTCTCCTTGCTAAGAAATAGCACAGCATTCACGAAGCAGCCTCGATATGGAACCAAACCAGAAAACACTCAGCGAAGCTGCCCAGGCCAGCCTGGCTGCTGATCTGGCAGCGGCAGAGAAGAGGCGTGCCAGGCTTCGTCGCCCAAGGACCGATGGACCCAGTCAGCCCGCTCCCAATCGCACCAGCCACTTCAACACCAGCTGTGTCAGCCAGACCGCAGCGGATGAGGCCATGCCTCCGAAAAACGTCCCCCAGTACCGTTGGCGGCTTCCAGTCATATGCGCAGCGGCGATAATCACTGTCATTGTCTACCTATGCTACCATCAAAACGCACTTCCCGTCTCCGCTGATCTAGTCGTCGCCGAGGTCAAAGGTCAGCCCATCCCCGAGATCAAAAGTCATCCCGTCCCGGAGAGCGAAAGTCATCCCGTCCCGGAGGTCAAAAGTCATCCCGTCCCGGAGGACGAAATTCAACCCTGCCTGGAGGACGAAATCCCGGAGGACGAAATCCCGGAGGACGAAACTCATCCCGTCCCGGCGGTCAAAATCCATCCCATCCCGGAGATCAAAAGGCCATGCCTCGAAATTCCCGTTATCCATCCTGACCTTCGCTTCGCACCTATCATTGGCCCGACCCTGATCCACGCGTTGGGCGGATTATGGGACAACAGTCAGGCTTTTGATCGTGCTCGGGATTCCGCCACCAAAGCTTCCCAAGGCATCCTACATATGGCAGGAAGGATGGTTAAGGACAGACGATTCCTTTTGGAAAATTTGGGCGAGATCAAAGGTTCCCTGCAGCTAGCCCGCCACGATTGGATGAGTTCGAAGACGACACCAAAGGACGCCATTGCCAACATAAACGCTCAACTTGACCATGTTGAGCTCTCCATGTCAAAGGTGATATCCGAGCAGTGGGGACAATTGCTGGGTGAAGAAACCGCGAAAATGAGAGAGCTGACGTCGCTGTGTCGCGGTGCCGTCGAATCATTCGAGTCCCTGGAGAAGTCTTCCTACACCGGCAAGCCCTATAGACCTGGTGCTGTTACGGTTTTCTTGAAAAGGCTAGCTCAGGTCACTTGGCTCAACACGGTCTGGCGTTATGGCATGGTCGGACAAGCCGTGTTCGACATGCTCTTCGACCCGACCCGTTGGGAGAGGGCCCGCGTACAGGGGCTCAAACAGGAAGCATTCAAGGCACACATGAGCATTGCAATCGACTCTACATTGCAATGCTTCGATGAACTTGACGCCTGGAGGTACAAGGCGCAAGAGACGAAAGAATATTGGCATAGAGTCAATTCTCAGCTACAGGAGGCTCTGCGGCAGAGGGACGACCCGGGTTGGAGACATGATAGCGTCACTGAGTACAAGCTTATTGGGGAACGCATCCAGGAGCTGGCTGAGTTTGTTCAAGCGTTTCAGGAAATCCTGGAACGGGACTTGCAGGGCTTCATTAGCACCCTGGGTTCCTGGGCAGGGTATTCCTGGAGCTTTGAACAGGACGGGAAGACCGTTACAGACTGTGTTCGCTAGTCCCAGCACCCAAATTGAACGCTCCCGATTGCCTCAGCCACAGGGCATCCGGCAATCTTCATGAGAGACCTGGGAAATTTGGGCGAGCAATCATCAACCTGATCACGTCTACCGGAGGGAGGGGAAGGAGGGGGGCTGGCAGCCCGCGCCACCACGTCACGCGATGTTTCATAATTGGCTGTTCCTTTGTTCACTCGAATGCTGCCCTGATTAATAACGTGTGAGCCTCCACGATATCCTGACGTTCGTTGAAGTCTTGTTTAATGATCGGACACCGCCTTGTAGACAGCGGGTCCCTCCTTTCTTTTTCTTTTTGAGCAAACAATTACTGCAATCCAGAATCCTTTTGACAAGCGAATTACTTATAATTTACGACGTGACCAGGATGTGTCGGGACAACTCTGCCCTTGTACGACCACACCCCCACACATTTCTTCCGTCTCGCTCAGGTCTGTCGTCGGCTAACTTGGTCATTCAGAGCATCGAGGGGACATCGACTGAACTCTACTATAACTTCAAGAACCGGAAGGGGAAGCAAAGCCCACAAGTCCCATGGTGCGGAGAGCTCAAGATATCGATTTGCATTCACCTCGTCAAGCACAATCTGAACGAATCCACGCTATTCAAGCACTGGGACGAACTGATCCGCGACGAGCATATCCACCTGGACCATGGTCAGCAATTCAGCGACTTCTTCCACGGTCGGTTTCAAGGAGTAGTGAAAAGGACATGTCAAGTGTTACAACGCACGGGGGCATGTGAGAGGGAAACACAAGACGGCCCGGAACTGGTCTACAAGTCTTTCACTCGGGAGTGGACAGAAGGCAACAGTGGAAGGTTGAAATGCAGGACCTTTCTCAAGGACCAAAATTGCTCTCTCATCTTCCGGGATACCCACCCCTCACCTGCTGTCGAAGACGCGCAAGATACAGAGCACAGGGGGGAGGAGGGGAACAGTGGCCAAGGAAAGAGCCCGGAGAAGAACGAGACCAGGGGGAGACGTATGTCCTCCTGAAGCCATCCATCGGACCTATGCTGACCATACGAAGGCCTCTCCTCAAAGCACTCCATCGAATCCATGCGGAGCCAATATTCGAGTCTTCGGCTTTCATCGCCACATCACCATTTAAACGTTGCCAAGATTGATCCAGCTTCCGGCATCGCCAAAGTCATCGAGAGTTGTGGCATAAAGGGCCTGGGAAAGGTCCCAGAGTACACCGAGCTCATCCCTGACAATCTATTGGAAGAATGGTACGAGCATCTCAACTCATCCGCGGTCCCGAAATCGGCGGGATCATCAGAGTGCATTCCTGGGGCCTTTCCGAACACCACCCAGTTGTCCGAGTCTGGCCGTTCCCACAGGGATCGGTCGCAGCCACCTTCGTACCCGGTGTTAGCATCGACTGCCGCTCATTCGACCGCCATTGAACGCCCCGCTCGAATTGTTTCCAAGGGGTCTCAGCCCTCGGTATACGATGACAGTGAACAAGGTAGCGCCGGCAGGAGTATGACGCCAAGAGCGGCATTTGCCCCTATCCAGCATACCCATAAGCTGCCATCAGAAATGCGCAGCCAGGAGCGAGTGTCTACATTACGCACTACTCTTCACCCTTCCCAGCTGTCCCAGGAGCAGTTGAAGTCACGGATCCTGACCCTGGCCGACAGGAAGGCGAAGCTCGACAAGGAGGCCGTTGAACTCGGTTGCGAGATTGATATACTATGGGCGTACTGGCAGTTCAAATCTAGCAGTTGATGATTGGCCCATGTAGCCAGCGGTCGATCATATGCAAGAGTGTGCTGGATGGAATAAAAATTGAGTCTCTTCTAGAACAGGCCACGGCACCACTTCCCAGCCTAGGAATGGCTTGGCTCGGAGGGCTCCTCGTACCATAGAACTACTCTACCGTAGTCCTTTCTGCCCGTGGATACTTCGCTAGTAGTGTGGATGGGATCCCAGCGATAGACCAGTGCGTGCAATCCGACAAACCTGCGCGCCTGCTCGATTGCAAATTGGCGAACATACCCGCAGAACCTTGCACCTTGTACAAGACGAATCGCGTCTCTTCCCCGGAATTCTGTGAGCTCGATCGCAACTTTCTCCCCTATCTTCGGATGCCCAAGGGTGTTGTCCGCAGAGTGCGCGTCTGTTCAAGGGATGAGAATGCGAAGACAAACACGAAAGCCGGACCAGGACTCACACACGAACGGTATCTCAACTCTTTTCCACGATCCTAAATCGAATTGTTGGAACCGGTGAGCCGCAATCTGTTGGTTGCTCAACTCGTGGATATGGATGGCGCCGACGATAGCCCCCATTTTCTCCATTGTGAACCGATGAGTGTATGGGTTCTCATCACATATCTGCTTCAGCAACCGCCGAGTGATGGTCAGCTCGGGGTTGTCAAAAGGAGCACAATCTCGAATCATGATGAACCATTCATGGTACGACATCTTGTCAAACAGCTGGGCCCGCTTGAATTCGTCATGCAGGAAAATAAACTTGTCCAGTTCCTTCTCTTCGATCTCGTAGTCCCAGTCGATGAGGACGGCGAGGTATGTGCATAGCCCGGTGAACTCAAGGCGTGACATATCAATATCGTGTCGGGCTTGGAAGGTTGCCTGAGCGATCGCCACGGCCAAGCCGGCGGCCTGTTGGAAATAATCAGTTAGCACCCACGCCATTCCCAGTTGACAGGATGGACCGGTCCAAGGAGTACTTACAGGGGCGATGCGGCCTTCAGGTGGCGCCATAATCCGCAAAGATCAAGGAGTTGCAAACAAGATGCGGAAGTAATTGCACTCGACGAGCGAGACTCTCGCAGCAAAAGGATCAAACCTGCAAAGCAATGAGGAGTCTCTGTCGTCTGGACTTGTACTGGTGGTCTGGTTTGAAACCCCTACAGGCTCTTTGTTCTTTGCGATGGAAATGTGATGGGACCAGGGTATAGGGCCCAGACACACCACCGTGTCTGCACCTGGCATCCCGTGGTTTATGAAGGGGCTGTGTTCGGCCGGGCCTCTCCAGCCCAGCTCACCAGATTCCAGCTACCAACAGTGCCGCCCAGACACAACCCACACCTTCTCGCCTCATTTCTGCGATGTCCTCCACCATGCACACCCAGTCGTCTTTGTCCACCCGTGTCGCCCATGGATGGAACCCGGATCTGTTGATCGAGGGGGTGAGCCTGTTGGACATCATGAGAGACCCTACCGTCCAGGTCGATTGGTTCCGTCGCGCCAAAGAGATTCGGGCTCATTGCGCCCGGTACCACCTGCATTTCGACAATTATCAGACAACAGGGATCAACGAGCTCTACAAGGCCTTGGGCGTCGACGTCTACGGCGAATACGTTGTGGAGCGCCTAGCCCTAAGCATCAAGAGCGCAATTAGGCGGCAGCTTGTGTTCTTGTCCGGAAAGGCCATAGTGGTCAATTTCAAACAGCCGGACGGCAGCTGGAATTCAGCTTGGCCGGCCTACACGAACGAGTGGATAGACCCGGATTGGTCTGGCAGCCTCGAACCCGCCACGGCGAACGATAGACACCACGGAATTCACCTGGCTTCTCCTCAGAAAGCACAGCCAGCAGATGAATTCTTGGGAAGGCACGCCTCGCGTGCGAGTCGTGTCCCCCCAGGAAGCCTTCCAGGCTGGCAACCCCGCCCCTCGGCCCCGCCCTTCAGATGCTCCGACACCATTCCTGAACTTACACCATCGCTTCTCAACCTCGAAGACACAACACCACAGACGTTCCACCAACGGAGAACCTGGGCACGCCTGCCCACATTCAAACTTAGCTCCTCATCACCGCAGACACAGCCGTCGCATTTACCTCCAACACCTGATCTACCTTCTGTGACCAATCGCTACGGCAATTCATCGAGAGCTAGGACAGTCCAAGATCCGGCAGCGGCTCGTACACAAATTGCCCCACCGAAACGAGTGTCCCAACCCGAGCCGTCGCCCAGGCGCCCCGCAGACGGTACATCTAAGAGATCCACCAGTCCCGCCAGGCCCCTCGAAGCTGTCTCAGGCCACCTGCGACGCCGTTCGTCCTTTCCCAACCCTACCTCCATACCGCGATCTTGTGGCACAAGCCACTTGAATAGTGATGTTCCGCTTGGAACTCCGCGTCGGGAGTCCTACGCATCTGAGAAGGCGGCAGCTAGCCTGCTGGAAATCTCTAATGTATCAGCTACCTATACAACAAATGCAGACCTCAGAACTCGAGTACTAGCTTTGGAATATATGCAAAAAGAGTCTCGGCTTAAGGGCTGGCCTGAGACCAAGGCCGAGAGGGCACAGACACTGGAACACAGAATTGCTTCCAGCCAAACCTTGCTTGATCTTAGACTAGAAGAGATTGGAAAGAACCACAGCAGATTCGTGACTAGAATGAATGCGCCATGTGGCTAGCTAGTAATATTCATGTGACTCGGGCCTCCTGCAAGACATAAAATTTTGATCCGTGAAAGAAAATCTATCGTGAAGTTGAAGCAGAGACAAGAAAGCAAGACTGACTACCCCCCCAGAAAAAAGCCAAGGTCCAAAGCGACACAAGTCCAGCGTCAGACTCACGAAATCGAGTTCCACTCGTCGTCGGAATCAAAGCCATACAGACTCATCTTCTCCTCCAGCATTGTAATAAGCTCCTTGAACTCTTTCTCAGAGGCTTCTCCAATTTTCTTAACGGACACCATGTTCTCCCTGATCGTTCTGAGATTGCCCTCCAGATTGTGCAGAACCTCGGCAACGGCGGCCTGATGCCGGGCCTGGCTGTTCCGGAGCGATGTCAACATCTCGTGTGGTGACGAGTCCATGCTGTCGTGACCTAGCGCCCTTGGCTGAATTTGTGAGAAGTCAGGCCGGATGTTGGGACGGCGGTCTGTGCGGCCTGCCCCTCCGCGGAGGAAGGTTGCAGTATCTTGGATCGAAGTGAGGCCTGATGCTCTGCCCTTGCCGCCAAGACTCTGGGGTGGATTCTGCTGGCTCTTGGTCCTCGGGTTGGCGTTGCTTGTACGCTTGTTGTCTTGCAAGACTAGATGCTCATAGATGAATATGTGCTTGATGAGGTCGAAGAGTCGTCCATTCCCAGTGGGAACACGGTACTGCTTGGCAAGGGCCTGGGCTTCGGGAAGCCGCATCCCATACAAAGCTTCCAGCCGTTCTTCGGCGACATCTGAGGAAATACCGAGCTCGTAAACGTTCAGTTGAGCTTGACGTCGAGCCTTTCCCTTCTTGGCCTCAATTCCAAGTTCGGTGAGTTTCTCAAACAGTTTGGTGGAGGTGAACTTGGACCAGTTTGTGAATTCATGCGAATACGGTGGCTTGGACATATTGAGCAATAATAACTGCCGTTGAAACAAAAATGGCACAAACTATCTCATGCAGCGGAATTCAGGCTTCCTGCTCAGGCCTTGGCTTGTGGTCTACAATATCAGATGCGAACAGTACCGAAGAGAACCCCTCGCTCTTAATCACCGTGGACATCGCCAGACCATGGCTGTTTCTGACAAGAAACATAAAAGGGGCAACAATGAGAATGAGACATGGTTACAAAGATGCTTTATTGGGAAGATGACTGTGTGCATTAGCTGACTTTCTGTGCCATTGTCTATAAGGTGTGCCGACAAGGAAAGCCTACGGCATGGCTAATGCGTTGCATATTGTGGGATGAGTCAATAGCTCATGCTGGAGGGGGACTGAGGATTCATTGTTCCCGTTAGATGTATTTAGATAGAGGTTCTTCATATGTTCATTAATTTTGGCATTCGTGGCCTGCAAGCAGCATTTCAAAAGTTATCCTCGTTAACTATCATCTCCTTCTCTTTTCTCAGTCGACACAGTCTGTCTCTTCAAGGCGCAATGTGGCCTAATCTCGGTCTAGTAATGAACGGTATCACCACAATGACGCAGATAGCGGGTGCTCTCGGTCCTTTGAAGGAGGCAGTAGGTGCCCTCCGTCCATCGACGACTAATATCCAAGGGCAAGACCCGCCACCCATCTCACAAGAACAGACCGGGGCTGTAGCCTTGGCACAGAAGCAGAAGATGGGACAGAAGCAGAAGATGGGACAGAAGCAGAAGATGGAACAGAAGCACAAGATGGGACAGCAGCGGAAGGTGGAACAGCAGGGGGATTCGGGACAGCAGCAGCTTCTGAATACCATGGCAGCCCTGGGAGGAGCAAGTGAGCTGTGGAACGACTTGCCGAAAAAACCGATTGCCAAGCTTGTCATTTTTGAGGCCGTTGTTCATGTCGTGGCCACGTTGAATTTACATGACTTCATCGGACTGGGGCTTTCAGAACGTGGTAAGTTCTGCTACTCTGACGAAATCATATTACGATACCATATCACTTACACGGATACAGAGAGATACCTAGAGATAGTGCACTACGAGATCAACACCTTCAGTCAAGAAGAGACCGACTTCTACGCCTTTATCGACGTCGAAAGAACCGCCGACCGCGGGCAGGTTTTGGAAGCTTATCACAAAATCTTGGATACAAGCCAGGAAGGCGACAAGGCTCGGCAATCGAAGGGTCAACTAACCAAACTCGATCTTGTTGCCATCGTTGCAGAAACCCTAGCCAACAACACCACGCGGGCTCAGTATAATAACGTTTTGGATCGCCTCGAGAGCCCTTCATGGGGGTGGACCTTGTGGACTGGCACGGTCTTGAATGGATTGGTGGTTCTGCTTCGTGGGTAGTCTTTACGGCTGGGCAATTTGAACAGGCCTTGTGTTTACTGGATTACTAGGTATGGGCGGGTCTCTTGTGTTTACTGAGTTTTAGGGCACCTGATAGATTTCTTCTGTTTACTAGACTGTTCGGCTCGATAGATTTCTCCATTACCATAGACCCCCACGATTCGGGATACCCCACGATGCGGGACAGCCAAATTGGAGAAACACCCACACAAACGCTCTGACTTTGAGAAGCCATCGTCAACTCAATTGTGATTGTATATAGATGATTCGTGCATGAAAATGAAGCTCAGAAGAAGCACTTTCAGTCCATATATCGTGATGGTGCCTTTGATGCCCTCCCCGACCGTGTGCGAAGCTCTGGAGGTGGCTCGTCATTCTCGACCTCTCCATCATCCTCGCTATCCACCATGACTTCGATCTCCTCGCCATCGGGTTGTTCTGGGGCCTCAATCTCTTGGTTGAGGGCATTCCCAGCCTCATTATTGCCTCCCAAAATGTCCCCTAGTTGCATGAACTTCCGGTTGGGGTTGGGGATTGCCTTGCGCTTCTTGGCCCTCATGCGCTCAACTTGAGCCTCAAGCTCCCGAATTCTCTCGTTTGCAATGACCAATTCGGCTTGCTTTGCATCGAATGCCTTGCCTATCTTCCTGAACTTCAGACGCTCTGAAGCCGTAGCTTCTGGGCCAGCAAAGTTCATAATATCTCGCCCAGAGGTAGGCAGATCGTCACCAGATTCGGCCTCTTCATCCAGGTCTTTTCCGGCACGGCGTTTCTGCTTGTCGACTTGAATCTCTGGGTGTATCATGGCCTTTCGACGACTAATAGGCCAATTGCCAGTAGTCTTCCACGCAGACTTGATGTTCTGACTAGTCATTCCTTTCCTGCGGGCTTCTGCGAGTGCCCTGATGAAGTTGATTTTATCCACGGGTTGCGAATCCGTGAGGGACTGCCAATCTCCTAGGAGGCCACGATAGTACTTCTTGACAGCATTGAAGACTCCATTATCAAGTGGCTGAAGCCCATGCGAACAATGGGCTGGTAAATAGCAGCAGAAGACGTTGTTTTGGAAGCATATAGTCATGAACTCGTCCTGCGCAATTCATTAGTATGAGGCGTGTTCTATTCCCAAAAACCTGGCTTGCCACCCACAGTTGTATGGCTAAAATGGCCATCGAGGATCAGAAGAATGGCTTCCGAATCATCTTCGCGGCGGTTATTCATCTGCGGCAAAAAAACTTGCTGAAGCCACGCCACGCCGATCTCATTGTTCGTCCAGCCGTTTGGTGATGTGATATATCGCCAACTAGGGCATGATTGACGAAATTCCTCAAGAAACCACTGTTCTTGCAGTTCTTTGCCCTTGAAGATGATGCCTGGGTCAAGAGCCTCGCCGGTGGCTAGGATACTCTCAATCATGGTAGACCACCACCTTGACTGGTCTGATTTGACCAACGCCTTCTTCGTTTCAGATGTCCCAATTACTAGGGAATCAAGGCCTATATGTAATTAGTTATCATGCTTAGTTACAGCTTAGTTGGACTTAAATTGCATACCATAGCCTGCCATCAAGCCGGCTTTATCGACATTGACTGTGAGGCCTGGCTTCACCCAACCGAATTCGACCTCCCGGATGTCAAAATACTAGTCGACTGCCATTGGGGTGAACTCGTTAAAACGTAGTGCCTCTTGCACACGCCCAACTTTGGTGTGAATCTCAGGGCGGCGCTTTATAAAGCGTTCAACCCAGTGTTGACCAACTGGCTCAGAATCGCCGGCTTGGACGAGGAGTTTTGTGACCACAGATTTGACTGCAGAATAGCTTGGAGCACACCCAAGCCTCTCTTGACGTACTATCCATTCAACTATCTTGTCCTCTTGAGCAGTAGATAGTCGGCTATTCGATGGTTGGGCCTCAGGGTCACTTCTTGCTGCCCGGCCATGGCGACGCGCAGATAGTGTAGATGTGGGTATATTGTACTTCTGCGAGGCTTGATTGAGAGACATTCCATTGTCAATGATGTCAAATAGGGCGTCAGCCACGTCTTCCTCTGTATATGGAGGCATCGTGGCGGTCAATTGGGTTGCTGGAGGCTGAGGATTGAGTGAAAAAGTCTTCTCCGAATCGGCATTTGGAGTCAATTGACACTCGGCAGAATCGGGCGGTCAGCGCCGCAAATCCGATCGCGGAATAGTCCGTGATGCTTAATTGTCAATTCTCTATCTATCTACGAAGGCTGCTTCTGAATAACTTCAGTGGTTGTTGAATAATGTGTAATTAAAGTCAGAGTGTTTGTGTGGGTAGTGCGGAATTTGGCTGTCCCGCATCGTGGGGTATCCCGAATCGTGGGGGTCTATGGTAACTCATTATAACCCAGTCTGCTACCAGTCTCTCCATTACCTTTACACCTATAACTTGTGTAATTTCCGACCATTCTGGCGCATATCTAGGTACAGAATTGCACGTCTTAATCCAGCAAGAAGCACATCAGCTCAAAACCGAGTTCGGTTCACTGATCTGCAGCGCTACCATGTAACCCAAGTGCTCTGGTTCCCATCCATTTGCCAGATGAAACAGGCTGTTGAATGACCCCTGTCTCTAGGCCAATCTTCTTCTGTGCTGGAAATCCCAGCACGTGCAAACGGAAAAGGTTTGATACCGTGCAGCTAGAGCAGACATCCCCACATTTCCGGCAGCCAGAGCAAGGGCGGTGTCTTGCTCCCGCCTTTGTCTACGACCACACCGCCAGAGGCATACGATGCAGCCAAAGACATGGATTGGCTACACGGACACTGAGGCCGCTTTGAGAGTGCAAACATCTGTCTGAGACGGAGTACGGTGAATGTATAACCTTCAAAGAGAGTGATGGTATATACTCTATATCCGTTACACACCGCTAGAGACTCAAAAGAATCAATATCCAAGGCCAAAACAGAATGCGTTGTCACATAGGAGAAACCAACTGTAGATGTGAGCAGACCTTGGCGAATGTTGGAGAGCCCCGTCCCTACTATTGACGTAGGCATAGAGGTGAGAATACATCACGAATTTGAGATTTTATAGAGGCTGTGAGAGCTCCGAACTCAGAGGTTGTTCTGAGTCTATCAGAAGAGTCCTCCATGAGTTTCTTCAATCAACAGAGCAAGCCCAAGATCACTCATTTCCTTATACAACACTCCTGCACCGCATAACTCGCCCACACGGTTCCTCATCCTGTAGCCTTCGTCATGTCTTTTGTTTGTGGTCAATCTCCAGATGATGCCCAGGAGGCTGTCAACCACAATCGGCCAATCTGCCACAGCCACATTGAAGTTGATCCTTTGAGCGCCGAGACACCTGCGCAGGTGGCCAGCCTGGTTTATGGTATGCTGGACCAGTATCACAGGGCTCTGAGCGCCTCAGAACGCCGTCTCATCGCACACACCAAAGGCTCAACCAAGAAGGAAGTCGAGAGCATGGTCTTTGTTGTCCAGCACGCCCGAAATGCACACATGCTTCTCGATCAATTTGCCATCCAAGTCCTTGAGGATGCTGTTCCCATGGCCGTGGTGCTGGGAAGACAGAAAGACAAGGCGGCTGCGTTGAAAGTTGCACCAACCTCTCCTCGTCGAATGCTATTCGGATGGACACAGCCAGACATTGGAAGATGCCCCTCAAGAGGCGACTCTGTCAACTCCGAGGCCGTCACCGACAGACGCCCAATCCACGTTCATACCAGTCACCCCACTATACGGGCTGATCTCACTGGCTGTCAACCTCGGAGCCAGGAGCACGTGCACGCGTCAAATCAGCCACATCTCGAAACCAATACCACTGATCACACTGGCCAGGGCTCACCGACCCTAATCGCTTGTTCGTGGATTTCAGGCATCTCTCGATGCGCTGGAATCGCGAAAGCCTTCTTTTCTCGACTCTGGTCAGGAATTCGCAAGCCATTCCGGCACGTGGTCTCGTTCTGGACTGCTGTTCAGAACCTGGCAACCTCGCACAGTAAGGCGGGTGGTTCCAGGGGCCTTCCCCACACTTTGACTGAGGAGGAGGAAAATGCCATTGATGACTTCATGGCGGACTTGCGTGTCTATGTGGAGCCTGACTGGGAGTTTCAACACTCAGATGAAGTCCTGAATGCACTGATAGACCTCTTCGAAGAGGGGCGCTTGGGTGTGACCCTGAACTCTGAGATGTCCACACGAGCTGAATAATGGTAGAATGAGGATTTTGTCACCAGCGCTTTGGCATGTCTTGGGTATGAGGATCTGGTTTGGCCTGGTCACCTTTCTTTGTTATTGTCACTTGTTAGATTAGATTGGTTATACAGGGGTTTCCTAGCTAGTCACAATACTTCCACTCCTTCGGAGCTCCCGCTGTCGAATGTGATACGTTAATTGACTTGTCATTTATCCAACGCTCCCTTCAGCATTTTGCAAAATCAGCTATCCGTTAGTGGCAAGCACTCATGGATTCTTGTCTAAGACAGTCTTCCGGAAATCCGATGTCACATATGGGGGAACCTTGCGCTGCTCCTATTCTCTGCCCGGCTCGTGAATTCACCACCTTCAAGAAGTGGCCGATCAAAGAAGTCTACCATGCCTTGTCTGACACAAAAATGATGTTTCATGACCTACAACAGCTGCAAGTGATGTGTCAAAACAGTCGACCTTGGTATTTTTCCATTAACATAGCCAATCACGGAAACACCGTGGCACACCTGTCAATATACTTGGCGAAGAGGTGGCGTTGGGCTGAGAACTGGCCACTGCTGTTAGGAAAATGGCATCAGAGGGATAGAAGCCAGGGTTGATCGATGTGGTAGGGAAATATCGGGTAGAGTCATTCGGGTAATCCAGGGTGCTTCTTGACAAGGTTAAATGAATAAGTTTGGTACCTATATAGAATTGCTAAAAACAAGTCACTCTATGAGCCCTTGTATCATCAACTAAAACGCACAAGCAAATCCGAAGATATCAACATATTACAATGTTGGACCTAGAGCCCAATGTGGAGATATTGGCGCTGCAGTTATACGTGTTTTTGAGAGAAAATCAGACAAGGCCATGGGTACAGAAACTGCCCTCGAGTCTAGTCGGAAACGTTGAACGCGCAGTCAGAGGTCTGCATAAGCACACCTTGGAAGGCTTCTCAGAATCAACCACGAAATCCAAAGCAAGAGGTCTTGCCCCTTATCCCCCATGGGAAAGTTGCCCAGAGACTGTCAGACAGCACCTAATCTATATTGATGATCTGGTGCGATGCTCAGTACTCGGTGACCCGGTTCGGTGGAGCCTGACGGATTTGTCGATAATCCTGAAAGACGATTGTGATTCAGCCATTGTACGTTCTTACTTCCGTTCCCAGCAGATCCTCAGGTGAAATAATAAATTCGTTATTGGTACCCGAAAATACTGACAGGCCGAGTAACTTCAAAGAGTAATGAGATTGAGCATTCGGTATTTGGATCTCCTCAGAGTGAAGGAGGCACCGAGGAAAGTGACTATCTGATCTGTCCTTCGGGCACATCAGAAGATGGAATATTTGGCTCTGATGGTTCATTTGTCGAAGCGGGACGGCCGAATGTCCTGGGCGCAAATGAAGGCACACTAGAAGAGGCAACAGAGCCACATGAATGTATGTCACAACATTCAACCCATATTGACTAGTTCAATTAATGAAGACTGGTCTTACAGCCGTCAACTTCTCCACCACGAGATCTGTCTTGAGAAATATCAAGGAGACATGTCAAAAGATGAAAGACCGCATATACACAGCCGAATGCTGGTCTTCCCAGGAGGACACCATCCTCATTCAGCTCCACGGAAACTATAGAATACCTATCAAACAGGTAGCGGATGTAAGCAAATCACTCTGGCATCATGCGGTTTTATTAACATTTTTTAATGCTCCCTTCCACAGGACTACCTCACACATCGCTCATTTATGTCCTGCTATCTCAGACACCGGAACCTTCAGCGCGAAGGCAAAGTTCCCTACGGCCAGCTTGATGGCAAGTCATTATCTGCTGGGTTCAGGAGAGGTGTGATAATGATGGCGCAAAGAGTTGGTATGGACCTAGCAGAGGAAGAAAAACAAGGCTTTCCTCATCTATGGTGTAAAAATTGCGCTTTAGAGTAAGCATATCTTCCAGATATCTGGATTCTGGATGTAGGGCTAATTGATTAATCTAGCCCTGGTCTCACAAGCCTGATGCTCAATCAATGTCATCGGGAGATCAATTCCGGCAGATGTAAAAGTTGCTCGAGATACGTGAAGGATTCCTCTAGGAGGACGGATAATCTTGTGGGGGAGAGAGAGTGCGTAGCTGTGAGTCGTCTCCAGTAATTTCTATGACAACTCACCAAGCTGATCCTCGTGTCAACCTTAGGTGTATCCCGCTGCTTGGCCCCAGCTCAAGCACCTACAAAACACCCTCTCGTTGTATATGGCTTGCCTCAAATATGAGCAAATTGAGTATGATCAGGCTCGGGCCGCATATGAAGATGTTCTTGTAGCAGTGGACGCCCTCAGAGATGCATGCAACGACCTACCCGAGCTTCCATTCCCTTTATTGATCCAGCTCATCTCGACTCCGGGCTCAGAGGCCCGCCCGAAAACCCGAGAGGGGGAGACAGCTCCACTCCCACCAGAACCAGCAGGGGGCAAGCCTGAAGAGGAGTTGGAAGCCATTTTCATGGGTAACATTTCCGAGTTATTGTCCAACCCGACAAAAAGCTTGCCGAAGTTTCTCGATGTCGCCAAATTCCTTCACAAACTTCCACCCATCAGACATCATCTAGACCTCCGGGATCGAGTATCATGGCGGGCCCTCAAGAAGACCGACCGATCTATGCTAAGCGCAGTCATCCACCTGTATGGTGAAGAACAGCAACCAGCTTGCGCTAATTGTCAGGCCGACTTGGGGCCCTTCGCTCACTGTTTTCGCATTCCTTATCAACAACACAGGTGGCAGGCCCGGTGTTGCACAAATTGCCTTTACCGGGCTCGAGATTCAGAATGCAACCTGCCAGACAAGGCGTTGGGTCTGCGGAAGCTTGGTGTTGACCACTCGATTCGGACGATTGCAGAGTTCTACGACCAGTGGTATGAAGGGCGCAATGGGGCGCCTCCACTCGCCGATCTTGATCGAGATTATGGCCGTCTCTGGGAAATCCCTGGTAGTGATGGCGAATGGCATTTCTCAAATGAGAGGAGACTTCTGGCTGCAATCGAAATTGTGGCCCAGGAAAGGCAAATCTCATTGAAAACACTTTGCCAGCAGTTGGACGAGGTAATCCAGCCTCTCTGGGAATCTCACTGGGAAAAGTTTCCAGGCGAGAAACAAATGAACCACCGCCTCCTTTATCTGACAATGCCACCTAGCAAACACGATACGAAAGGACTGACATTACCCTCAGATAAAAACCTTCCTTCAGGACTTGTACAGCACATCCGCATGTTTCATATATGGAAGGGGGAAATCCCAACTCCGAAAGCCTTACTAAGGGGGTCCCTGACCAAGGTTACCCCTCGGCGTAAGCGATTGAAGGTCCCTAGGGAGTAGGACTAAGTCTTTGTTTCTAAGTATCTTATGTGAATATACCTATTCTTTTAGCTTAGGACTATACAGTAGAAAATGCTCAAGACTGACACTAAATCGACTGATCGGCTAAAGCACCAGGATTCTAAGTCACAAGACTGAGATTCCAAGCAGTATGTAGCTCTGGCATACCATAACGTCACAAAACCTGAGCACTTTAGAACAATATCGAAGCAATGATGATTGTGAGAGAGAGTATGTGGGTGCTGGAGGCCCCAATGGGTTGCCGCAGTCATCCAGTTTGGCGCATGTGCCAACACCCTCTGGGACCAGAACCTCACCTCTACGATAATCCAAAACCTTCCGAGGTTCTTAGATAAAAGGTACTAGCGCCAACTTGAACTTCATGGATATATTGAGTACAGCTGCCTTGTCTCCGTGTCTCCTCTTGCGACACTGACAACAAGTAGTCTTATTTTAGGAAAATACCTAGGTGCTTAGAGATGATTCTTTTATTATGTCAAAATTAGTTCTTTGTCTCTAAACAAAGAAGAATAAGGAAGAAAGACTCTCAGTAGGTACTAAGAGATGCAGGAACAAAGAACTATAGATTAGTGCCCGCAGTAGAACAATGTTGTGTGAAATTGCGAAACCAAGCGGCGTGCAACATTTCAAATTTTGGTTTGAGATCAAAACCGATAGAAATGCATTCTGCTGCACAAGCAATGATTTTGGTGGCGTATTTTTTCATGTATTTTCCCAACAGGAATTTTACCTTTGTCGGAGCTGCAAATGAGGCCAAGGAGAGAGACGAGCTTCTGGCCCCATTCCAACGGCCCACCGACGTCAGAAACCCGGCGGACGGGCGACCGAGCCAGGATCCAATTGTCCTAGTGAGTACATATAACATCATCGGAACTGGGCTCAACCTGACCCGCGCCAACTACTGTATCGCTACGTCGCCCCTCCCGAGTATGGCCCATGAGGTACAGCTGTTCGGGCGGATTAATCGCAAAGGTCAATATGCAAAAACGCACTGCTATGTACTTCTGGACAACGGCAATCCGGTCGATGTCACCACGTTCCACCGCAGCCAGAAAAGAACGGCATTGACTGTTCCTCCGGATGAGATCGGAACGGGTCTTGACTACCTGCTCGATGGAATTGACGAGGAAGACATGCGGGACCCTGACATTGAGTATGAATCGGGCGACGGGGACTCGGATCCAGAGTAGATTCTGTGTCCTCGGCATGATTTGGGCACAGAGGGAGCTGGGGTCAGCCAGCGACAGGAGCAATGAAAGGGAGAACGGTATTTCATTAGGATAGTCACATCAGACCCATACTTAGATTGAAGAAATATGGTCATAGATTTCGTCTCCACTATGTCTTGATTTTCCTTGCGTGAAGAATCTACTTGGATTTACAGTTTGTTTAATAAGTGGCAAAAAAATCCTCGCGTATTCACAAGCACCACGAGGTAGTCATAATTGATCGAGAAATGTAGAAGAAATTATTGTAGTCATCCCCTTGCTGCCAAAGCGTGCCCCCCGTCGGTACAGTCTATTTAATCTTTATCAGAGATCCATCTCGAACCAAATTCTCTTCAAATTAAAATGCTCACATTGCCTTCTGGGTCCATCAAAGCATGAACGAATACACATTGCGACTTACATTCGACATCCTCGGTCGGGCAACACTGTAAGCTCCACCTGTACGGTCGATTTCCCCTAAGGAGTCGTCTGCTAAGTTTGATTGAATTAGCGATTCGCGACTTCTTTATCAGATATAAGGATGTGGTGCCCATGCAGATTGCCTCCGGAGACAATCTTGGTGGCACCTTTCGCCACGACTTATAATCCGTTCCGCCGCTACTTGACCATACGCCCCTTACTTCAAAAGATTTAACAGCTACCGCATGAGCCAGTACCTCGAAACGGAGATTGACAAGCGGTTTGAAGAGCGCGCTGTTGCTGAGTCGGTGGCGTCGTCATCTAAGCCCATCATTGTTTTGGCCATGGACAAAGAATTGTCCAATTCTGGAAGCACTGGAAAACAATCGGAAAAGATCTTCAAAGAAGCTGTGAAACCACAGCTTCGCATGTTCCTTTATACCGGCCACGACACAACAAGCAGCACGCGGTTTTACTATTATTTTCTGCTCCCGCGAAATCAAGAAGTTCTTGCAAAGGTCCGCGCTGAGCACGACAAGGTGTTCGGTCCCGACTCCTCAACCGAGGATTGCAGCCGTTTGATCGCCAGCGAGCCGACGCTGCTCATTGAAATATCGTACACATCTGCTGACACAAAGGAGGCCCTCCGCATTTTCCCTCCTGCGGGAAGCATGCGGCAAGGCCGTCGAGACCTTATTCTTACAGACGAACAAGGGCGACAGTACCCGACCGATGGTTGTCAGATCTGGACGCTCAGACTCTTGATTCACCATCGCCCAGATGTCTTCACCAAACCCGGGGAGTTCATACCCGAAAGCTGGCTCGCTGGCCCCGGAGATCCGCTCTACCCAAAGAAGGGCTTGACAGAAACCCAGTCTCGATAGACTTCTACGCTGTAAAAGGTGTAAAAGATTCAGAGACTGAAAAGAAGTTTCTAGTCCTCATAATCCCGCAGATCTTCAGTTTGATCTCATTGGGGGCTATCATTATAAGAGTCAGTGTCTTCGCGGATCACTCTGTCCCATCCTCACCCTCGTTATGAACATGATTCTGAATTGACTCGAAGCACGCAGCTAGCTCCTGTTCATGGTCATCGGAAATTCTGACAGCACGGTCGGATCGGACTCTTCTTGATGCTTGATCTGTATACTTCCGCAGGATCGCGCGCACCGGTGATGTGGTCGTACAATTGGTAGCGGTCTTATCGATGTCTTGCTTCCGTATCCGCCACTCCCAGTGCCGCCACCGGCTTTCATCATATCAATTCCAGCACACATCTGATATAAGCAGTCAGACGGGAACCATCAGAGATTGTTAGACTTCTTCTTAGGCATGAGTGGGTTAAAGACGAATGATTTGAACAGATGAGGAAACCACTGCTCGTTGTGCTGGACACTGTACAGGTAGATTCAGGTCCCGACAATGGTGCTTTCAAGGAGGTAGTGGCCATTCACAACTATTCCGCCTGCCCCGACTTCGCAAAACGGTGCAGAGGCCACCGTTGGAGCCAGCCGCAGATAGTCGAACATGCAGACTTGCAGGTTGCGGCACGAGGTCAGTCCTGCGCCAATCCGATCATCGTCTCCCACTGCAAAGCACGACCGAATTTCTTTCACCAGTCTTTTCTCCCTTGAATACTTTCCCCATTTCTATGAGTAAAAGGATGCGCACACCAGAAGAGTCGACCAGATCTCAGGGCCTGTGCATAGGTTTTCCGGCTAGAAGAGACCAGACGTGCTCTGTCAAGGTACAATTAAGTGGGATAGACTTACCAACAACAACCAACTAACGCTTGGAGCTGCGATTTTAACTCGATATAGCTTTTGCTGTGGTAGGGTATGAGAATTCTAGCAAGGTGGGGGAAATAACACCGATCCTGGTCCTTCCGTTTGCATGGAGGCACGTCACAGCTGTGAGCCGTCCAGACTGTATCAAGTCTCCGGTTTCACCTGAAGGTCAACAACGGAGCTCCCCCAAGCTCGCATCCGACCTCCCCGCCATCATTTATAAAGACTACATGATGCTGCGAGTCAAGGTTATTAAACTGTCTGCATGAACCATCTTCTTCTTGGACCAAAAGATAATTTCTACGCAACGAGTTCAAGAACATCCTTTTGAACCTAACACCATGAGTGGAAAATCTGATCTCAAAGACCTTCCTGAAGTCTACTGCAAGGCGTGGGCTTCAAGGGATCCAACGGAACTACTTGCCCTCTTCTCCGAGGACTCTTTCATGACAGACCATGGCGCGCAGATCCACGTACCCTTCCCGTACCTTGAGCGCCACCACAAGCACTGGAATGGTGCCCACGACGACTTCGAGGTCTGGCTGGACAAGCAGTACCCCGTCTACTGGGCCGAGCTCGACGACCAGGGGAACGGGTACTGTAGCTTCAGGACGGTCAACAAGGGTGTATTTGTCAACGACCTGGGAAGACGCAAGGCCACGGGATTGCCGTTCCAGTATTCGGGCGTCATTGATTTGAAATTGAAAGGAGGCAAGATTGTGCAGGCTGACGAGTGGCTGAGGGTGCCTTTTGAGGATAGCGTCTCACCGGACAAGTACATTACTATTTCGGAGGAGAGCTTGAAGGGTGTGATGAGGAAGAATCTCCACAAGTCGGAATGAGATTAATTAAGGATTGTGATCCAGTGCTGTAACTACCAAATTTGACTCTTACTTACATCTACCAAGAACCACGACCAGTGCTCTTTCATATTTATGATTCTTGTGTCACTGAAGACTGACTTCGATACCGTTCCGTTAGTTCTGCCACGAGATTAGCCAATCGCAACGATCCGAGAGAGAGAACGGAGCCAAACACGTGCAGTGAAGCCTCATATGTAGTACTCTTTTGTCCATTAAATCTCTCCTCTGATCACTGCTACTCTGTCCAGCGCTCCTTTGTCCCTTGCCTCTCTGTCCCGTAATAAAGGTCATCATGCAATATGTCTTCTGCTTCATGGCGGGAAGCTGGCTTCCCGTCGCCGAACAGCGTGCCCAGATTGAGGCAGCAGAGAATCTCTCTCTGTGGATTGACATCACATATTTAAGGAGTCATTTCTAGATGCTTCGGGAGCATAAATATCCTTTTTCGCAAGGCAGATATATAAAGGTTTGGGTTGTCTTTACCCGGTATCCTGCACCACGGTTGGGTTGTGGGCTCAGCCGATTCAGTCCCACTAACACGGCGCTGATTCGCGGCGGCTACCGCTAGATCTGGGGCTTGTACAGTGGTAGGGACCGCCAAGCACCGACAACCACGCCTGTCAGAAGCCGCAGCCGCAGGCGAATACCCGCTCGAGTCCAATTTGTGGGTGCCCCCAGGTGATAAGGAAGGAGAACGTTACGTCGGCGTCCGCTTTGGGCGTCCTGCCTCCGATATCACGGAGCCGCGACCGATGCAGAGATAACAGCAGCCCGGCCCGGCAAAGGTTTCTTCTTGGATGATGGCGGCTGCTGAAAGATTTTCCTTCTTCCACCCCTCCAAATTCTGGCTGAATAGACGTCGGAGACCTGGCTACGGGTACGCACCGCTTGTGGAAGACGAAGACGACGACGAGCTCTCACCGACCCCAGACATCATGGTCAGCCAGCCCAGCCGGAGCCCCAGCGGTAGCGATGCCGGTGTCATGGCCAAGCGAGTTCTCCGCAAAATCGACATGAGACTTATCCCGCTGCTCTTCGTCACCTATGGGCTGAACTTCATGGACAAGACCATCTTGTCCAGTGCATCGGTTTTCGGGCTGAAGGATGACACGGGCCTCCAAGGGCAAGACTACAGCTGGGTCTCCTCGGTCTTCTATTTTGGCTATTTCGCCTGGACCTATCCCACCACCCTCCTGATTGCCCGACTCCCTGTTGCGCGGTACATGACCGCCAACACGCTGTTCTGGGGCGTTGTCGTCGGCGTGACTGCGGCATGCTCCAATTACGGCGGCCTGCTCACCGTCCGCTTCCTGCTCGGTGTCGCCGAGAGTACGATCACGCCTGCGTTCATGTTCATAACCACGTCATGGTACACGCGTGATGAGATTCCGTTCCGGACCGGCATCTGGTTCTCGGGCAACTCCATCGGCGGCATGGTCGCGTCTCTATTCGCCTTCGGCGTGGGACATATCGACGACTCCGTCGGGCCATGGAGGTGGATGTTTATCATCCTTGGCGTGGCTACATTCCTCTGGGGCTCCGTCCTATGGCTGGCCCTCCCCAACAGCATATCCACCGCCAACTTCCTTACCGAAGAGGAGAAGCAGTTCGCAACGGACAGGATCATCGTCGCGGGGACGGGCCGCACGGAGAAGACAGCCTGGGACTGGTCGCAGGTGCAGGAGTGCCTCGTCGACCCCAAGACGTGGTTCATCTTCGCCCTCGAGCTGACGACGCAGATCCCCAACGGCGGCACGCAGAACTTCGCCAACCTGGTCATCAAGTCCTTTGGCTTCACGAGCCTGCAGAGCACGCTGATCAACATCCCCTACTCGCTCATCTCGGGGGGCGTCATCATGTTCACGGGCTGGCTGGCGGGCCGCTTCCGGCAGGCCAACTGCCTGCTCATCGCCTGCGTTGTGCTCCCCTGCATCACCGGCTCCGCCCTAATCTACTCGCGGTCGCGCGTGTCGAGCGGCGTCCAGCTGTTCGGCTACTTCCTGCTCTCGACGGGGCCCTCCGCCATGCCGCTCGCGCTGTCGCTCGTCCAGGCCAACTACCGCGGCGTCACCAAGAAGATGACCATGACCTCGCTTCTCTTCCTTGCCTACTGCGCCGGGAATATCGCCGGGCCACACTTCTTCGAGAGCTCCGAGGCGCCGACTTATAACACTGCCTTTAAGACTATCATGATCTGCTACGCTCTGGTCGTGGTGCTGGCCCTAGGGCTGCGGACGTACCTCGCATGGGCGAACGCGAGGAGGGCAAAAGAGGAGGGGTTCGTTGGCAGTGCTGGCTCTGCTGGGGCGGTTGGTGGTGGCAAGGTTGTGGATATCGTCAGTGATGTGAATGCTGTGAATGACGTTGAGCTGAGGAGTGAGGACTACGAAGATGTCACAGACTGGAAGACGCCTGGGTTCAGGTATCGTCTCTGAGCTATGACAGGTGGCCAGGTTTCAAGGTACTCACAGTCATATTTAGTGAGTGCACAGTACGTTATGCTCAATGTTTGGACATAACGAGATAAAGCCATACCCGATATTTTTTGCATATAGAATCATAACTAGGCTCATATCTTTTTGACACCGGGCCCAAGTACGATCAATCTTGTGAGGGCTCATACAGATGTAGCATGTCACTCAACGGGGAGTGTGGACGTAACAGGGATAGATCGTTTTCAGTGTCTTGACAGAGCCATGTTTTTGACAGAGCTACGGCTTGGTCCGAAATTTGGACTTCTGAGCAGTGTACAACTGTAGGATATTCGATTTAGGACCCAGGACCTTGCCTTCCTTCTGACATGTTGCAACCATTCTGATAGTTCATGTCATGACCGGAGCTTAAAGTATGTGCATTGGCTTGATATTACATTCAAATAAGCTTCATATATATCCACGCTTTGAGACTATACAATACAGCTCATCAAAATATATACAATATCTCAAAAACACGGCATCGCACCAAAAAGCAATACCACAATATGATCAAGAAGATAAAGTGACCAGTCACAACCCACCGCCTCATACATAGACGTAGCAGAAGTCGTTGGCGGTGGGGTCGAGCAGCTCGCCGAGCAGGTGAGCCTTGCCCTCGGCGACGAAGCCCAGGTCCTGGACGTCCTCGGCGGTGCCGTTGCGGTACGGCTCGGTCGCGTTGGCCATGGTGAAGGCGCCGTTGACGGCGCTGGTCCAGTTGGCGATGCGGCTCGCCGGGTCCTGCATCTGCCACAGCCACCACACGTGGTCGATCTGCCCGTGGTGGAGGTAGAATGCCGGGTCGCCGGGGGAGACGTAGAGGTCCCTGCCGGGGTCGCCGCCTGTAGGTTCAATTGTCAGTATTGTTGTCTTCTTGCTTTTTTTGTACAAGGGATAAAATGGCCAAACTCACCCATCGAGAAGTGCATGCCGCCGTGGACTCCCAGCTCGGGGTAGAGCGGGTCGCCCTGCATGAGCCACTCGAAGGACCAGATGTCCTGGGGCTCGCGCAGCAGCGTGAGCACGCTGGACGAGTTGGCGAAGCGCTGGTTGGAGTAGTCCGTCAGGCTGCGCTTCAGACAGCGCGGGTTGTACTTGTAGGGGTAGCTCGAGTTGTCCGAGCCGCTGTTGATGGTCGTCAGGCCGCTCGGCCCCAGGTTGACGGTGTAGTTGACAAAGGGGCCCGAGGTGACGCAGCCGCCGCCGCTGCCGGCGGGGAGGTAGACGGCGGCGTCGCCCGCGCCCTCGTTGACGACGATATAATCGTCCTTTGTGTAGTTCATGGAGGCGCCGTCGCCGCTCATCGAGGTCGCGCTGCCGTCGAAGATGGGCGAGTTGGCCAGGCCCTCCTCCGCGGTGCGCGCCCAGTCCCAGTAGGGGAGGGCGCCCTTGTACCCGCACTCGTTGCGCAGGGCCTGCTCGTGCTCCCAGACGAACCAGCGGTGCCAGCCTAGGAAGTTGGCTGTTTGGTGGATAGTGTGTGTCTGGTTGATGTGCTAGTGGCGGAAGAAGTCAGCGGGAGCGCGCGCTTCTTTTTTTTTGGACCCTTTCTTATCAGATTGTGGGAGGAATATAATCCCGAATATATATGAGACCGTCCGGCCAGGGAAGACTATTTATGCATACCGTAACGACAAAGTCATCGAACCGAGACTTGGCGCCCTCTGCAAGGTTGGACGGCGTCTTGGCCTCCTTGCCCTGCAGGCACACGACGGCATCTGTGTAGGCGATGCGTTCTTCCGAGGTGAGATCGTGCCTGCATATGTCTTGTCAACTCTAATCCTTATTATTCGAAACCGCCAGGGTCCAATCACCACCCCTGTTCCCTCCCAGATTGGGAAGACTCACCAAGACTTGCGAACCGACACCTTGTCAGGCGTACACGTGGAGTTCGCAGCCAACCGAGACAGAGCAACGCTGTGCGCGTACTCGCCAAAGTCCTCGATCGAGGCGCTGAACCGGTCGAAAGCCGCATCCTGTCTCTTGACGAGCGCCGGGCCGGCCTGCGAGGCGCCGGCCAGGGCCAGGGCCGCGCCGATGGCTTTTTGGGTGAGTTGCATATCGAGAAGTGTCTGCTGGCCTGGGAACTGGCGATACGTCTTCTGCCGAAACGAGGGACTGGGCCGGGCTTGACTGGGCTGCAGAAGGACGGAAGCGAGGCCGGGGAGGAACGGGGTGAGGAGCAAGACACGGTGAAGACATCGTTGGCATCACGGCTCGTTTATATATGAAATTACATACGGCGCGGGCTCTCCACTGGCAGATTCTTCCTCCCCCCACAGGCGATGGATAGGTCCTATATCCACGACGGCCAAGTCGCCTAGGTGAATGTCTATATTTACGGCACGTCGGGGGCGGCAAGGCACCGGCCTTGCTTGGGTGCGGCCGGGGAGTGGGAACACTAACACTAGTTGTTTGTTCGCTTGAGTCGCGCGCTCGGCGAAACATTGAATATAAACCAGGTTCCACGGACCGCACTCAAAGCTTGGCATATCCGCTCGTCAGGGGCAGCCAGGCAGGCGGGTCGGGTCGGCCACTTCTTTGCCAGGCGCAGGGCCGACAAGAGCGCTGGCTCATTAAGATCGTCATGTCTGCTCGGGGCCCAGCGTCGTGTTGTGGGCGGGAGAGATTTCGGAAGACTTTGTTATAGGCCCGACAGGAGAGGGCTGTCCCGAGGGGCTCTGGCTGTGCATGTGGGTACTTGGGCCCGGCCAGAATTTCCCTGATAAGCTTGTGTCTAGGTCCAAAGCTTGCACAGGATGTGGGCTTTCCCTACATTTCTTTTATGGAGTACAAACGCGTCCGACTTCCGGAGAGAGGGCGAACCTCGGGCGAATAGCGATAGCAGTGAGTAACATTAGAACGGGATAAAGTTGGTTGCATCCGGATCCCGAAGCATCTACGCTCCCCCGAAAAATATCGCCTCGACCATCTGCTAAGGCATTTGCACCGGGTGTGTGTATATACTCAAACGACCACTGGCGTGTCTGTCGCATAAGCCAATATGGACGTCGAGCCATCAAGCCCCGGGGTTACACAGCGTTCGGTTCATTCATCCCGAGTAATCGTTGAATGCCACGTGAACAGGAAGCTTGTTCTGGCCAAGAGGGCCAACACCACACATGTGATTGACAAAAAAAAAAAAGAGGAGAAAACCAGTGCATGGCTGCTCGGTTCGGTCGATATAAACAACATTGACGCGCAACAAGACACACGTCGTGCGGTATCAGTATCTCCAGGGTGCTGGGTTCCGTGCTCCGGCTTGCCCCTTGAACAACCTCCCATATATATATCCACAATCGTCAATTCCCTTCCATGCACGAACCCATCAATTCCGCTCCATCCATAGGAACAACAGAGTCCCAAGCCAAAGGTATAGAGATCTTTTTCGTCTTTTCGGTTTGGGGTGGTATTTTTTTGTCTTTGCCTCACTTCCCCCTCCCCCTCCCCAATTTCTTCGCTCCATAAGAGACATTTTGTAAAGACAAAGAGAACAAATTAAGGGTATGTTCGCAGTGAAAAGAGCTGAAGTCGTCATATATGCAGCAAGATCGCTTTCAAATCATGGCGGTGTAACGTTCGTAATTCTTGTACCAGAGGTCTGGTGAGAAAACTCCTAGCCCATCTTGACATCCCCGTCGACACCCACTCCAGCGAATGGGACAGTCTGAGGCTGCTGCTGCTGAGGTTGATTCTGCTCGCCCTCGGGGCCCTTTTCTGGCTGGTGCTCGTCCTTCCTCTTCTTGCCGAGTCGGTCACACCACTCCTCAGCGCTGACAATGGTGCCGTCGAGGACGCCACTGACCTGCGCCATCATGTCCAGTCCTTCCATGGCCAGGACCAGCACCCGCTGGGCGCCATCGCGGACCTCCTGCTGCTTACCCTCCTCGGACGACGAGGCCTGGTTGCTGTTGGCATTGCTGCCCGACTCTTGTGTAGCAATGCGGAACCGCTGCGGCAGGGAGGTGAGATGCCTCCGAACTAGCGATCGTGCGTTATCTGGGAGAGCGCCGCCTGCGTATTTGGACACAGTCTCGATGACACCTTGCAGCGTCTTGAGCACCTCTGACCGCAGAGCATCGATCCGTGCTCCGATTGCGCGCCGGGCCTGTTCTTCGTCCCGTACCCCTGACGTGCCGGCCGCGCCGTTCATGGCGTGGTCCTCCAGTTGAGGGTGGCTCTCGTACTTGTCTAATGCGTCTTTCAGGGCGCTGATCACCCTGCCGATATGGTCGTTGGCCCATCGCAACCAACCCAAACAGTACTTGAGGCTGCGCAGGCTCTCCTCACTCATAGCAATGCTAAGACCAGAGGTCGACATGATGAGCCGGGACTGCCATGCCGTTGGGGTCGTAGATGACGGCCTCGAAGTTGTCCGGTCAGACTTTTCATTTTGAACTGCGCCTGCGTCCTCTGTATAGGCCGGGCTCCGAGCGTCATCATATGCCGGCAATGTGTCGACGGTGCTCATGGAGAGCCTCCGATCCTTGGTGGTGAAGCCGTAAGGATCCATTTGCCCTTGCGCATCTACACCATTTGCGCTGTTGTAGGCAGCAGCGCCAGAGTCTCGCCGCGGGGCGGAAGTCGAATTACCCCTGCTGCCTACCTTTCGACGCTTGTGACTTTTCTCGCCCGTCTCCAGGTCAGACGACGACTGGTGGCGACCCTTGCCGCGGAAGAACCACCTCACGCCACCTTCTATACCCGTGAGATGAAGACCAGACCCGACGACGCCCTCAATATAATCAACAGGTGTTTTGATGAACCCAGGAGAGAAGTTCTTCGTCGTGTTATAGGCAGAAACGGTGCCTTCGATTGGCTTGGCGAGTACAGAGCCAGACGTCATGACGAGCGACAAGAGCGGCTCGGGCGGGCCAGGCGTGCCAAACATATTCGAAGGTGAGTTGGGCATTGGGGTATTCTTGTTCTGGGGAGACGAGACGAAATCTTGAGGCATGGCTTGTCAGAGACAGGGTTCCTACCGAGGGTGGGGAAGATGGGATGAATGATCATGTACTCACCGGCCTTGAGATCCCCGAGGGCCTCCGCTGCCATACGCACATCCGGATCGTCCAGACTAACACTGCTTGCTCGGCCTCCTACTGGCTCCGGGCTCAGAGGCCCCCTCGTACCACTGCTCAAGCTGTCGAGATCCATCTTCGTGGGCGAGCCAGCCGACTGGGCATTATTTCCTGTGTAATACGCCGAGTACGGGTTTCCAGAGGGCCACGGCCGAGGTCGCGCGGGAGGTGAGAATGACGTATCACTCGCGCCTGTCGACGACGAGAATCTGAGGGAGACAGACGTGGGCGGGCCGGTCAGGTAGGCCAGTGAGGGCAGAGAACTCACGCCGTGGTCGCTGCTGGCGTTAAATTGAAGAGGTGCAAGCTCGTTCGAAGGCGCCTGTGGGAAGTCCAAGGTCGTGGGGTCGTGGTTCTGCTGGGCGAAAGCGTACGAGGGCGGTGAGTAGGCTGGGAGTTGGCTGAGCGGTCGAGGCGACAGGGAGGATGACTTCGAGTGGCGGTTGGTGTGGTGACTGCTACCGTCGGCGGCGCTCGGGGCGTAGAAGGGGCTCGCGCTGGGGTTGGTGTACGGCGGAGACAGCGTCAAGGAGGAATGCGGTTTGTCGGGCGGCGGTTGTAATTGCTGGAGCGACTTGTGAAATATGGGATCTGTGGCGTGGTGCGATGGGTTGCCGTTGCCGATGCCGTTAAAGTCAAAGTCGACTGGTGGAGGGAGCCGCATGTGACCCTGGTTCTGGGCCTGTGTCTGGCTCTGAGTCTGAGCTTGAGCCTGACCTTGAGGCTGGTGGTGGAGAGGGGGTTGTGGGTGTTGGTGTTGGTGTCGGTGTTGCTGCTGCTGCTCCATTTCCACTTCCATGTTGGCCGCCTCTTGGTCCACCCGTGCTTCAGCTGGTGCGGGCTGTTGCAACGAAGCAGCCGAGCCCAGCGAAATGCGAGGTCGGGTCCGTTGATTCAGGTTAGGCCAGGAACAGTCCGCCAAGGGGGGGTTTTCCTGGTCACGACTAAGTCGTCATTTCAAGACGACAGGCGCGCTCGGTCAGAAGAGACGGGACCGAGGAAGCGCGAGGCACTGACTCGAGGATGCCTAGGTCGACGAACGATGAGGAACAGAGGCTGATCAGATCAGACCAGACCAGAGTCGTGAGGAGGATATAGTGCGTGCACGTAGTGTGACAGTGGGGAGACTGCGAGAACGAGCGTCAAAGGGGAAAAATGGCTCCAGGTGCAGATAGAGAACTCCACACACGTACAGTCGACCTAAAAAGTAAGGCCAGGCAAGACACACCAGACGGGGTCGAAGAGGCAAGGGAAGGATTCCTGGCGATAGCCGGCCAAAAAGGACCCAAGGGGGGGTTTGTCAGGAGAGGTCTGGGACTGGCAGATCTGGTGCTGCCCTGCCTCTTCCTTCTCCCACGACGTGCCGATGCCGAGCAAGGTTATGCTGGGGAGGGTAGGGTCTGCACCACAAGAAACCCAACCATGTGCCAGTCCAGCTCGAGTGGGTGGTGGCGCACCCAGTTTAACTCAACGCTCGATGCGTGCTCCCAGGCAGGAGAGGGAGGAAGGTTAAAGTACTACACATTCAAAGTACGGTATGGCAAGCTTGGTTCGTGGGTTGACAGCTGACGATACAAGTCAAGCAAAGGCATCACGTTCGAGCAGTCTGCCCTCTTCGGCATCCCAGTTTGGCATTGAATAGACCAGTCAATCAGTCAGTCGAGCAGTCAATACATCATGTGAGGAGTCCACATCCCTATCCTCGCAGCGCTGCTGCTTCTGCTGTCCAAGGCCAATTGATGCGACACGCCCCTGCAAAGTGGGCTGAGGGCAAAACACTCAGTCAACTCTTCCCTGTTCTCCACACTACTGCACACTACGTACAGGCAGACGACAGAACAGACGGACGCAATAGTCCTCCTCCCAGCCAGCCAACACCGTCATCCCCAATCTCCCGCTGGGTACTGGGTGGGGTTTCGCTTTCTTCCCAGCGCCTCACCGTCTACCGGGCTGCCATGGCACTCATGGATCACCCAGCCTTGGGCCTGTTCTTCCCCTTCCTCTGCCCTGACAAGACTCGAGTCGGCGCTGGAAGCTGGAAGGGCGGACCGGTCGTCGTCTAAGACCGTGTACCAGACAGCGCCGCATGACCCTTTCAAGATTTTTTTTTTCTCTGGGGCCGAGGCTGCCGTCATAGCCCCACGGTGTCTGCCCAGCACTTGTCCCGATTCCGCCAGCCGGTGTCTTGTTCTGTGCCCGCAAGCACATGGTTATTCGGTGCAGGTAAATCACAGCCCTTACACAAGCGCAATCACATGCTTGCTTGCTTGAGTTCATAGGGCGCACAAGGATAAGTGGACGGAACGGAGCGGATATCTCCAACTCTGTGTTCGCATTGACGATGCAAAACCAAAGCCTGGCGGAAAAGGAATAGAAAAACCCGACGGCTGCTACACTGTCCCTGCGTGGCGACAAAGTTTAAGCCCTTGCCGCAGGGGGGGAAGAGACGATGGATGCGATCGTTGCGACGGGATGGGGGGAGAGGGAGAACGTGAGAGGAATGGATTGGCAGCCACGCACATGTCAGCACATGTCCCGCCGGGGGTGGGAAGGGGGGTCTGCCCTATGGTGGATGACTCGGTAGGGGCAGACCCCTCCTGCCATCCTCCGAAACAAAAACGGGCACCCTGGCACCAGAGAGTGAAATCCTTCCAGAGCCAAAGTGGCCCGCCCCCCCTCTGCCGTCACATGCTCGTCGGGAGCCGCCCGTCAAGGACGACCCTGTCTCACCGGCTGCAGAGCTTATTGGGTGCGCCCTGTTGGCTCCTGGACCGATCTCATGGCCCCTTGCCGACTTGCATATGATTTTCCCAGTGGGTGTGTCACAAGCAATTCTTGGGCACTGCTGCTGCTTCGCTCAATCCTTCTCGACCCCCCACCTGCTGGGACCACTCGGGCTGAACTTCGGCTCCGGGGTTTGAACCAAAGTCTGTGTCACCAAGATCTGGAGGCTGGAGCATGGGCATTTGCCATGCTCGTGTTCGCTACTATCAAGATTGCCCAATGCCAATGGTCCTCCGGCGGTGGACGGCTTGTGATTGATCGGGACGCCGTTGCTGCGAACAGACTGCGGATATGACAATGCGACCAAATTGGGCCTACTGCACTCCGCAAAGTACTACTGTATCGGATGCTGGTTCTGATAGACAGCTGCTAACCCCACGATGACGCCTGAAACATGGGTTCATGTGATATACTAGATGCTAAAGTCCCAGCTAGACGGGCCACCAGCAGGCTAAATGCGAAAGACGACGCTTTGCACGTCAATCTCGCTGCACTCCTCGCTGCACTTGAGCCCAGATCCGGGTCGGTGGCGCTCGGGCAGAGGCAGGAGAAGCTTGACGGGCTGACAACAGAGGCCGTCGGCCTCTTGCCCGTCCCATCATCTTTCCTCTTTGGCACTGGGGTCGGCCCAGTCTGGGGAAAGATCTACTGCGTGTGACGGGTGACCCGTGACCACAGGAGGCGCTGCCGTGCGACGCAACGGCGCAGAGAACAATCGGCATCAACCAACAGCCGGTGCAGCACCTCACCGCCTGCAACAACCGACACACAAACTGCATGTCACCCAAGCCCAGCCCAGTCCAGCCCAGCCCAACCCTTCCGGGCCGCTCGCTTGTTTGTTGAGCCGGAATGCTACCACCTACTGCAGGACAGAGAGTGTGTATTCTGCCAGTCTGCCTCAACCCAAACTGTCGGTGACTCGATGTGAAATGTTCGGTGCCTCTGACACCGCCCAAACTACGGTAGAAATTCACGTTTGGGCAGTTCTTAATGGCACCGCAGGTAATTCATCCTTCTCCGCCCCCATAATCGCAGAATTCACCAACGTCGGCACAGTTGATATCGAACAAGACGCCCGAATCTGGCGTGTCGCAATGTGATGGGCTGCACTGTCAAGAGGGGGCGTTGAGGGAGGAAGGGAAAAGAAGCTGGAAGAGAGCAGCTGCCAAATTTTCTTTTTGATGTCTCTGCTCGCTGACCGAAAAAAAAGAGGCCCGTGCGTCACGGAACGGTCGCTCCTTCCTCCGACCATTTTGCAGAGTGGCCCGTGCGTAGCAGAGCTGAGTGCTGGACTGACTTGGACAGATGTCTGGACCTCCTGGGCCGTGCCTGGCGGCAGTCGTCCCCTGAAAGAGGCTTGGCTGGCCTTGCCTGGGAGGTCCGTACCGAGCTAGGCATCGCGATATCGATCTTGAAATCCACTCCAAATCAACATCGGCCCAAGTGTCCATCACCATTGACGACAGTCCCGAGCTTGCTACTGCTCCACTCAGTCCTGCGACGACTCGTTTAAATCTCCCATACACATACATGACATAGCCTCCGTAGCAGCCTGCTCTTTCTGGCCAGCGCGCCGTTTCCATTGCTCTCGTGCCCCTCCCTGCATTGTCCATCGTCTCGACGACAACGCATACGCATCCTCGACAACAGCGACTCCAGCTTCCACCATGGCTTCTGCCATCTTTTTCCTGGACTTGAAGGGCAAGGTCCGTTTACAAGAGCTTCGGTACTTGTCCTGAGTCAAAGTCTTGGAGCTGATAGCAATGCCTCGCAGACCCTCCTCGCCCGCAACTACAGAGGAGATATCCCCATGTCCGCCGTGGAGAAGTTCCCCGTACTGCTTAGCGAAGCGGAAGAGGAGTCATCAGCAGTACCGCCCTGTTTCTCGCACGAGGGAATCAACGTATGCCGCCGCCCCTTGTGATGTGCTAGCTTCACCCGCCCTGCGACTGACCGCTATCCATGGCTTCATAGTACCTCTACATCCGCCATAACAACCTCTACCTCCTCGCCCTGACGAAACGAAACACGAATGCCGCCGAGATACTCCTCTTCCTGCACAAGCTCGTCGATGTCTTCACAGAGTACTTCAAGGCCCTGGAGGAGGAGTCTATCCGCGACAACTTCGTCATCATATACGAGCTCCTGGACGAGATGATGGACTTTGGCTACCCCCAGACAACCGAGTCCAAGATCCTCCAAGAATACATCACCCAAGAATCCCACAAGCTGGAGATACAAGCACGACCGCCCATTGCCGTTACGAACGCCGTGTCGTGGAGATCCGAAGGAATCCGGTACCGCAAGAACGAGGTGTTCCTCGACGTCGTTGAGAGCCTCAACCTCCTCGTTTCTGCCAACGGCAACGTCCTGCGCTCCGAGATCCTCGGCGCCATCAAGATGAAGTGCTATCTGTCCGGCATGCCTGAATTGCGGTTGGGGCTCAACGACAAGGTCATGTTCGAGACAACGGGGCGGACCACGAGAGGCAAGGCTATCGAGATGGAAGACGTCAAATTCCACCAGTGCGTGCGGCTATCACGATTCGAGAACGACCGCACCATCTCCTTTATACCGCCGGACGGTGAGTTCGAGCTCATGTCCTACCGCCTCAACACCCAGGTCAAGCCCCTGATTTGGGTCGAGTGTGTGGTCGAGAGCCACTCGGGAAGCCGCGTGGAGTACATGGTCAAGGCACGAGCACAGTTCAAGCGGCGCAGCACGGCAAACAACGTCGAGATCATTGTGCCCGTACCGGAGGATGCCGATTCACCGCGGTTCCGGACGAATATCGGCAGTGTACACTACGCACCAGAGCAGGCCGCCATCGTCTGGAAGATCAAGCAGTTCGGAGGCGCTAAGGAGTTCCTCATGCGGGCGGAGCTCGGCCTCCCAAGCGTGCGTGGTGACGACGAGCACGGCGGTGGAATGACGGGTGGCTTTGGAGGAAGCATGGGTGGTGTAGGAGGCCCGGGCAAGGGTGCGAAGAGGCCGATCCAGGTGAAGTTTGAGATACCCTACTTCACGACGAGTGGAATCCAAGTGCGCTATCTGAAGATCACGGAACCAAAGGTCAGGACCCCAGAAAGACATCCGGTTCGAAAGACCCAGCTAACGAGGCCAATAGCTTCAATACCCGTCCCTGCCATGGGTCAGGTACATCACACAGTCTGGCGACATCGCGGTGAGATTGCCGGATGTTGTTTAGAGAACACTTGAAGTTCTGTCGCCAAGCCCTTCCACAAACGACGGCCAGCACCGGATGGAGGACTCCAGCCTGTGCTGCACATTAACGAGTCGAATCATCGTCCGGTGTTGACAGCCGGTAGAGACTCACTCCTCACTTAATATGGCTGGTCGCATCTACGTATTGGTCCCTGGCGGAAGTGGGGTGGATGTTCGAGCAGATACGCGCGTGGGGGATTCTGCCAGGGGAAGGGTCCTCGTCCAAGCATAGTCAAGTGGACAGCGTTTCATTGACACATAAAAAATCTTACCATGTGCACCAACAGCGGTGGTGAAATTGGCGCAACTATACGAGACCATTCATGAAAATGCGTTTAGAAATTAAGAACCACGATTTACTGCTCCAGGGCAGTCTTTTGATCCGTTGATTGCCTTCTTTGGGACGCAGGTTCCGATGACGCTCTCATGTCCCCGAGCCATCAGCCTCGTTTCCATACTCAGCCATCCCGTGTAATAAGCGTTTCTACCGTGGATTTCCCTGCCTGTCCTCAATTATCAGTCCTCGTTGCAGCTAATTGATGTTAGTCTTGAATCTCAGCAAACAAGCAGTATGCTGAGGTGATGAGTCCTGGCTGGCCCTGAGGTTTCATGAGGATTTTGAAGCTAGTTATCTGCAAAGACTTTGTACGTTGTATCATAGCAAGCGTGTAATTGTTGCTCCTGCTTTGACCGGAGAATCTCACTCTTGAGACCGGATTTGAATCAATCATATTGGCAACGCAATCTAGCTGTCTCGAGCCATCACAATGCGTATTGCTGTACACGATGGTTTTACGGTGCCCGCACGTATTACCTCGCAGACTTATGCCGACCGGAGAGTGACGGTCGTGGAGGAGCATTTCTTTGACCTGCTTCAGGAGACGTGTTTGCAGGAGACGTGTTTGAGTCTTAATCTCGTTTCTTATCGTAACACACTCTGGGACAGTCACCTGTAAGAATGACTCCCCTGATATCGAATACTTGCTTATGAGTTATCACCTATACGTATACAGACCCCGTACAAAGTCCTCTAGGGTAAATTTCGACAGGGGCACAAGTCTGCACAGTAACTTTCACTCAGATGTGCATTGACCCAGTAGCATGGTAGAAAATTACTTGTGCAACGGGCAGGTGTCTTAAGAATGCGGACATGTTATTGTGTACACGAAAATGACACCGGGATGCATTTCATGCGCCAGTGATGTTGGTCTCCGCTACGAGACATCAGCCATCCATCGATCCAAACTGTGAAACCACGCTCACTTGAATAGGAAAGCCCGGTAAACCAAAAGCGAAAGTACCCTTCGGAGTATGAGCCTCAATTCACACAAAAACATGTACAAGGAAAGAAGAAAAATATATGTGCAAGAAATGAACCCAAACCCTCATCGCAACCCCAAGGCCTTGAAGCTCCTGTTACGCGAGACCACCAGTGGCAGCCTGAGAGTTACATACAACTCTACTGCTCATCCTCGCAGTAGTCATCCTCCTCGGAGACTGCAGCCGCAGAAGAAGTGGGCTGGGCTGCGACCGAAACGGTTACCGTCTCCTCCTCATCGCAGTAATCAACATCGTCGTCTGCTGTGCTGGTGGGCAGGGCAGCGGCGGAAGTCACCGTCTCATCACAGTAATCATCATCATCCTCCGTTGTCCCTGTGGGAGTAGCAGCGGCAGCGGCGGAAGTCACTAATTGCTCGTCATCACAGTAGTCGTCGTCGTCGTCTTCCGCTGTGCCGGTGGGAGTGGCAGCGGCAGCGGAAGTAACGGAGGCCGAGGAAGCAGTGATGGTCACCAGCGTGGTAGGCCGGGCCGAAGCAGGGCCGGAGGCGAGAAGGGTGTTTATGTAGTCGGCGGCTATTGCGTTTGGCACCAGAGTTAGATATTTGAATATTGTCTATGGGCACTTCAGGAGGGTTGCAGTCATTGTCATAAGCTTACCATTCGAGCCTGTGGCAGTCGCGTTGGTGTAGCTGCCCTCCTCGACGGCGACACACTGGTGGTAGAAAGGGTTCTGTTCCTTGCAGTAGGAGCCAGCCTCACATTCGGTCGCACCGGTCCAGTTGCTTCCGCCGCACTGGTAGTAGAGGGCGGCAACGCCTCCGGTGGACACCGTGGTGTTCGAAGCAGGGTAGGTGGCGTTGAGGGCAGACATTGTGTCAGGCGCAGATTCTTCAAGAAGTGTGGGAAGTGTGGTGGAGGAGTTTTGGGGAAAGTTTCAAGCTGGTTGAAAATAAAAAGTCAAGAAGCAGTCAATGCTTGTGTGGTGATAATCGAAAGAGTGTGTGAATGAGGGATGCTGGATGGCCTGGGGGAGAAGCCTATGATCTGGTGGAAGAGAGCCGCCATCTTTATATCTGGCTGACCTCGGGATTCTCGGCATGCCTCTGGATGCCTGCATCGGCCACGCTCGATGGTGTAGAGCTCAGGTGAGTGAAGTCTGTTCGGCAAGATACCCGGAGCCATGGGGTGGAGTATAATCTGGCAAGGCTGAGGGGGGTGGATCCGGAGAGAGTCCACTTTCAACCCTGATCATGGAGGTGTAAATTAGAGAATCGTTGCACCGGCGGGCTAGATCAGATGCGCCGAAAGCTTGGTATAGAAAAGCGTGCACACATCTCTGCATATTTCGTCACTGTGGATGAAGGATCAGGGGGAGAGTAGGCCATGGTGGGATGTTAGGCTCATTTTAAATGATATGTGAGCTCCGCTGACAAAACCTCCGAGTGGCTGAATACTAAACACTCGGCCGGTATCCATTTCTTGTTGACTCGACCAACACCTGCTCGCCGCTTCTCTGCAACAGATTACGTTGCTCCTTGTATATTGACTTATGATTTCGCTCATGTCGCTAGCTGAATAGCGTGAGCGTCGTGCTTTTGCCTGACTACATAGGCTTTTGGTGGCTGCGAAATTGGGCAGCACCGCCGCATTGATTTCTCCGTCGCTCATCTCCTTAAACACACTAATATGGGAAGCCCCAGACATTCTAGAATAAATCGCTCACACGTGGAGGTCTTTTTTGACAACAACCCAGTTTATGACCCAAGAAAAGGAATGGTAGAGAGTGAGGCTTGCACAGGTAACGGAACAGTTGAGTCAAGGCTTCTCGGCGCCATGTCAGATCCGTTAATAAGGAAGCTGAATTCACTTTGGATACATACTCCTTTCAGCTACCGCCAGCCGTTTTGTCTACCCTCCGAACTCCGGCCCCTACGGCTGACACTTTTATTACAACCCCGGCAGACTGTTTGCCTGATACTCCACCTTCTCACACCGTACATCATCAACAGGCCCAAAATCCTCTAGTGACCCACACGAACAGCCCCCAGGCCGGTTTGGCGTCGTGGGAACGGAGAACAGGTTCGAAGCCGGGTAGACAATAAGTCAAGATTCGAGAATATCAAAAAGCTTGGCCCGCGCCCGTAGTACCTTGCATGTCGTCTTATGATTCTTCTCAGTCCAGCCTTTGGCCTGGCACTCCTAGTTTTTGTGTTTAGTAATCATCCACCTGTGCAGTATGTAGCCCACATAGGCTCTGCTGGGAGACACGGGCGCATACCTTGCTGCAGTAGGCAAAGGCCTTGCACTGTCCACATCGACTCAGCTGACCGGCTGGCTTGCTGGCATCACACCCGTGGCACTTCCACTGTGCGCCTTGCAGGTCCACCGTGTATTCTCCCTCCTCGGGACCAAGTTCTCGCAGCACCTGCAGGCTGGCAGGGATCACCTAGCCCGGCGTCAGTCACCCTGTCTGCCTCCCCAGGTGTCAGGCCTGATTTTATGTGAATTTGAACTCACGGAGACGTCGTCCATGTCTTCAACCCGGACGCCGAGCGTGCCGTCGAGGAATTGGTGTTGAGCAGCACCAAAGACCGCCAGTGTGTGGCCCCTCTTCAGCTGCTTGAAGTCGAAGCCGTCGTAGCTATCGGGGTAGAACGCCACGATGTACTCCCTGCCCTCGAGGTCCATCACGACGGTCCGGAAGCGCATGAAGCCATCGCAGTGTTTGATTTCCGCCAGGAAGCAATACTCCGCGTCCTCGTCGGACGGAATCTGGCGCCAGGTGGGGAAGAATTCGTAATCGTCCAGGTTAGGATAGGGTGAGGGTGCCATGGTGTCTGATGTTTTCTGATGGGAGGGCCGAGCCACCCAGACTGGATGCTGGAGTTGAGGAGAAGACAAGGCAGGAGGGGAAGGGATACTGAGACGATTCGATGCTGAATTGGCGGAGTTAATTTCGTCAACTCAGTTTCGATGGCAGCTGGCCCGTGCTTGCATGGCAAACGAAACGGCCAACAGATACAATCACGGCATATCAATCCGTACGTATCAAATTGACCTCACACCTGCATTGACTTACGGGCCCCTGCCTAGATACGCACGCCATGCTGCGGGAAAGCGTTAGGTGGCCCCTCATCTCTTGGGATCGCAGACATGGATATGAAACTCTATCCGACATTTCCTTGTCTGTCACTGGGACGAAATGCATTTCTGAAGCTAGAGGATGAGTCCTGACTTGCCCAATCTTAGATTCTGTATCGTTGTGACTGGTTAGATAGTGAATCTGTCACATGAAGAGGAGAACAGTCTTGTATGCATGGCCGGATTAAGACACACACTCGGCTTGATCCTGCGATCGTAAGACTCATTGTGGATGCCCACTGTGAGTGCACACGCAAGGGGGTCGCTGCGACATTTTGGCCAGGAACACTTCGCACTGTGCGCCGCAGTCTTGATAAGTAGATAATAAACAAGCCCATCGGCCACAATCGATACTCGAACTGTGTTGAATGGACAACTTAGAAGGCGTACCTTGGGATTAGTTGGTATTAGAATCGTTCCAGCCCGAAGTCCGTTGGCTTGTCATTGATAGAGTCCTATAACATCTTGACGGGTAATTTCGCGGGCGCCCTGTTAATGAAGGCTGTCGCATACCCAGGTAGCTGGACACCCATGCCTAGTGTTCCGTGAATCTCACCTCATATCTGCGGGGCATATAATCCTATCCCGATTACTCACATTACTCACAACATTGCTCGAGCTTGAATACCAAAGCTATTCCGACACTACACACCTACCTGAAAGCAAATACGATGACTGCTCAAACTCTAACCCACGCCGACGGGCGCAAAACAGACTACCTCATCTCCGGGGCGCAGGACGGCTTCCCCCTCGTCTTCATCCACGGTACCCCGGGCTCGTACACCGTCGGGTCCAAGTTGAGCGCTACATGCGAGAGGAAAGGCATCAAGCTGATTACACTCTCGCGGGCGGGCTACGGTGGCTCTTCACGAAAGCTGGGCAGACGGGTTGTTGACGCTGTGGCGGACATCCACGAACTGCTTGAACACCTTGGCGTGAAGAAGTGCATTGTCGGTGGGAAAAGTGGTGGTGGTGAGTTCCTGTCCTGCGTGTGGTTACCCGTAGTGCCGAATTAGGGATAAGTAGTACTGAAAACGTCTGCAAAATAAACAGGGCCGCACTCTCTGGCCTGCGCTGCTCGGCTACCAGGCTGCGTGGCCTCGTTGGTGGTTGCTGGCGTAGGACCATACAATGTGGATGGCCTCGACTTTCTTGCCGGCCAGGGACAGGGTAGTAAGTTGTGACCCCAGAATAGCAGGGCCCCAAGTAGGACCCTTGAAAAAGGCTGACAGTGTTGCTTCTAGATGTAGACGAGTGGGCAGCTGCACTCAAGGGGGAGGAGGAAATACAAAAGTTCTGCCAGGCTGAGAGGCCCGGGTTGCTGGCTGCCGACGCCGAGGGGCTGACGAAGGCGTTGTTGGCGACACTCCTGCCAGAGGTGGACAAGAAGGCGATGTTGGAGGACGAGAATACAGGAAACGACATTGTCACTTCGATCCAGGAGGCGTTGCGGGTGTCGTGCGACGGATGGGTGGACGATGACCTCGCGTTTATACAGCCCTGGGGGTTTGACCTGGACGAGATCAAGGTGCCTGTCTTCCTGTATCAGGGCAGCGAGGACAAGATGGTCCCTCTGGCGCACGGGCAGTGGCAAGCCGATCACCTCCCGCAGGACAAGGTGAAGGCACGTCTTGTAGAGGGCGATGGGCATATTTCCATCATGTCGGGGTACTTGGAGGAGATGCTGGATAACCTGATGGCTGTAGCAAGGGTGTAGTCCAATTAGCCTCAGCTTGGGTTTTATGGGAGCTGATCGAAATAGTCAAACGGAATTGATGAAGTGGATGAATCAAGACAAGGGTTGTCAGGGTTGTCAAGTCAAGAGACGACAAAATGATGCAAGCTGTAGTGCAAGTGAGGTGACCGGCCGCCAACGTGCCCAGGGAGCGCCAAGGTTGGAAGTCGCATGTCGGCCTGCCAGTCTTGGCAGTGACAATTGCAGCACGAGAGGGGGATAAGGCCTTACCCCACATAGGCTACGGCACGCTACTCCGTACAATGGCACTCCGTTAGAATGCTGCTGACCTTGAAGGAAAAGATGGGGAACCCTGAACAGCGAGCTAGCGACTCACTGCACACTTCGTCACAGTTGCTACACCACAGACAGCAAGAGTCTATCCGTCTCTCTTCACAACCATTGCCATCGCATCCACTGCACTCACCCAAGCCGTTGCCATTGACAGCTGCCGTCCAGCACAGCACAGGGCCCGCTATACCTGCCATCGGAGCTGCGACTGACCTTCCGAATCCCGAGTCACGTCACTTCTCTCTCAACATCGGAGGCAAGACGACCTCGCCTTATATTCTTGGTGCTGCGACTACTCTCATGCAGGCCACGGAACCGAAGAGCTCTCCATTGACAATCCCATGGGCAAACGGCCAAGCTGTCACGACGCCTGAAGCTAGACCTCCCTTGCTATCCCCACCGTCACCAGCTCCAGCCTGAGCCCGAGAACTGCCCGCACCCGCCCGAGCCCATCATCTCACCTCATGAGGCGCACAACGTTGCTGCAGGACGAGACGAGCCAGGACAGGACACGAGCCAGACGGTCACACCACGCTTGCTCGAGAAGCAGGGCAAGGAGCCAGACCACCTGACCCGTCTGACTGAATTGTTGCATCCGGCAGCTAGGTATCTGTCAGCAGCTCTGCCTCAAGCTCAAGCTCAAGCAGGCCGTGGCCACCTAACCAAGACACGGAGCCGTCGCCTGTCTGCCCGCCTGCCCGCCTGGCCACCCGTGAGTCTCTGGGAGCTAAGAGCCGGAGGCCAAGCTTGTCCTGATTTGAAAAATTACGCGACGCCTGTTATTACTAAGGCTGCCCCACCATACCAGGTTCATCCGCCCTGCTGTTGACTCGTCGGCTCGGTTCCAGTCCAACCCAGTCCACTGCCCAGCGAGTCTAGCTGCTGGAACCGCTCCTCCGCCTCCGTTGAGCGGCGGCCCTAGAGAGACGTCACTCCATGAAGGGTTCCCCATCAGCCTCAACCGCGCCCTGAAATCTCACCTCCAGCCCGACCCGGAGATCATTGCCCATACCCGCGCTCACACTCATGATCCATGATCACTTCCAACCCGTCAAAAAAGCCGTCTAACACGTGCGTGACCTGTCGCGCACGCAAGGTCCGCTGCGATGGGCAACGCGACATCTGCAACAACTGCATGCGACTCGGCTTCACCTGCTCTTATGACGACTCCATCCCTACTCACCCCACCACAGGCCTCTCCGCTGCAGGCATGAATAGCGACGGCACCTCGGCGAGCGATGCTCTCACCATCCACGCCGTAGCCTCTCATCCCCCTCGCCGCCGCGTCCGCCAGGCTTGTCAGAGCTGCCATTCTAGGAAGGCAAAATGCAGCGGGACCATGCCCAAGTGCGACAGGTGTCGCGCCCACAGCCTCGAGTGTGTCTACCGCCCCTCCAAGCGGTCCCGCCTCAGCACCACGCCTGGCGCGTCCTCATCTCAGCATGGCCGCGACTCCCTCATCGGGGACAGCGCCTCTGGCATGCTTGCCTCGGGAGGCTCAGGCAGAGATGACTACCTCTCAGACCAGAGTCGTAGCGCGTCCGACCATCTCGAAAGTAATGGCCTCGCCGACCTTCGCCATCTCCCGCCACCTGAGGAGAGCCTCATCATCCGCACCTTCGAAAAGTTCTTCCGCCACGTTCACCACATCGCTCTATTTTCCTTTCTGCACCAAGCCTCCCTGATGCAGCGATACCACTCCGGTTCCATGGACCGACCTCTTCTCTTGTCCTTGATTGGAATCACCTCAATCCTGACCGACCTTGGCCCCGGTGCGCGTGACTACGGCAACAGGTGTATTGCTGCCGCCGAGGGCCTCATCCAGCGTGATCTCGGCCGACCCACAGTGCTGAAGATCCAGGCCTTGGTGCTCATCATCAAGCACCGTATCTTTTGCCGTCGTTTCTCAGACGCTTTCATGCTCACTGGGCTGGCATCCCGGTTCGCCGCTGCCCTGCAGCTCAACCACGAGAATCCTAGGCTCTGCTTCTTGGCCCAAGAGTCCCGGCGACGTCTGATGTGGTCTCTTTTTATGATCGATATCGGGATGGCAGCTGGCCACCCTGATTACACCCTGTGGGCACACCGACCCGAGTGTATAGACCTCAAGTTGCCGTGCAATGAGCGGAATTTCGAATACGATCTCCCAGAAGTGACAGAATCGCTTGTCCCGCCAACGCGTCAGTCGGATGGCAGTTTGCCCCCACTGACTGACAAGGTTGGATTTTTGGCCCTCCACATCCGCATCCAGTGGGTTCGCAGCAAGATACTGGCCTTCACAAAGACGCTTGTCCTTCCGAGGGCCGGCGGTCTAGACCTGAAAGGACTGCCTCGCAAGTGCGAGGAGCTTCAGGACGATCTCAATGCGTTTGAGGGACGCTTACCGCCTCAGTTCAAATGGAACGAGGCCAACCTTCGACTGCGGGCATATCACCCGCGGCTCTGCGTCTACCTCATGACACATTTATGGTGGGAGCAATGCCACTGTGACCTGTACCGGATCGCGCTGGTGGGGAGGAGAGACAGCCTGTCGAAGGAGGCGATATCGAGGTTGGATCCCGCTTTTGTCAAATATTGCCAGCGGCAGTGTTTTGAGCACGCCAAGGCCATGGCCGAAATGCTCGACATGGTGTTACAAAAGGGTGTCCCTGTCTCGGACCTTGACCTGCCCGTGTTGGGTTACCAATGCGCCAACACATTGTACTACACGCTTGCGTCCTGTGGAGATGAGTACGGCCTTTCACTCGCAAGTGTGTCGGAAATGGCAGCGACTTGCCTCAAAGTCGTGAAGCAATCCGCGCCGGGCCCTGCTGCTGTTGCTATTGTGAGTCCTGCCCACCTCTAAATGAAGCCTGTATTGTCGAAACCTCGCACAGACGGCTGACCAATATATTGAATCACAGGCCGAAGCTCTCGAAAAACTCATTGAGAGCGGATGGGTGAGACCGACCCTTCCGAGCAATGTGACCTCGCCTGTGTCCATGACACCTGCCAACAATGACGCGTTGGCCGTGGACCCCATGCTCCAACGAGACGCCCTCCAAGAAGCCGACGTCGCCCACCAGCTCTTCAATCCATCGATACCACAGCATCTGCCGGGGCCGATTGAATCACCCGGCCAAGCAATGGCGGCCGAGGTATCGCAACCACAGGCACCGATGCAACCACCGACACCCGCAGTGCTTCGCGACGACGAATCAATCCCCGTCGCCCAAGCGAATATGATGGCCGGTGTAACGCCCAACCTCAGCAACGCGTTCGAGGGAGCCTTGGATGGCTCGAATTTTGGCATGGGCGGCCTGGAGCCCTTCGCGATGGATTCATCGAGCTGGTACACGGGAGACTGGTCCAACGGCGGGTTAATGTAGTATGATGTGTGAGTGAATTGAGATGTGTACGAGGGGAATTGAGTTGTGCAAATGACGCGCAAGCTGCCTCGATATTCCGATGGCCCAAAAGATATGAGAACAAAATAGAGTACAGGAGCTCGGGCATGTATATATGTAATTCTGGGAGATGGGCGGCATTGACCACCACATGCAACAGCGATACCCGATCAAGGAAATCACGCAAATGCAGGCCTCGCCATGGCCCCACACATTGATTCCAGATGTCCTGCAGGACGTGTGAGAGACAGTTGCAAACCCCCATATGGACAGTCCCTTTCCATATGTGCCCCTTTCCCCTGCCTCGTTCTCTGGGGAATGGGGAGACAAGGCCGAGACCACAACAGAAGTCGCCATTGCCTGGACTTCGAGGGACCACATTAAGACATAACTGTGTAGACCCGCCACAACCCACATCGAGGGGTCTACCAGGGCCCCCCGAACTTATGTATTGTTTACTGCAGAGCGGATTCCCACCTTTTAACCCACGGGGCTCTAGCGAGGGCCTGCTATTAGCAATAGTTCTGCGAGTTTGAGACGGAGGGCAGCGGGTATGGGGTATGCAAGTGCGTATGTGACGATGCGTATGTGCACAGAGTACCTAGGTATGGAGAATGGCGAGACTGGCCCACTTAATGGTGACATCTGCGTGCGACCCTATTGACCGATTCGAAACTTTCGGGAAGGTCTCGACGGACGAATGATTAAGGTAGACTACAACATAATGTGTAGAATCTGAGGCAGACTGGAACTGGACAAATTGAGAAATACGAATGCTACCACAGCCGCTGGAAGCATATGCTCGATTTATTAGTATGTTGCAACCGTTGTTGTGGCGTCCTATGTTATATTAATTTTCTCGTCAAGATATCCTGCTCTAAATTTGATCAACACCAGCATGCTACAAAATCGATGTTTGATGGCGGAGGCAAAGAGAGGGGAGATTGTGAGACAGGCTGGTGGGTGTTGGAGAGCTTCACATTAGCGAGAGTTTGGCGGCATCCAACAAGAGGCCAACCGAAGGTCAACAATGGCCGAAAGACGTGCATATCTTCCTAGTCATTGGCATTCGCTGAATTTCTAAAGCACTTGAACTCTGCTGGAAGTATATAGGTAGTGTCTGTGAGCATTTTAGTCGCATTGCAACTGGAAGCCCGACAACAGACATCGAACAATTGGGTTTCGGCCGCCCCCTCCTACCCCCAGGACAAAAAGAGAAGAACGGAAACACAGGTAGCCTGCCACCTTCGCGGGCTCTCCCTACCTTTGAAAATCTTTATTTGTTGACTGCCGCGAGGCTCTTCCTCCCACGGTGATTGCCTTGCAAGTTCTCGCCGAAACAAATGGGCGCATGACCAGGCCGCCTTCCACAAATAATTAGCCGCGCATCTCGTGTTATTGTGATTTGCTTATCGTATCTCGCCCGTCAAACACCATGCGACTCCCAGCGAAGCAAGAGCCTACACTCTGTCACCCTCCGTGTCTTCGATGCACGACGTTGTGACCAAGACATCTTTGGGTTGACGCAAATGGAACTACACGAGGGAACGACTCTTGAAATGTGCTACAGTCCTCGACTGATAGAAGGAGCACGCATCTGGATCTGGGAGGAAAGTTTGAATGGAGCACTTGTGAAGCTTTTGGGTACACATTCCAAAGTGGATGCCACCCCAATGGATGCCTGCTCGGAAAGGTAGTACTGGCAAGGATGCACGAGATCTCGAGGAACTCGAGGCAGACTTGTGGTGCTACGGTGCTGAAGAGGCACCTCGGTGAGCAGAGTGTTGGTGGCTTCGCTGCCATAGATATACTAGAGACGCGTTACCGCCCACGTCGCGCCCTACAAACATTCATGGCCTCTGTTTACCGGTCTACGGACTAATCATAATCTCACTCCCACCAGATCTCAGAGATCACCGAACGGGAAACTGATAGCGATTTCAATTATTCCTCTTTGACCCCCTGATCGTGTTGAATTGAATCGAATTCAACTATTCATCCGTAAAAATGATTGTCATCTACATCCGAATCTTAATCTGGACGCTGCTACTCCTATGCTCAAATGCTACACCTATCAAGAAGCTCATGACTGTCGGACCTAGCCATCAGCTGGATGAGTTCATTGACGGGGAGGTGGTATGTACTGGCCACATCTTGGAGGACAATTTTGAGGACAACCTAGCCTCTGCTGCATCAAGTGAGTAGTATATTCCCGCACTCGTCAATTGACGGAGTCCATGGTATCGACTGTCGTAATATGCGGTCTGGAAAGAAATGAGAGTTGGCCGGCGGGTTATCAGGATGGGGATTCGACCAAGACCCCTTACACACATATCTGCATTGAAACAACTAGACAGGATGTGCTCATCAGACCCCAGAGATGGATGAGATATGCCTTGCCGAACTCGGGCTCTACACAAATTACCACAACCCTGCGGCCGGCACCGAAGGCAATACCATGATCTACGCATGCACGTATGGGGCAGTGGCATCGTGCAATTCCATCAGGTTCTTTGAGATCAACCCACGATTCGACGAAGTATGCCCCGGCCAGGGCGCCTGGATGTACAATGAGACCAATTCCGCGAGCTATGGCCGGGATCCGGCAAAGACAGTAGAATGTTACACGTGATGGGGTAGCGTGGACTGGCTCACAGTGCCATCTGAGGTGGGAACGCCACGCAGGAGCAGTTTGGGAGCATCAAATCTATTGATTTTCGGGTTGGATCGGACTTTGGGGTGTGGTGATGTAGTTCCAAGGTTCGTAGTAGTGAGTGGGATTCGGCGACTCGAAACTCTACATTGAGCATCACTTGGTGTCTTCTTTTGTGTGTACTTACACGTGTTTGTGGACAAGAGCCGTAAAGCGCCTGCCTTTGTACGAAGACTTCGGAATCCAAAACTAGAACTGCCAGCACCATATCTGACAAATAACTCTATATCTGCAAAGAGATCAACATATATATCAGCCAGTGAATCCAGATTTTGTTTCGATGTAGTCATTTGTGACCACCTACGAGAATGATACGGAATTAGGAGAGAAAAAAGATATGTGTTTGAGAAGAACTAGAAGACTACGCAGCATATATTGATTAAATATCGTCGACACGTTTTCGCTGGAAGAATCCAACTACCGGGTATTGGTGCTAAGCATGAACTGCCGCAGTATCTTCTGCTAGGTTACATGTCCATGAATGGAGCTTAGGAAGCCGGTTCGTTGGCGATAATACCCAGGCAGCAGAGTACGCTGCTATGCTATAAAGTACCTACTATGACTATCATTGAATTTTACTTACTTTCCTCGTTCAAGTTCAGCTTTTTCTTGCAAGAGTTGAATGAGACAGATTAGAAAGACCCCACTATAATCAGGAACAGAGACAGGCTCATCCTAGATTTCGCGAGCCTTCCGGTGGTGGTGACGGTGATTTCGACCAGGCTCTTCTCGAAAGACCCATTTCTTCCCAGATCCTGTGGACGTCGTCATCGCCTCTGCGAGTCCTCCTCGCCTCCTGCTGCGGTGGGGAGGTCACAGTGACATCAGGGAGCGGCTGCACGCCGCGAGTGCCCGTATCTTTGGGGACGCCCTGGCTCTGTGTGGCTCTTGCTTCGTCGGAGTCTGCAGTGACGATCCGGCCGCTGGGAAGCTGAACAAGCTCGACCGGCCTACTGGCCTCATTGGGGATGGTAGTCTTCGCTGTCTTTGACTTGGTCGACGCCGCCCTGCTCGAGGTGCTGGATCTGAGAGAAGCGTCTTCGGATTGGAACATAACCCGGATGACGGGAATCGTCTGCGCTATAATAAAGACAGCAGCCTCGGCCTGATGGAAGCAGCACACTGCTACGACCCCGTCTGTGAAAGGTCAGCCAATGTTGGTCAGAAAAAGGTCATGGCAGAGCCTGGGAGCTTACAGGTATAGTCCACTTCCCCATGGTGGGCATATGGGATCATGCTGAATATTATGATTTTGGCGATTTCCACCAATATAGCAAAGCCCACGAGCCCCATGGATGCAGCAACAGCCCACTTCTCACGGGAAGGTATGTATGCAACCTGGCTGATAATCCACCATGGATAGCAAGTCAGGATAATATCGCAGACCAAGGAATTGAGGGTGCCGCCCATGTGAAGCCAAGTTGCCACCGACATTGGAATACACCGTCCGGGCAGATGCGCAAGTTCGAACCGAGTGTCGCAGATATCCAGCCATGTCAGGATGAACATGGCGAGGTTGAAGCAATTGGTCAGCACCATGACCAGCCACAGCATCCCCTTGCTCCGCCATCCTGAGGTCAGGCGAAGCAGAGTAATGGCGAAGGCTGTCTTGCTCAACGCGATCGCGCCGTACATGAAACTGACAGCGGTAAAGTGGATTGCTTGGCCACGAGGGCTTCCGTCGAGAACGTTGAAGCCGTAAGCGGGTCCGGCCGCGCCGAACCCGTTCGACATCAAAAGGCAAACCCAAGCCGCAATGACTGGAGAATGGTGATTAGTGATCCAGAAGAAGGTTGTCTCTTGCTTTTTCCAAAGTCCCATGCGAGTCAGGAGGAAGGCGGCGGCAGACAGAGGTGATAATACTCACGAATGTAGTCATCTCGCCACAATCCATGGTAGTGCTGGGCCCTTGCCCAGAGTCTCGTGAAGAGAAAGACCGTGGTAAGCGATCCACATGTCGAATGAACCACCTTGGCTAACTCTACGTAACCAGAGCGGAGCACAAACGGTGAGATGGACATGCTCGAAGAATCCGGTCCTACCTGGGGCCGGAGTGAAGGGAGCTGGTCCAAGACGGCGAGGAAAACGGACGCATACAAAAAAGATGGAACCGGAGGGACGAAGGTTCATGGAATCAAGGGGCTATGCGCTTGTGCTTTTATCCCCTCCCATGCGACCGGGTCGCGCAGATCCACTCTTGTCGCGCAGTTGATAGACGGTAAAGTACAGGACCCATAACAATTTTGGCGAGCACATTGGCCAACGGAGGCTCGCTACAGCAGACCGGGGCTCAACGCAGTACAACATTGAACCAACAGGCCTTTTTGCAAGAACCCAAAGAAGACATGTTCCCGCTTTGCCAAGCGAAAATTTCGGCGTGCAGATACGTCTGTAGCAAATGTGAACAATCAGTTTTAAGCAGTGCTATCTTTCATTGCGGGTTGGAATAGAGAAGTTACTCATTTCTCAGTATTTCGTGTCTTCGTTAGGTATTTTATACAAAAGGGATGGGCTGGATGAAGACTTGTTTACTTAAATGAGTACGCCTATGAAGCCTTGTCGGCTCTATAGATCTCAAGTGCAGAGAAGGTTTTGCGAATGAATCGCTTTTTACGGAGGGACGAGTGGGATAGAGTGGTATCATTCAATTTATTTTTAAGCGGTGGGTATTCCATAAAACTCCTTCGGTGCTAATTAAATAGCTCCATGCAATGCTCGCTGTCAAACCCGTTCGACGACTGACTGATCTTGTACTTCAGCTGCAAGTGAATCAGACAACAATGACCGTAGTACGCAGGCTCGAAGAAATATCCACAGGACAAGTTTCCTCGTCGTCAACAACAGGGTACACCTTTACCTCAACATTCATCTTGTTCTTCTCCGCCTTTCCCGAAACCTTTTTTGACCGGCTTTGCTCGGCTTTAGCCTTCAACTCCAGGAATTGCCCAACAAGGCTCTCTACCTGGTCATCGAAGCCCTTGAACCGGAGCCCAAAGGTATCCTCGGCCAAGCTCGCATCGATCTCAATCTTTGTAGTTCCGACATTGCCGCTTCTCACTATGAGCCTCGTCTTCTCCGCAGCGGGAAACGACCTAGCCGCCATGTCCTTCGCGTCGTTCCACCTCGACCCCTGGCTGAGGATGTAGCTCTCGTTGCCGGGGACATTGACCGTGTCGACGGCAGCGCTAACGTGGCACCTCGCCACGTCGTCAACGTGCACCGTCGCGCCGGCGAAGGGGCCGAACCGCTTGCCCAGGAGCATGGCCAGCACCATGGCGTTGGTGCCCTTCATGCACTGCGCCGTGGTGGCGGCCATGTCGTTGCGGCCCAGGACGAAGGACGGGTGCAGGTGCACGACGTCAAAGGCGGGCCGCACCGTCTCGCACCATGTCTCGGCGGCATGGAGGGCTGCTATCTTGGAGTTGGCGTAGGCGGCGAACTCGGAGTGGTACGGGCCCGGCGTGAAGGGGACGCGGTCTGTGGGCCGGACGGGGGTGCCCTTGGGCCGGGGCTCGGTGCCTTCCATCTGCGCCACGGGGATGAGGGCCACGATGGACGAGGTGATGACGACCCTCCGCACGGTGCCGCAGGCGTCTGCCGCCTCGAGGAGGCTCCGCGTGCCGCGCACCGCGGGCCCGATGAAGAAGTCCTCTGCCTTCTCGTTCTCGATGGGTGGTTTCTGGGACCCGGTGACCAGGGGAGAGGCAATGTGGATGACTTGGGTCACATCGTTCATGGCTTCATCGTAGGCTCCCTCTGTGGTAATATCGGGAACGATGGCGAGGGAAAGCCTTTGGCGTTGTTTGCTGGTTGTCTTCAGAGACAACCGCTTCATCAATTGGTCTCCCTTGGCCTGTGATCTCACCGCGACGCGGACAGTGAGACCGGTTCTGAGGGCATGGACAAGTGTTCTGAAGCCCACGTGCCCAGTGGCGCCGGTGATGAGCACCAAGTCTGTTGAGGATGTAAACTGTGCCATAGTGAACTGTGGAAAGGATGACAGTGCAAGAAGCGGTGTCAATGTTCACTTGAATGTATCTTGGACACAAGATAAAAGAAGATGGAGACGATGCAGGACCTAGGCTGTCAGAAAGATTATTAAAACCCAGCAGTGGCAGATGGAGGATCTATATGACACCCCGCCAATGCAACCCCAGGCTGACAGGGGCTCAGGCTCTGACCAGGATGCTGCCCATAAAGTCTCAACGTGCGGCTTTGACCGTAGGACCGGATGTGGGTCCAGACCAATGGGATATGGGCCTTGCATGATGGGTGCTAATCAGCCTTAAACATGTGGCCTGTGCCGCCAGTCAGGATGAGGATCATGCGGCAAGAGGCTTCTCCTGAGATGGGCCTGGGCCAGGTCAGCCGGCCGTGGCTGACACCGATGTGGCAATCCGCCCCTCGATCCAGGGGCGACGGGCAAGTAAGTGGCTCTCAGCAGGGCTGGACCAGCGTGGGCTTTGGTCTCATTTGCTAGTCTCAATAGTGCTGGCGAGCGAGTAAAACGCACAGATGGGGGTGGGACAGTTCCCCGCTGGCACAGATTGTCGCTCTCCCGCTTCTGGCTGGTGTAGCGCTGCTTTCGCTGCTTGCGCGTCTGGCGCCCAAGTTGGTTTCTTGTAGTTACACTTGCGCCGATCCGGCGGCAGGCGTACAGCATCATCCTGAAATACCTTGGGTATCCTCAGAGCCTGCAGGAGCCGGGCTAGCGAAACCGTCAGCATACCGTGACTCAAGAAATCCTACCTTTCGAGGATTCAAAAATTCTTTTTATGGCGGGTTTCACTACTCGAACTTGTTCCTCGATCGAGACCCTGGGGAAGTTGAACAGAGTAACTTCATCTGAAGGTGGCACGTTCTGGATCTATCTAGATCTATGCCCAGCAGATGGGAGCAAGTTGAGTAAAGTTGCTTTGTCTGGAATGGCACGGTCTGGATCTATCTAGATCTGTCCCCCGCCGGCGGCGCAAGCCACATTCCAGGTAGCTGGGTCCAAACGGTTGGGGACGATGGTCCAGACCTAAGTGACCAAGACTTGAGCCTTTGAGGCTGAGAAATCGACCATAGTCGAGACGGCCTAGCCGCTAAGGCTACCACTATTTAGCTAGTTGGCGCTGGTCTAGACCTTCTTGCCGAATAGAGAGGCTGAAGAGGCCGCTGTTTTCCCACGGGTCTACAGACTCCCACTTTCCGTGGACGTGCTCAGCGCGTGGCGTGTCTTACTGCCCTGATCAATCAGATGAGGATATTGGGTGTCAGAAATGACTGGTCAGGAACGATTCCCCGCATTCCGCTGGCGAGTTGAGACGATCGTAGCCTAGAAGCCCTTTCGATTGTATGGGTTCCGACGAGTTGGACATCTTAACACTCTGAAACCAACTTGTTGTGATGGTTGCCTTCGCGGCCGACTTGCTGCAAGAGAAGGACCCACATGATTATCTCTCTCTAACAGCTTCCCAAACAACCAAGTCGGCGGCCCGCAATTAAGGCCATTAATACGTACATCTGTAATTCGGCCAAGGCGTGTGTACTGCGAGCTGTCCGACAGCCCGAGATGTTGTGATAGTGGAGAGGGGAGGACTCGAACTACCTTTGATTAGACTCATGCATGGCCATACTATTCCATTTTTGTATGGTCTTTAGGCATTAAGCCAGCCAAAAGGAGCAAGGACAAACTGCTGCTCCAGGAATTGAATCGTCCGATCTCGCGGAGGCGGACTTACAGACTGAGCGTAGGTCTTTCACCGGACCGTCCGGAATTGCAATTGGCCAGTTTACTGCGGCTTGACCTGAGTCGAGCGTCCAATGCACCGCCCTTCTTGACCAACCCCGAGAAGGTATGGTTTCTCCATTCCACCTCACAGGAAAGTTCTGCGCTTCTATATCGAGGCAGCCCGCGCGACCCGCATGTTCAGAGTTCAAATTGCATAGTTTCACGACCTGAAAATACTCGCATGATTCGCCCCCATTTCCTGAATGGGTGTACATTCAGAGTACGGCTAAAGCACCTAGGTCTGCATAAAACTCCTTCCTGCTTCTTCCGACATGTCGTTGGATTAGCTGATTGTTAAAGCTACAGAATTGGCTATCTTCGTGGCCACCGCATTCTGTGCGACCGAATGCGCCAAAAAGGTGACCATCCTAGAAGTCTAGGGACTCAGTGGTCTATAGAAGAGGGGAAACGCTGGGTGCCGCACAAATATGCGGACAGGAAATATCACCACCAGAACAGCTGCTTGTTCCATGGACAATCAATGTGAGGCCGGGTCGTGTGAGGTCAAATTAAACATCACAACGGCCCAAATCTTGTTTTCACTACTAGGAAGGTAGGATGAACACTGATCAAGAACTATTGGGCGATCTGGTAGAATCTCAATGCGTTTGGGATGGAGTTCATCGGACATCCGGTTCGTTGTGTGGTTGATTGTCTTGGACTCATGGGAAACGTGTTTGGTTGGGCAGACTCGTATTCGCTCATCAGCCTTACGTGCGCGCGAGGCAAATAAGAATAACTGTGAACTGTAAACTTTTCCAGTGAATGAAACAGAGTTCAGGAGTAACTGGTGGTAATACACAACGGCCATCGATCATGGTGTTTTGCGGCCCTCGATTGCATCTGTGCATATGGACCGCCAAGACTACCATGACCACGATACTTCTTGCTCAGCAAATTCAATTGGTGCTGGAAGGATAACTCTAGAAGATTGGGCGAAAACAGAAGGCCTGCGTTTGTAAAGTTTTTGTCCCACCTTCTGTTGCCATCCATCACTATCTTGCCCTGGGTTATCTTCCTCATAATTTGCCCAATTGACAAAACGACATTACAGCGCGGCAAGCGCTACTCCTAGCCCTAATCCGTCTGGTAAATCCAGCGATAGCCGTGGAAGCTTCTAACTCCAATAGCACATCTGAACTTGCGCGCCAGGCTATGGGATCCTCTAGTATAGTAAAAGCCTAGAATTAATGTAAGCATCAGACATTCCGCTGTGTGACGGAGCCTAACCTACCAGTCAATTTTAAAATAACCAGAGCCAAGCATATTATCCCATCAGGAGCAATAAAAGTGTCACCGAACTTTTCGGCTAGAGCTTGAGGATGACGAGGACCAGCTGCGAAGTCATGAACACTCAATGTAAAGCCCCTGCGCGGCTGATGTCCTAAGGATGAGGACGGTGTCTTCCACTTTTGATAGATTGTCACCGAACATCAATCACCACCGACGAGCCCTCCTGCCAACGAGAAAGGCTGTGCGCAATCCAGGGACTTGGACCCGGGGCTTGGACGATGATTACCCTATTGGGTGTAAGCTAGATCTTGACGGGCTGCACGCAATACAGGGCTGGGAAGGAAGCAGGCTAGCTTTGGTGCTGGATTACTGAACACGCCTGGAACCCAGGGCTTCGACGATGATTGCCTGTTTGGGTGGAAGCTAGATCTTGACGGGTTGCAACCCGCACCGTTTAGCTTTCTTTGTCCCACTCACTGCAGGGTTAAGTAGCTCGCCCGTTATCCTGAAAAGTGCCCATGCGTCAACTAGCTGCGAGAGGCCATACCTACTCGAGTGCTGTGTAGATGACTGTTTCGCTGCTGAGACCGCCCGCAATTATCATGGCTGGGGCGTGCTTGAAGACCACGGTCAGACCCGAGTAGCCCATGCAAAGGAAGAGGAACGTCCTGACAAACTCCCCCATGCAACGACAGGCGAGGGGCACTCGGAAACAACGGCCAGTTATCCAACGATTTCATGATACCGACTGCCTTGGTATGTGAGTTTGGCTGAAACCGAGAACGTTGCTTCACACCTAGGTAGCAGCTGATCCAAACGTCTTCAACAGTGCGCCTGGTGAGACGATCGAGGATTATTTAACGTCGTTAGAAGATGTAGCAGACAAGATGCCGCCCTTCGTAAACAGGGACCAGATCACGACTGGCCATCAAAGACGGGCGTGAACGATTCAATGACACAGAGATGGTTCTGAAGTTCCTGTTTACGACGAATCATCCCTGTTCGCTAATCGATATCTGATCTGGAGACCACCATTTTACCCGAGAAGTGCCTCGGTCATCTCTGCTCTGATAATCTGTAACAATGATGGCGCACAAGATCCTGCATGTGTGGTAGACACCTACAGGAAGGAAATGGCACCGACCCTGGATCCGTCTAACAGACATCGGGTAAATATGCCATACCCGAGTACAATCCAGGCGGCTAGCCATGATGCATTCATAATACAACCGCAGATCTCACCCAGACACTATGAAATGCCATATCAGGCGTCTATGTCCTTCACACTGGGGAGAAAAAAATCAGGAGTTTGAAATCTGCAAGCGGCCAACCCGCCGCTAATATCATTAACAGAATTCCTGAGCCTTTCACATTGCACTTTGCTGTTGTAGTCGCTGGCCAGCCTAAAGCTTTGGTGGTGTCGCTCGTTCATTTACTTGGATTTGGCGTCACGTTTCTTTTGCTGCTGGCGTGGATGGATCTCACTGAGGAGTAGGCTCACAGTAAACTGTGATGATTCGAAACGACCCAATCTTGCCTTCTCGCTGCGATCCTTGTATTCTTACAAGACCCAGATCGGAGTACCCAATTCTAAGGTGGACTGGGCTTCGACCTCTGAAGCGACCATCTCAATGAGCATCACCAGACAGTTCGAATTGAGGCGGCTGGCCATGAAAAGGTATGACAAAGCCCTAAAACGTACGAGGTTGGCAATCGATCCTGCGTACCGAGGCACCTAGGTAAATCCTCTTTTCATTTCTGCAATACATCAAGACTCGGATGCAATCACTCCGCAGATGGCCATCACTTTGACACAAATAACCTTTGCCAAAATAGCTTCAAGGCCTTTAATCACATCTTGGCTTGGGGGCAACTACTCATCCATGCTTTGACCGAGAGAGGAAGGAAGGAACACGAGTGATTCAGACGGTCATCCGCATATGCAACTTGCGTGACCTCGAAAGGTTCTAACCGAATCGTGAGCACTTACAACCGACTCTTTCCTCCGCACTTCAACTCGGGCAAGATATCTGAATCTGCCTCGCAGTTTTTGGAAGATCATACCATCAGGGTTGGATTGCCATTGTTTCATCGCAACCGTTGCTGTCGCCAACGACCGGGACCGGTCGCAGACCTCGACATCTGAACGTGTTCTCCGTAAGTACAAAATTGTATCTCAGAGCGTTCTAGTCGGCAGCAAGGCTTTCCCTTTCTTTCAATACACCTGAAAGCCTGCAGGTGAGATCCTGAGAGCCTAAAATACCCTCCTCACATCCAACAATGATGATTGTCCCCGCCATCTAACAACTCCGGCATAAACCACTTTCTTTCCACACCCATATGAAACAGGAGAGACCAACTGACCTCAAACGCAAAGAAATCCTTCGTCGAGCCAAACCACTGACATACATGATGCGCTCCTTCCGGACTGTCCCTGCCATTCTCATGGCCGCCATCATCAACCTGGCGCACGGCGCGCCGGGAATCCACGCCACGGCGATGATCCTGGTCGCCGCCCTCGTCGACACGGTCACCGCTACTGGTTTCCCGCACTCCGTGGTTGCCGCCCCTGGTCACGTCAAAGCCAGGCGATTCTTGACGAACCAGACGAACGACACGGGTGGCTGCTTCCACAACTCCACCTTCCACCGCGCTGAGAATGACACCTCAGCCTGGATCCCATGGGATGCCCTTGGGAACCAGTACGACCCGTACTCAGAATTAGGGGTGTTCTTCACGTTCACGACCATCTGTCAGAGAATCAGCGCCACGATCCTGACCCGTGGCATACCGGTAAGTTGTACTCGCGTGGCCCCCTTTGGACTTTCCGAAGGTGTTTGTTTCATATTGTCCAATTTGCTTACCATGTTAAAAGTACACCCAATGCGAGCTCGATAGCTACACCAACGGCACGTACGGAATCATCGCGCAGATGATATACCTCGGCCCTCACGAAATTTTCGACATGCGCGGCTTGTACGAGGACTGCATGGGAGCGATGAGTCTGACCAAGGACTGCGAGTACGGCGGCTCGTTCGACGAGATCCATTTCTGGTATGGATCTCCTAACAACACGCAGTTCTGGAACGTGCAGGCGCGGCCCATCGTGGGACCCTGCCCGGACTGCACCGGGGGATTGCTTGCTGGAGGTGCTCAGGGGGACTAACTAGTGAGTCTTGAGAGACCAAGTCTCCGATGGGTTCGAAGAATTCGATGGTGGCTTGAGTGACGTTGGATGAGATGGGTGCAACTACAAGCTTCAAGCAATACCCAGGGTCCCAGCAGTAGATGAATTCATCTGGCGTTGTGTTTTGCAGATTTCAAGCCTCCATCGCGATAAGCTTTCCTCCATCCTGCATAAAGTGACACGGACTCTGATGTCCGTCTGGCACATGGTGATACCCACACCTTTCACGTTTTCACGTTTTCATTCACCCGGTCTAGAACGCTGCCGGGGGGGTCGACGCGATGGAATGGCGCCGATTGGTGCCCGTCCAGCGGCAGCGGGAGGTGATTGTGCCACCTCGGCACGGTAGGGCAGCAGATGGGCACCGCAGAGGGTGCAACCTGCGGTGCATGCTAGCGAGGCAGGATGATGAAATAGTAGCATGAGGGCGATAATGTGCCGGTAGCATGTAGGCGCCAAGTGAGTCATGATCGTATGACCGGCTGGGCTATCATACTCGCTGCTTTTATTGTGGCAGCCCTGCATGTGCCCTTTGAGACATGTCATGGAGTCGCCAAGTGGTGACACCCCGAGTAATGGCCTTTGACCTTCCACTCTGGTTATTTTTCTGTCACTAGATGCTGGACTTGAACAACCTGAGCGGATATTATCGAGACGGGAGAAAGAGGACGGACATGCAGCCGTTGCCTTTGGTGATCACCCTTTAAATTCTGTCTTGGTGAAACCACGTTACTATGTGAAAGTCGAGGTCCAGTGCGTCGACGTGATTGATGGCTGTTTTAATGCAGTTAGGGCCAGTCATCCTTCGGGTGTTCAGTCAGCAAGGCTCGCTCGTCGTGGGGGGTTTTGGGTTAGGGAGAAGGGAAGTGAGGAGGGTTGCGTGGGTGCCCACACTAGCTGCTACGGTAGGCCCGTCCCGCAGTCTATCGGTAGCTTCCGACAAGGGGCCAGGCGGATCCTCCACACGGGGGGTTTGTTGACGGGCAGCAGGTGAGTGGCACAGGGACAGGGACTCCGCACTTCGACAGCTCTCGTCTCCACTGTGACACAATCACTGGCTGCAGCAGCATGCGAAAATCTGATCTGGTCGATGCCTCGGATGCATTTGCATCTTCTCCGTTCAGGTCTGTTCCCATCCGCATCCTCTTGCCTCGCATAAAGAGAAGGGAAGCGGAAGCAGAAGCAGAAGCAACAAGCTACCTAGGTACCCTCGCCTCTCACCACCCAAGTCCTGGGGTTCCTATGCGGGCCTCGTGAGAAATCAACATGTCAAACGGTGCCTCGAGCCCCCTGGGCGGGAGCAGCGACGGCGACGTAGACATGGACACCGACACCCTCGTCAACGGCAACGACGACGAGGCCACCCCGCGTCCCGAGCCCATCAACGAGAATGCGCCCGTAAACATAATGCCGCTGCTCACAAGGCACCAGCCCAAGGCAGAGCACCACGACGTGTGCATTATCGGCGCTGGGCCGGCGGGCCTCATGCTCGGGTATGGAGAACTACCACCTCTCAGCACCCCGTCTTAATCTAGTTGCGTCCCATCCGTGCACTGAACGCCTCCATTCTGACATCAGCTCATACCGCGCCCGTACTGACATGAACAAGCCTGGTCCTCTCCCGCTTCGGCATCAGACCGCTCATCCTGGATGAGCGCACCGACCAGACCTCAATGGGCCGCGCAGACGGGCTCCAGCCCAAGACCATCGAGACACTGCGCATGCTCGGGCTGGCCGACACCCTGCTCCAGCAGGCCGTCAAGATCTACGACATCACCATGTGGCAGTCAATGTCGTCGTCCGGTGATCATGAGCTGCGTCGGCTGGCGCGGGAGGTCCACTATCCGGCCTTTATCGTCGACCTGGTCGACCCTTTCCTCCTCATCGGCCACCAGGGCATGGTCGAGAAGGTCTTCGCCGACGACCTCGCCAAGCGCGGCATCAGCGTGCGGAGGTGCCACAAGCTCGACTCGGTCAGCGTCAAGGGCGACGGGACCATGGAGGTCCAGAGCCAGTTCAACGTGACGCGGGACCTGAGGGCCTTCGACACGACCTACCTCGTCGGCTGCGACGGGGCCCACTCGCGGGTGCGCAAGATGATCGTCGGGCCGTCGGATCCGGGCGCCAGGGACGACCCGGACGAGATGTCGGTCTGGGGCGTCCTCGACGGCGAGGTCGACACCAACTTCCCCGACATATGGACCAAGTGCGTCGTCTTCTCGGAGCAGTTCGGCAGCGTCCTGATCATCCCGAGGGAGAGGGACATGACGCGCCTGTACATCGAGATGAGGCCCGACACCGACGTGCGCATGTTCGACTCGAACCCGGCGCGCGTGCAGGCCGCCATCATGCGCCGCGCCGCCCAGATCATCGGATCCGACGGGAGGGGCCAGTACCGGATCCGATGGAAGAGGGTCGAGTGGTTCGGCCAGTACCGCGTCTCGCAGCGGGTCGCACCACGCTTCTCGTGCCCCGTGCCCACGGGGCCCGAGTCGGCCAGGCAGCAGACGCCCACCCCGGTCACCGTCAACCAGGCCGCCGACGCCGACCCCGACGCCGAGGCCGAACACCGCATCTTCATCGCCGGCGACGCGGCGCACACGCACTCGCCCAAGGCGGCGCAGGGCATGAACACGGCCCTGCACGACAGCTGGAACCTGGCGTGGAAGCTCAACCTGGCCATCCGCGGCCTGGCGAAGCCCTCGGTCCTCCTCGAGTCGTACTCGTGGGAGCGGCAGAAGATCGCGCGCGACCTCGTCGCCTTCGACTTCAGGCACGCCCAGGAGATGTCGCGCGGCAACCCGGCCGCGCTGGCCGACAACTTCCGCAAGAACGTGCGCTTCATCTCGGGCGTCGGCTGCGAGTACGCGCCAAACGCCCTGAACCTCGAGCCCGAGGGCTTCGACGACGACGCCGCCACCGCCGCCGCCAACGTCAACGATGACCTCAAGAACGCTATGGAGGATGCGGGCGTCACGGGGCTGCCGCAGCTCGGCGCGCGGCCCGGCTGCACGCTGCCGCCGGGCAAGGTGTCGCGGTACATCGACGCGAACCCCGTCGACGTGCAGCTCGACATCCCCGTGCTGGGCCAGTTCCGGCTGTACTTCTTCATCCCGGACATCCTCTCCGCGCCGGCGGCCGCCTTCCTCGTCTCGCTGTGCCGCGCCATCGCAGAGCCCGAGAGCCTCATGAGCAGGCTGTCCGCCGCCGCCGGCAAGAGCTACCTCGAGCGGCCGCGGGTGCCGAGCCACCAGGACATCTTCAAGCGGCCCGAGAGGTATATCGCCGTGAGCCAGCTGTTCGCCTTCTCGCTGATCAGTAAGTTTCCTTCTCCATCGGATACGCACCTGCCTTGCCCCCATCCCGCCGTCCCAACACGCTGGAAGACTGCAGAGGTAAAAAGCCTACTAACCTTCGTCAACCCCTCGTCAGCATCAACATCAAAGCACCTCTTCGAGATCTCAGACCTCCCCGCGATCCTGTCCCGCTCCCCCTGGACGATCTACCTGGACGACAGGCCCGACCTCGACACGCGCGGCCTGACGTGCACCGAGAAGTACCTCGGCGCGCCGCTGCAGGACGGCGAGGTCTCCATCGTCAACGTCCGCCCGGACGGCTACGTCGGCGCCGTGCGGCGCTGGGACATGAGCCCCGGCGGCCCGGCCGAGGACCCGATTGAGACGGGCCGCGAGGCCGCGCGGTGGCTGGACGCGTACTTTGATGGCTTCCTGCAGGTGCCCGACTCTTGATGACGACGGCGGTGGGGTTGGAATCGCGCACGATGTGCATGGCCGAATCGCATACTCACTCGCAGACGTTGCACCTCCCGAGAATGGGGCACCCGCTCGCTGGCGTGTGAGATACTCGGCATTGGAAACCCGACGGAGGTGCAGGGGAACTCTCGCTGACAGTCACCAGGCGAGACCTAGAACGTCAGCAGGCCTCACTCGACGGACAGTACAAAGTATGATAATAGACTTAAATCGGTTCCACTATGGCATGCTGAGCTAACGAGAGAAAGAAATGCCTGCCATAAATGAGTCCCAAAAGAAAGTCCTGTAAAAGAAGCAAAAGCGACTTCTGGCATCGCCTGATGCTGACAACACCTAAGATTTTGTCTTGCCCCCAAAGCCCAAACCCTATTTTCCCGGCCGAATCATGAAATAATGGTGGCCAAGACGCCTTACGCGATAAGCGTGAATGATACACCGACTCGGGTTGAGCATCTCCTCCCCATCACTTCCTCTCAAACCTTGACGCGGAAGAGGTAGCGAAGGCGCACCTGCGACACGTCGTACGCGATGTACTCATTGTACATCAAGCCGCCCTGGTAGACCCCGGTCGGACCGGGCGGTGTGCTGCTCGTGTCTGGCATCTTGATGCCCTTCAGGGAAGAGTGGACGCACTCCGCATCCTTCCATGCTTGCGGTCCCGTGCTGCCCTTGCCGAAGGTCGACAAGAGACCCTTACTTTTGGCGAGAGACGCTGCGTCGTACTGAAAGTCAGTGAACTCTTGCATTGGCTTTCCAAGCTCGGCCTCGCACAGCAGGAGAAGCGCCGTGTCATCAGAAATATGGGAGTAGCAATAACCGATGCTCTTGCTGCTCATGTCTGCAAGGTAGATTCCCTTGTCGAACATGTATCCGGTCTTGGGCGCCTCGGGAGGTGCAATTCGGAGACCTTGGCTCAGGATTCCGCCGAAGTTGGTGGCTCGGCTTCCATGCCACAGCAGACGACGGTCGGAGATCTTATCCGAGATAAACCGATCCTTCTCGCCCTGGCGCTCAATGCGGAAGATGTTCTCGACGTTTTTGTAGGTGACCCCGTGGGTGTGGCCTCGCGTGTTTACGAGGTATTGTTTCAGAAGGTCGAACTCGGTCCCGTTGCGGTCCAACTCCGTCATCTCCTCCATTCCGAGGCCACGGTACTGTCTGTCCAGAGGATGCAGATTGTTGCGCTCATCGATCTGCGCCTTGAGGATGTCGCTGGCATCTTTCATCTCGGCCAAGGACTCGAGAAGTTCTATTTCCCGCTTGACCATGACCTGATTGTTGATGATCGGCGGGCGGTTGCGGCCAAAGCTGTGGGGGATGAGGGAGTAATATCTGTTGGAGAGGTCCTCGACAGACAAAGTGTTACCAGCAGCCGCGGCCGCAGCAGGGTCATCCAATCGAGCCGAGAGGTCCTTCAGTGTCTGGAAACCACGCATGATGGTGGCCTTGCTCAGCTTTCCCAATGGCAGCTTGTTCAGATCATAATTCATGTCGGTCATGGCTGCGGCAAAGTACCTCTCGTTGAAGATCAGCTTCATGAGGTCCTGTAAAGCAGGCTCCAGAGTGCAAGGCGGTGGTCCTTCTTTTGCCGGTCCCTTGCCATCAGATGGCTTGATGTCTCTCTCTTCCTCTTCGTCAGAGTCTGGTTGGTAGCTCTTCTCAAGGAAGACGTATTTCTTGGGCTTGGGCTCGTCCATTCGATTTTCCCAGGAGAGACCCGACTTGTCCTTGAACTTCTTCTCGAACTGCACCTTCGCATCCGCGAGGGAGCCATCTCCAAGAACCTTGTTCAGGCCACGTTCACCCACACGTCCCCACCGGGTCCAGGTTTTGGCATCACCTGCGGAAACGAGGACCTAAGCAAAGTCAGTCAAGGTCCACCGTCAGACCAGGCAACATAGCCGGAGCACCTACTTGGATTCGGTAGAATTTGTTGTTGTTCTGGCCTGCATTGGTCTGGTTCAGGGATGCATCCCAGATCACACTATCATCATCAACGTGGACCCCGTATCCAACTAGGGAGCAGCCCTCATCAACAGGCACCTGCACATCCCAAGACTTGGCAATCTGCTCCTTGCCTATGGCAGCGGCCTTGCCGTTTTGTGCGACTTCGTCGAGCTTTGTCTTTTTGGTTTTGGGCTCCGGGGTCGAAGACGCCTGCCTCTTCTTGGAAGGATTGTTTTGGGCAGGGACAGGGGCAGGGGCAGGCTGTGTGGGCGTGGGTGTGGGCGTGGACTTCGTCGGAGGCACAACGGTATTGTTGCCATTTGTGGTTCCATTCTGGACGGCTTCAAAGAGATATTGAGCCTCAGCTTGTTTTGCGTTTAAGTTCTCAGACGCGAGAAGCCAGGCAAGGTTAACGATGAAGATACCTCCACGGTCCTTGGCCTGCCAGACCTTGGTGCACAAGTTGTCGTAGTCGGCCTGAGTGGTGACAACGTGAGTGGTGCCTGTAATAACGGATTTTGCGGGCTGGCCTCCCAGGCGGGTAACTATGGCCTCCAGATCGGATTGCTTGTAGCTGGGGAACCTTCCACTAAAAGCGATCACACAGCCGTCAAGCGGTGCCCGACTCGCAGCGGCCGCAGCCTTCTTTGCTTTTGGGGGCATGTTGGTCGGTCACTACAGTTACGAGATGAGTCAGCAAGGTCAATCACGCAGTGTTCCCCTGACCAAAACAGCCACGGAACAAAGAGGCAGGATGAGGGTACAGACGTTGACGAAACTGTAAATGTTCAATGGGTGCTTGATGAAGTGACCGCTCGATAGACGAGACTCGATTCAATTGACCATGGAAGAGTTGTCGGCAGCTGCAGTGTATCTTTCCCCTGCGAAAGTAATGCTGGTGGTGAGGCTTCGCAAACAGGGGGACAAAGGGTCTCCACACAAGGCTTGAGTTGGTCGAGGGATGGAAGATGGAGGATGCAAGACAAGATGGAAGTGATTGGTGAAAGAGGTCGAGGTCCAAGTCCAAGTCCGATGTCAGACGCAGGAGGCAAGGTCACTTAAAATGAGATCATGGTAGGGACCGAGAAATTGCGGACGAGATGTTGACTTGATTGTTTGCAGTGACCGCGTTCCTGCCTGCAGGTGGCTTGGTGCCACCCTTTCCCTTTTCGGGCCTGAACCTGTAGGCTGCAGCAGGCAACAGCTCCCACTTCCCCAGTTCCCCTCACCCCCTGCCTGGGCACAGAGACGGTGCTACTTCCATTCACGTCACGTCCTCACGTGTTCTGTCCATCATCCTTCCCTGCCATCCTGACGGCAGCCTGATCAGGTCAATCTTGCCTGAAGGCTTTGGCAAAGTCAACTTTGTCCCCTTCACCTGGGAACACTCCGAGAAACCATAACACCTTCCCAGATCACTTTTCGCATTTCACCTCTCTCTCCCCTTCTGCACAAACAAGCAAGGCTGAATCACCAACAACTCATCCCGTACCGCGCCACCAACTGGCCGTCCTCAACACTGATGTGAACCATCTTTTCAGCTGCGCCAAACACACGCTGTTGCCCTCGTCAAGATGACTTCCCAGAATTCACAACTTGTGGGGCTTCCGAGGGAGCTTCTCGATAACATCACCAGCTCATTGCCCACACTGGATTTCAACGCCCTTCGCCTCACCTGCAAGGAGCTTGAGGCCAAACTCTTCCCTTACTGGGCCAATTGCTTTTTCAAGAAGCGACAGTTCAGTAAGCAATCGCAGCTTTCCAATCAAGCCAAATATCACCTACTGACTTTCTACAGTGATTGATGAGTTCTCTCTGCAGACTCTTGTCGATATTTCACGACATGCTGCCCTATCAAAGGTCATGACCCACCTCGTCATTGGTCTCGATGAGCTGCAAGCCAGCTACCACTTGCCATTTGTGGATTCCGCCGCCGATTACAGTCGATGGCGGGCTGCTTACTGTGCCCAAACGGCCCTTCTTCATGGAGGTGGCGCAGTCGATCTTTTGTCAAAGGCTCTAGTTAATCTTCCCAATCTCAAGACCATCGACCTTCGGGATTTCAACTCCAACACGCGCTATCGAGATGCGATCTTTAGACAAGATACACCTCCATGGCGGAGCTACGGCTCATCTCGCTACCAGCAATGGCCACGCCACACCCCCTTTCTCTTTCGCCTAAACTCTCCGACCGACTTCATTGACACGGTGTTTCTTGTGGTCCTCACTGCGGTTGGTCGATGCTCAACAAAGGTGCAGAATTTGGAGGTCATCCTTCGCAACCGGCAGATCTGCCTCCACGATGACGCCTTCAGCATCTTTGGGGTTCCAGAGGCCGGGCTAGCCAATGCTCTCCATGGTCTCACCAAACTTCACCTGGACCTGGACCCAGGAAGGACACAGCCATCTGGCCTCCCACACCATCTACGAGTGACCATACCCCAGCATGGCTGGTTTGACCCTTGCACGGCGTTTCTTCGACGTTTCCTCGGGCTCACACCCAACCTAACATGGCTCAGGTTGAACTTTTCTGACCGTCACAGCTTCAACGCTAGCTCGTCCCCATCACCAGCCTCCAAGGTGGTCTCGTGGCTGGCATTGAGACCTGACTTCAACCCCCCATCGGACGTGCCTTGGGGAGATGGCAACCCAGCACCTGTCGCGCTGCCTTTGCGGAGATTGGACCTTGGAAACCTGAGAGTCACTTCGGTCATCCTCCACGGACTCCTCAAAAAGTTCGGAGATCTCGAATACATCAGCATGAGAAATGTTTGGTTTCAAGGCCCAGCAGCTACCTCCAGTTCACACCAGGGTGACACTGATGACAACGATGACTGTTTGTGGGCAAGATTCATCCGCCATCTCCATGGCACCAACCCGAAACTCAAGCAGTTGGAACTGAATAGCATTTGGGAAGAAAGGTCTAATAGCACATACGATCAGATTGTTTTCCGCAACGAAGTCAAACCCACGGAGTCTGCTACTTTCACCAAGTTTCGGATCATTGATAGCACGACTCTTGACAGGCTTGCTGAGCATACCTGGACACAGAGCCGTTGGCGCAAGTCTCAACGTGGCGAGGAAAGCATGGATGAGGATTCACAGGACGACGGTTCACAGGACGAGGATCCACAGGATGAGGATTCACTAGATGAGACGTCGGAGGACGAGGATGACGAGGAAATCGAGTGAGCATGGCGCTGGAAGAACACCTGCCAGTCCTGCATCATACCCTCGCATCGTAGAAGGATTCTGATTGCGTTGGAGGGAGTCTTGATGGTTTTTCCAGCATCATCTCTGCCTCTTGGCTCTGGCTGTCATGACAAAAGCGCATCAGTTCAATAAGACTGTGGCTACTTTTGGGAGGGTGTGTTCAGGCAGTACCCCATAGACAATTGACTCAGATTATTTACGGACACGCATCAGTTTTGGTTCTCCTAGCTTCCAGATATTTTGACTGTACTCTTCCCGGCAACAAACACTGTCAGGTTTACACTTTCGATGCAGAAACTCGCAACACCTTGCCACCAAGACCATCAGCACAAGCAAGGCGACCAGTCGTTCGCTCCAGCGAATTTTACCGCCTGAAACGCATGGTTTGCAGTATGATCGGAATCTCCTCGATTCACCGGGAGCCTATCCGCGGTCATGTTGGCTCCACGAATATTTTGGTGATCAGCGACGCGCCGGGAAGTAAACTTGTGCCGCATGATCGACTCCCCAAGCGCTGCGAATTTGACAAATCATGGTCATCTACTCAGGTCACTGATGGCTCTCAGTTGGTTCCTTTCTTGGGATTATTCAGGGCCCAGTGTTCTGCGTTGACTGTTGGTTCCAGACCACCAATGGACGAGGAGCGAGGAACCAACAGGCTGACCCACAACGGTCCCCGGCGTCGCGCTTGACGCTGAATCAGTAATTACAGCCCTCGTCTTCTTTTCGGGTTGTCATTGAGTCGACCTGCCTCGGGTGCGGCAGTACTTCACGGTGGATACGGCGTTTAACAATCCACATGCCTTGCCTTGACGAGCTGGCGTCTAGGTTGCAGGCGGCACCTGGAGAGGGTTGGAAAAAGCTCCACCGATCGTCGTGATGCTTCCAAGCGACATCGCCGACTTATAAGAGGCTTGTCAATCTCACCTGTTCATCCATCGAATTTGTTGTTCAGATCATCCCCATCATTATTCTTCCTGACTCGGGATCTTTTCTCAGCAATCACTTCCCATCTCTGCTAGACTTTGAAGCTTGCATTACTCTCATCACCTCATTCAACACCACCCCACAAATCCAACAGAATGTCCGTTCTTGTTGATTCGGGGTCCTATAATAATGACGCTGAGCGTGCACTTTACGAGGAAAGGAAATTAGTGAACCAGGCGCGTTACCTTGGTAACAAGGCTGTTAATATTGTGAGGAACTCGATCCCTTTTAAAAAAAAGCTTTGACTGGCTTCACCGGTGCAGACATGGCTAACCTGAGTTGAAACGTGAAGGGCCTGGATGATGCCCTTTTCCATGTTCACACCAATCCAGATCTAGGACCCAAAACACTCTTGGAAGCTGCCGCAGATTCAGCTGTCGCCAAGAATGTATACATATCTAAGGACAGTGCAGGCCCACTGACAGCAGATAATCTGAACACTGCCAAGATCCACTTCCATTTTCTCGCTCCTCGGCCTACTTGGAGTCTCTTTGCACCGGACTACAGAGGCAGGGCAAGAGCCATCGATCATATCGACACATACCAGCAGATGCTGTACCAAGATTTCCTCCAGGAGTTCGGATCGAACATCGACCGCGACAATGTAATCAGAGCTATCACTAAAAGTCTTGCCAAACAAGACGCAGAGGCGTTGAGGGAACGGTTGGAGAGATCCCTCCCTGAGGATAGCCAAGCTCTCGCGATGACATGGCTGCAGCACAAGGCAGTGATGAATGTGGACAGCACCCGGTCGCAGTGGACATCCGCCGATGCGCAGAATGAGATGACGAAGGGGCTTCTGAGCTACGAGTTGGCCTACCGGCGATACGTCCAACTGCTACTGGCAGAGTCCGTAAAGGGCAGCACACAGTACACTGACATTCGGCTGAACCTCGTCAATAACAAGGTCTTCAAGACGGACAACCCGGCAGATCATTACGACAACTTTGGCATCATGGACATGATCATCGACGAGTACGAGAGATTCAGGACGGGGGAGCCTGGGACCGCTCCTCTCAGAGTCATTTATTGCACACCTCCCATCTTGAACGTCGCATTTGTCGAGAAGTCCCTAGCAGAGTGCCTGGCCATGAAGCAGGATCCCAAGTACGCAGAGTACATCGCAGGTATGTCATCACCGCCCCGAGCTGAGGCTAGACCCAGATCTGGCGCGGCTTTGATCCAGTATTAATCCCTGGACAGGCTTCGAGATTGTCGGTAAGGCGGATACGCTCGACCAGCGCTTGAGCTTCTTTGAGGCTACTCTGGAGAACTTCGAGCAAGATTGCGCCACGGCCAGCGTCTCTATTCCGTTGCTCCTCAGCACCGTGGGGAGCAATTAGCTACATGTCAAATAGAACTAGTAGTACAGTATCTCAACCGGCTTCTTACAGCGTGGTTTGCTCTTTTTTACAGATCTATGGCTCAGTTAAGGCCATGGTCTGCCGTTTCCAATCGTATGGTGGCAGTCCCGGTCAGTTAGCAGTCGTAAAGGCATCAAGAATATGAAGAATTTGCTTCCGCTGGATTGGGCATAGTTTAGGCTCGTATGTATTTGCGTTCTGCAAGCAGCCTGAGGATGACATTCAAACTGGTGCCTCCTGAAGAAAAATGAGCATTAGAAGATCTGCAATCGTGGCTTTGTCTCCAGATATCCTTTAAGCCATTCCTATGGTTCTTCGCAGCGCATTTGGGGCTTTTGCATGTGAGAATATGGTGATAATTGCTTGTATATTCTGACTATCTGATGAATATAGAGCGGGCAGAAGGCCCTCTATATATATTCGACTTACACAGACTTATATGGAATGTGTAATCTTATTGGCTGGAATGGGTAATATATATATAGGAATGAATGACTTATTATTCATTCCAACATTGCAACGGTTTCCTGGCGTTTTCACAGTGCTTGATTCATACACCTACATAAAGACCTCGCATAATTTACTGTATTACGTTCTCGACGTGCACAATGCTGTAAAGTATTCATCATTTCCACTCAATTATGTGTTGTAACCGCTAAAATGCTCCTTTTCAATCGTAATTGGTTCAACCAACTCGATTTTCCCTCGCAAATACGAGGCACGTTCCTGAGATTATTGTAAAGACGTAACCTGGCTAGCCAGCCCTTCATACTGAGTCTCATGACGAGAAAGGGTCGTCGGCAAAGCTGCAAAAGAACACCATTAGCAATAAGTCGGACATCAAATATCAAGCAGCTACTCACAATGTGTTGCCGAAGCCATCGTCACAAACTAGTCGCCCTTGAACAGGACTGCATTGAGCGCCATCAAGGACGACCCGTCCTCCGCTATTGTCCTTGGCGGGAACGGATTGTGGTGTAGGAGCTGCGATCACGACAGAGGCGATGCTGGCGAAAACTAGAACGATGGCCTGGAATTTCATCATGGTGAAAATGCGATGATATGGTCGAGCTTTTGAGTGAGATAGTGGATGATCAATTTTATATGGGCGTTGTGGGCGAGTTGGCGGACCAAAATCGGTGGAAGGCTTGAAAGTTGAAGGCAACGAATTGATCGTCGCTGCAAGGAACAATGGGGTTCAAACACATATTTATGTCCATAGGCTTTTCCCATATACCAGCATTTGTTGTAAGTGGGTAGTGGTTTTGTCTTTAATCTAGTATATCCTCCTATAGAGTAATATATGGTCCCTTCATATAGTGGTAAATACTTAAAGACCCAGTATTTAATAGTATATAATATTGATAATAGTAAGTATAAAATACGGTAGTCTTAGCTAAATATAGTCAGCCTTATAATAACCGTATAGATAAGGCTAGTAAGACTGGCTTCCCATAGCGCTATAGACTATTAATACAAGTAACCTAAGGCTAGCCTATGCTAGGTTTTTAGAATTAGTCAGGTAATTAGTTATATAGTGAAAGTATACTAGCCTCTCAATGTAATTCCTCTATAAAATGAGTTTAAAGCTGATACTTCCTTCCCTGATAATCCATATCCCTATACACACATACCTCACATAAGCATAAGCTACTAAGAGAGCCTTTACTATAGTAAGCCTATAGAGTCATAACCCAGCTAGTAATTAAGCATAGCTCCTAACTTTAATAAATTACTTAAAATAGGCTAGAAATTTACTAATACTTTTCTATAAAACTTCCTTTAAAAAAAATCCCTATTATTAAAAAATAATAAATATAATATCTACTAAATAATATATTAAAAGAGCGGATTTAAGGAGGAAATTATAGAACTTTAAGATAACCTAATACTATTTTAAGTATATTACTTTATTTTAAAGGATCCTCTCTTTAAATAGGTATAAAAGGTATTAAATAGGAAGATCCGATAGGAGAAGTTAAAGTTACCGCTAGTAGAGGGTAATAAGAGGATATATATAACTATTACTAAATTTATATACAAGCTTTTAGAAGAGTAGATGGAAAGCCGAGAAGAAGATAGTAGGTAGAAAAATATATTAGTAAATAAGACTAAGAAGTTGGCTGAACAGTGAGAAGAATACACAGTGTGGCCGAAGCCCATTTGTTGTAAGGGGGCGCCAAACTTTGTCCTTCTTTGGTCGACATGAGACGAGCTCCTGAGGCGGGTGAAACAGGCACCACGGCCCCACACTCCAGCTTGGCCATGATGTCTCAGGTCTCCTCCACGCTCCACTGGTCCCTCTTTCAAGCGTGCAGCAGGAACCATGCCAATTATTTAAGTTCACTAGGCGAACCGGTCCTTATGTATACATATGGATTCACTCTCCATGGTAGAGAAGATTTGAACTCATCAAAGAGCTTGTCCCACCTGCCGAGACTGTGTTTGTTTGTACTTAATCAAGGGGCCAAAACTTGTTCTGGCTCGATCACATGCTCAGTACCAATCCCACGTCTTGATCAAGCTAGAAACACTCACGGCCAGTTGGAGTCTCAACTGATGGTGCTGGACCACTTGCATTCTCATAGTGTTTGTTGCATGTGGTGGTATACATCAAGCCAGTGATTGATCGTTGAAGCTAGCAGAAGGCAAGAATTTAACTGCTCAACAGACAACATACCCTATGGTAGCTTCTAGCCTACGCATATGCCGAAAGGACAATTGAGAAAGATGCATTATTCCCTGACTGCTTAGCACGAAAGAGCACGTGTTAATAACACTCTGTCACAACTTGTCCAACTGGGGACCGTGATCATGATTGAGATTCAGATTCAGCTATCTTTGCACTGCTGAAACAATTACACGATGTGGGTCCTTGTTGTCTGCAACCATACTCCAAGAGCGCCCAAGAGAACTGCCTAGGTATCTCTGGCTTCCATGCTCACTGAGCCCAAGGCCAGCATTTACTGAGTGGGTGAGCTGGGTGGCTGGTGGCGATGGCAATGCCCGGGCGTGTAGAGGGTCTCCTCACCAGGCTGCCAATCCTCGCAGATTGCTTCCTTGCTTGGACCGACCATGATCCAGACAAACTTCCGCACCCTTCCATCGGGCTCATTGATAGGCTCCCAACCGTAACCACACAAGATCCAACGAAACTGGGGCAGCCATCCGTCACCCATGTTCTTGCACACGAAACATCCACATCCCACCCACTTCACATGGTAGCGGTAACACATCCTGAATGGCTTCTCAAGTTAGCTATAATGATGAATGGGATGGCATGCGGTTGGTGGTGGTGGAGGAGTTTATGCAATGTGCACAGAAGGTTCAGAGGGTGTCCAGTGCAAAGTGTACCCAGCCAGATGGTGGCTTTGAGGAGATGGGAATTTCGGCAGTCATTCTCGACATTTGTTAAGCTTACATTGGTTGTCTTCTTGCTCTTGTTCTTCTTTGGTACTTGGTGGCTGGTGGCTGATGGTCAAGTGGTTGATGGTGCCACTGTGATGCTTTTTTGTCTGGATTTTGCACGATGCAAATTGTCTTGATTTCTGCATTTGTGCCATGAATCAACAAAGTAGAAGAAGCCGAACTTGCAACAGATCTCTTTATACAAGTTCGTGGGGATTGAATTCTACAATACGGTCTTCGAAGTGAAAGCACTGTTCACCCGGCAAGTGCAGTAACACAATGAACATTCGATCTTTAGACTCGAAATTGATAAGGGGCAAATACACATTCAGGGTTAACTCAGGAAAGTCAAAGTGACGTTTATGCCAGTCACTTATGAACCATGCATTCCCAATTTTCCATCCTCAGAGGTAGTCCTTGCAGTAGGCTGTATTGATAACTGCATGTTACACAGAGACACTGCAAGTCACATTAGAGATCAGGTCTGTTCTCCCTACTGACAATACCATAACACAGCCGGCCTTTCTTACCTGCAACACATAGCTTAGCGATCTAGCGCATCACATCAGTGTCCATTTATCAGGTTCTAGTGCCCTGCTAGCACAGAGACATGTCAGCAGAATGCGTGGGGTGCTTTGTTTGGCCCGGGGCTGGTTTGATCTGCCTTATTAATTTTCGAAAAGATGGACTAATACTCTTGTTCATAATGTCAAGAATTGTGTCTGAATGTACTACACAGTCTGTTTGGGATGAAATATCTGATTCACAGATATCTATCTTTCATCCCATGTAGAGCTTGGAGGAAAAGGGAGTCTCCGTCTTCCGAATCATTCTAGATGAACATAAACAGACCACTTTGCTCTCAGAAATATGCACGCCAGATATTTGACTTTTACAAAAAGGAGCTTAATTATGAGAGGATTACACTGAAGTGAGAGACCCGTAGACTTTGACAACGTGCGATACTCCATAATGCAAAACTAGGTATTTTGGGTCAACAATAATGGAGGCCTTTTCTTACGCCGGGAGAAATTTCGTGGGCACTGTTTACTTTTCGGTAATCACTCGTTTGGTCTTTGTGGTTGGCAGGTGAGTTTATGGCACTGTGCGAGAGCTACATACTGCGCGGGTCGTCTGCCGGATGACTCACACCGGTTTAGAACATCAAATCGCAGCACTTGTCTTTAGATGTTGCAGCTGTAGGTGTTCCACCATGCTTTCGTTAGTTATAATTGCAGTAGATATGTCACATATTGGTGTAGTCATTGTGTTCCTTCATCTCTCCCAAACAAAATACTATTACAACGCAAATCATACAATCAGGAATCATGACCTGTTCGATCCAAGACGTGGTAAAACATTATGAATACGATCCAAGTATAGTTCAACGCGTTGGGAAGCGCACATTCGCAAAGCTTCCCCTCAAGATTGAGCCTCCCAATCCTGCCTGGCCACAGCACTTCGAGGTTCTGAAAGCGCTCATTGAGAAAGCCCTCGGCCCTGCAGCCTTGAGCATTAACCATGTCGGGTCGACCGCCGTGCCTAATCTGCCCGCCAAGGCCAATATCGACATTGATTTGACGGTCCCAGACCCGACTGCTGAAGACACCTACATTCCAGCGCTTGAGTCTGTGGGCTTCATATTCCTCACACGCGAGCCCGGGTGGCACGAGCACCGCTTCTTCAACACGAACAACCCTTACTACTGCAACTTGCATGTTTTTAAACATGGAACAGCGGAATTAGCAAGGCATCAAATTATGAAAGAATGGCTCACGACGAACGAGGACGACAGAGAGCTGTATGCGCAAACGAAGGTAACAGCGATGGAGGAGAGCATTTCGCTGGGGGAGACTGTGATGCAGTACAATTTCCGCAAGCAAAAAGTCGTTCGTGAAATTCTTGAAAGAGCTTTTAAGGCGAGGGGGTTTCTCCCTCCGGATGAGCACAAAGATTGATGCTCTCATCGTCATTAATTCAGGGTAACTGAAAAATGAGACGGCTTGCGTGCCTCAGGAAATGGCGGTCATGAATGACGTTGTAATTTTGAGGACCTGCCACTTCGAGGTTTTTCCGGCCATACTACCGAATCATGAATGACATTGCAATCTGGTCCTTTGCCCTAAGTAACTCCAGTTGTGATGCGGCCTTAGCTCATAATCGACCTCTCCTCTATCTCCCCGGTTCGGCTCAGGGACGAGTCGTAGTGGTCCAGTGGGCTATGCATCTATCTGAGCTGCTCTGATGGATCAATTCTTTGAAGCAGTTCAGAAGTGAATACGAATCCAGTAACTGATAGAGATAGCCCATTGGTGCAAGGAGTGTGAATGGAAGATTGCTTCTCACTGCTGGCGAGCCTCAGGTCTGTGTTCTATACTGGTGACTGATAGATCCCAGCCGCCAATCGGACTGATTAACTAATTCGATTCAATATTTGGCTGGATATATTCACCAGAATGGATATTTACGGAAAGGCCACATAGGAATTCTCCTACAATTGGAAGCCGCACTTTACGAGTGCCTGGTTGTTCTTGCACAAGTCTTGCCGCCGGATGTCGGCACCGTGGCTGGTGGTTGGCTGGCTGGCCCCCAAGCTGTTCTAGACATTTCCAGTGCTCACGGTTGCAGCAAGTGGAGCAGGGTTCCAGGATTCCATGCATCATAGTCTTGTCATCTCGATTCTGCAAGCTGCTTTCCATGCAAGAAAGTTAAAACGGCCCCCTGGAGCCATTGCATAAGAAATGGCTTTGGCGTTTTAATTCTTATCCTTCGGTGCCCACTTTGGTGAATGCAAGGTAGTGACTGCACCCAGGAGAGTGTCCCGGGACGTTTCCAAGGCTTCAGCCATTGCTGAACTGCAAGCAGTATCGTACAATTAACTCGCACACCACAACTGGGAATTCAACTGGTGTATTCACACAAACCCACGGGTGGACCACAGTGAATCATGTCTCTCGCCCAACGCCGGACGTCGCCGGAAGGCATCGACACCGTCCCGGATTACGATGTCCACGAAAGCCGTAACGGTCACATTTCCGGCGACAATACCAACGATGACGACGGGAGAGCTTCCGACAGCACTTTCCATACAGCCAGAAACGACGAGATCTGGCAGACCATCAGCTATGACCCATTTGCGCAAAAACCACTGGAGCACTATGAATCATTCCCGCCCGAGATCACGGAGAACAAGGCGGCATACGAGGTGTCCACCACGAAGAGAGCAGGTAAGTCATGAGATCTGTCGCGCTGGGTTTTCAAAAGCCATTCTCTGGTCATAGACTGACCCCGTTGAACAGCGCAAGTCACCTTGGCCGTGCTCTGCTGCGTCTTAGCATCAGGGATAGTCTGCGGGTTTGCAGCTCTCAAACCGGTCCTCATCGCCGAGGGTGTCTACCGATCCCTCTGCCCAGCAGACTGGTCGCCCTCGGATGGCGACGAAGGCCAAGTACCATGTCCAGAGCAGGACATGCGCCTGAACCTGATGTTCATCCGTAAGCACCATTCTTCTCCTTCTACGGATCCCCGTCTTTCATGCCTTGGAATGTTCCAGAATGCAACACTCTAGGCTGCGTAGCAGGTGACTAACATGTATCAGTGGCTTCGATCACGCTCAACATAAGCAACATGCTAGGCGGCTGGGTCCTAGACAACTACGGCCGGCGCATGTGCTACATCCTCGCGGCGGTGATCCTCTTCCTCGGCAGCGGCTGCATGGCCCTGGCCTTCCAGCTGGGCGAGCGACTCGGCCACTTCGACGGCTACATCGCGGGGAACCTCCTCCTCGGCCTGGGCGGGACCTTCCTCTTCGTAAGCTCGTACCAGCTCTCGCACGCCTTCCCGCGGCACTCGGGCCTGATCGTGGCCTTGGTCACCGGCGCCTTCGACGCCAGCGCGGCGGTCTACCTCTTCTACCGCCTCGCATATGAGGCCACGGCCCACGCCCTCAAGCCGGCCTACTTCTTCGCCGCGTTCGCCCTGGCCATCCCGGCCCTCATCCTCGCCGGCGAGTTCACAATCATGCCTGTGACGAGCTACGTCACCCGCGGCGAGTACCAGGTAGCCATCCACCGCGCGCAGGACGAGACCCGCGACGTACACGACAGCGACGACGAGGTGTACGCCGACCGCCCCCGCGAGCTCCTGATGGCGCGGGACCGCCGCGCCGCGCGCCGCGGGGCCCAGCTCGAGGCTATCGAGACGGTGGCCGGAAACGAGGCGGAGCGGACGGCGGACCGGGCTGCCGCGCGGGACCGCCGGGAGGTGTCTGGCGTGCAGGGCGCCGAGGTGCGAGATCTGCCTTTCGGCCGACAGGTCCTGACGCCGTGGTTCTGGCTCGTCCTGCTGCTCACTGTTCTTCAGATGATGCGTATGAACTACTTCATCGCGACCGTCCGCGCGCAGTACCGCTACATGCTTGGCGGGGAGGACCTCGCCGGCCGGGTGAACTCGTTCTTTGATGTCGCCTTGCCCGTCGCGGGTGTGATCACCACACCGTTTATTGGGTTCTTGCTTAATGAGGTGCCTGTGTGGGGGACGCAGGGTGTGATGACGGTGCTGATTGTTGTTTTGGGCATGCTCAACGTGATACCCGAGCTATGGGCTGGTTATGCCACTGTTGTTGCGTTTGTGATATTCCGGCCGCTGTACTACTCGGCAGTCTCGTGAGTTTGACTTCCTTTTGTTTTCCATGCGAGCCCTGACGAGGCGTATCACTGACATCCCATATCCGCACAGGGACTACACCACCAAAGTCTTCGGCTTCGCCACCTTTGGCCGGATTTACGGCAGCATCACTGCCGTCTCAGGCCTCGGCCAGTTCATCCAGCCCGCACTGGACGCGCTCACCCACGGGCCGCTGCACGACAACCCCGTGCCGATTAATCTCTTCTTCGCGATGGCCGGGAGCGTGATCAGTGCGGCCCTGACGTGCTTTGTGTACATCAAGACGACGGAGACCGGAAGCGGGCTGTTCGGTAACAGGAAGCCTATGAGGTACGGAGAGGACCTGGCGGATGAGGAGCGTCGAGCTCTGCTGCATGATGGTGGCCGGGTCGAGGCGTACGGCAGTGCGTCGAGGAATGAGCCACATTGAATCTGCTTCGACTTGCCCTAGGAAGGTTTCGTTTCGTTTGTTTCGTTGTGAAATGATATGACGGTTCAGAAAGAACTAGGTTGAACGGCGTTGGGGCCTGGAACAGGAAAAGTCATCAACTAGAGAAAGATGAACGGGGAGTTGATCATTTTTCGCTTTAGACATGATTTGGGGGTGGGGGACATTCGATGTGAAGACTACCTACATGGCGTTTTGTTTTTGCCAATAGAATGATAAACCGTTTGTCCATATCAAACGTCAGGCCCGAACACTCTTCGAGTCAAGTCCGCGGCCAGCTCGTCGGCTTCGGTCGAATTTGATGCTAGACGGCAGCGATTCAAGCGCTTGTAACAAGCGTAAGACCTTTTCAGTGACTGGAGCGATATGGAGTTATTGAGTAAAAAGTAGTCCCTTATTAGTAGTTTATTCATTGTGTACACTATCTCATGTTGATGCATTGCATTCATTATCCAACTTCAGTGACATCACACGCTTTTTCTTTTCCAAAAATACCCAGCCCAAACGCCACAGGCAATGCGAACAACAAGACCAGGTCTAACTCCAGTTGATGATTTTGAACAGTCGACACAGATGTCAACAAAGCATATATGACAAGTCAGGCAATGCCCCCACAATACGCGCTGCAGCAGCACTCTCCTCGTCGGACTCGGCAAAGCTGACGCTCTTCGCGGGCAGTGGTATAGTCGCAGAATGTTCGGTAGGGGTCATAGCTTTCGGCGACGAGGCCTTCGGAGTAATGACATGTTGTAACGGAGAGGGTCGGCCCAAACTCAGTGATGGTCGGGTTGAGTGTTTCGGAGAGGGCGGTTTAGACAGTTGGAATGCGGCGGGTGAGATCGGTCTTACAGGCTCCAGGGGTGGCTGCGAGCTGATGGAGGACTTCGGCGTATGCTTTGACTGGGCAGAAATAGGCGGGGTGGGTGGTGGAGGTAGTTGGAATGAAGCCGACGATGACGATCTCGAAGACGCCACAGCGCCTGATGGTGTGGACGGCGTGGGCATCTGGAAGGCCGACGTCGGCGACCCAGTCCTCGAGGGCCCGCTCAGAGCGGGAGACTGTAGTGGCGTGTCAAAGTCGAATTCTGGTTTGGAAGTAGTCGTGGGAGGGATGGCGGGTTCAGTCGGAGTGACGGGCGGAAAGGATGGAGTCAGGGTGGTGTCGAACGCTGAGAAGTCCCACATTGCGGCTGAGGGCTGAGGCGGTTGCTGGTGCGCCTTTGTAGCAGCCTCATCATGCTCAAGCTTGGAGGCAGCGGCATCAAGTGTTGCACCGGTGTCCTCGAAGGACGCCGGCGAGGGGTCGTTCATTGCGAGCTCAGCCACGGACCCATTCACACCCGTGTCGAAAATCCCGCTGACAGGCCGACTGCTACCCATTGGGGAGGCCACCGACGGGGAGGCTACCATGTCACCCCATTCCTCGTCATCCTCATTCTCGTCTTCTACCAGGACGTTCGAGCCTACTGATGGCGCCGAGGGCGGAGGGCCGAGCTGCAGAGAAGACCTGCTCTCCGACTCATAGGCGCTAGCAGTGACACATGTGTTGCTGTCAAAGTTTGACGACGGGACTTCGAGTGATTGCCTGACAGCTAGGCTCGGCGGTCGTGAAGAAGCGGGAGTTGCCGACCCATTGGTCATGGTGCTCCAGCCGAAGGCCGGACTTTTCGGTGGGCCCGGGATGCTCAGCGGTGATGGAGATGGTAGACTGCTCACACCTGGAGACCGAGGAGGCAGACTCTTGACGCCAGCTGACGGGTTGCGGGAGTGAGCCGCTGCTGACCTCGGCTGCAGTGATAGAGGGCGAGGCACGGTGGCGGAAGCGGATTTTGGAGGCTGCGCGCTCTTCCTTTTGCCGAAGATCTCATCCATGGACAGTGGTTCTGCCTTCGTGTCCCAGTTGAACGCTCCGCCTCTGACAGGTCTACCGCCACCAAATGACGGACGGCCTCCCGAAAATGAGCCCTCTTCCATCCACCGGCGCACGATCTTGTTGGTTTCCTCCCGCATTTCCGAAACTGGCCAAGTCACACGACGATAATTCTCATCGTCTCCCAGATTATGCCTTCGCATGGGACCAGGGCGAGAAATTCGGTACCAGGTTTTGCGTTCTGAGACGGCTGAGAAACTGTCATTGATGATTCCCTCAACGGCATCCAGACTGTAGTCTTTGGCGCTTGGCTGCTCTGCGTCCAACTTTGCCACGTCGAACAACTTATCAATGCTCTCAAGCTCTGGCGTGAACGCGACTGGGCCAAACTTGGTGCGCAAGTCTTGGAACGCGTGCGACCTCTCCTCTGGTATCGGCGCTGGGGCCGAAAAATTCGCCGGTCCTGACCCTCGTGATGTCGCGGCACGACCTCTCGAACTACCCGGGCGAGGGGATCCGCCGACCGAGGGTTTCCTTGATGGGGGGGCGGAACCGAGGCTTTCTGCATCTTCAAAGTCGCCAAAGTCGCTGATGTCCTCCGTTCTTGTGCTGCGAATACTGGCCGCACCACGGCTCGTGCTACGTTGTCTCCCACCTGGCGCAATAGGTACCGAAAGTCCGCCTTCCTTTGGTTTGACCATCCCGTCGTACATGTGAACCAACTCTTGGACCTTGACCGACGGTCTCCTCGATGGTCCGGGACGGTCCTTTGCATCCTCGTCCATGGAGGTGATTGGTGAGTCTGGCCGATCATCGTGACGGCTGTCAGCCGAGATTGATGAATGTCGAGAATCGCTCTGAGACCTGTTGTTCGTCCCCTCCCCATCTTCTCTCTTGACCGCTTGCTCGCCCGTGTTTGTGAGTGGGTCTACCTCCTCGTCTCGAGTCCTGTCTAGAGGTGGTGTAGCCTTGTGGTTCTGGGTTGTTTCAATTTCTGCTGCAGCATCGGCGGCCTTCTCGTCTTCCTTGATTTTTGCCATGTCTTCTTCGTCCTCCTCCTCGTGCCTGTCCAGCGTAGAGAACGCAGCTTGCTCGGCCGAGACCAAAGCCGGGGTCGGAAGACTTAATCGATTCTCCGAGAACTCAACAGCCCAGGGATCAGGGGAAGGCTGCCGGAATAGCGAGCGAGAACTGCTCCTGCGCGATATCGTCCTGGCTGGGGGAAGGCCCGGAGAGGCGGCGGCGGGCCACGAGGGACTATGCATTCCGAGACTTCCCTCTCGTGCCCTGGGGGCGGGAAGTTGTGTCTGGCTCGAGTTTGGTCCATTCTCGCCGCCCCATCCCCCCCAAATTGAACTTGTCGCGGCGGCAGGAGTGGGCAATGCCAGACCCGGGTCTGCCGATGCCCAGTCATTGAGGCCATCATCTTCGACGGCCCACGGCGACGCTGTGGAGAAGGAGCGCTGCCTGGTGAGAGTGCGGCCGGGGAGTTCGAGGGTGGAACGAGGAATGGTCGGCTCAAGGGTTGTGTTGGTGTCGGTCGCCCACGGCGAGCCCCATGGATCTTCCATGCTTTCGAGGACTCTTTCTCATGTTGCTGGGCACTATAAGCTGGTCATTGGTGATCTGTACGTGGCCCTCTCGCAGATATGAACCGAGTCGAGCCGGGGTCTCCGAGTCGAGCGGTTGATCGTAACTTCGCGAGAGTGCCGGGAGAGGAGAGGTTGCTGGGCTCGTCGGCCGGGGGTATTCGAGGTGCTGGCAAGCTCTTTTCTTGGCTTTATGACCAGTTGTTCAAAATTAAAGTATCCAAATCGTGGTGGAGAGGTGGTGTCAAAGGCTGGGCAGGGAGGTGTTTCGATTGTTGATGCAGATTTGAGGTTTGGAGCACGGCCAAGCCTTGGGGGTTAGACGGTCTACACTCCCGACAGTCGCGTCAGTGGGGAAAGTTAAAGTCCGCGGGCACTGTACACCCTGTATCTAGAGTGCACGTACTCTAGACCGAGCAGACGCCAGGGTCTGGGCACCTTGCGCGCATGAACAGCAGACACCTTGTTTACAATTAAACAGGTATGCTTGAGGGTCGGTGATGCACCTTGACGGAGGATTGTCCCAGCCTGTCCCAGCCACGAGCAAGTCTGTTATGGACAATTGGCAATTTGAGATCTGAGATGGCCTTTTCTGCCTCCCTGGGCTGATGATTGCGAATGGGCCATCCACCGCAAGTCTGGCCAAGTCCTGACGTGACACCGGTGGTGGAGATCAGGAGCATCAGGGGCAAAAGTATATCTACCCAGCGCGGTATGAGTCGGCCACGCTGGGGTAAAGTATCCGTACGGGTCAGACGGGGCAGACCGTGCTTATTACTTGAAGCCCAGCAGCTTGAGCAGAAGGGGAAGCAGAAGCAACATGCTTATCTAAGTGACGGCGGGCTGGTCGCCTGCTTTATCAGCTCGCTGCCGAGATCGCTCCGATCAATTTTGGTCGATGACAAAATGCAGGCGCAGGACTGGCTCGGCCGCTTGGGATGTCGCAACTCTGAAGACGAGATGGCGACAACCGAACCATTCTTGATCAGTCTCCCATTCTGATGACTTTTGCTTCCCACATACTTCTTGCTGTGACCTTGCCGTAAATGACATCGAACGGTCTCATCGAACTGATTCTACCAAATCGCCGAGCAGTTTGGGCAGCCCACCCATAAAGACAGACCCCCGGCAACGCAATAGACATGTCAAACGCCAACCTCTCCAAGGTCAAGCACATTGTGCTGGTGAGTGCTGCAGTCTCGACAATGCGCATTTCGCATCATGCGGCCTGTGGCTGACCATGTCTTCTACACCCACAGGTCCTCTCCGGCAAAGGCGGGGTGGGCAAGTCCTCCGTCACGACCCAGCTCGCCCTGTCCCTCTCGCTAGCCGGCCACTCCGTCGGCGTTCTCGATATCGACCTCACCGGGCCTAACATCCCTCACATGTTTCGCGTCGAAGACAATGCCCGAATTACACAAGGCCCAAGCGGCTGGGTACCAGTCAGCATCCACGACGCCGACCCCTCTCAAAACCTCGGCTCCTTGAGGATAATGAGTCTCGGATTTCTGGTGAAGCGCGGCGACTCAGTTGTGTGGCGCGGCCCGAAAAAGACGGCCATGATCAAACAGTTCCTTACCGATGTCTCCTGGGGCGAGACGGATTACCTGCTCATCGACACCCCGCCTGGCACAAGCGACGAACATATCTCCGCCGTCGAATATCTCCTCCAGCTGGCACGGCCTGATCAGCTCACTGGCGCGGTGTTGGTGACTATGCCGCAGGACATGTCCACTGCTATGGTGCGAAAAGAGCTGGATTTCTGCCGGAAGACGGGCCTGAGCGTCGTCGGCATAGTGGAGAACATGTGTGGCTTCGTCTGCCCACACTGCTCAGAATGTACATACATCTTCAGCAAGGGTGGCGGTCAGGTCCTGGCACAGGAATTCGGGACCGAACTGCTGGGAAGCATTCCTATCGATCCGCAGTTCACCAAACTTATCACCTCGGGCAAGAGGCCTTGGTATCCGGACGGGACGGTTCTCGACGGCCAGGACTTATCGAGCACATCTGAGGCAAACCCTGCGCCAAACGAGGACGAAACCAGCGAAGACAATGATCCCCTGGCGTTGAAGTACAAGGACTGTGCATTAAGCTCCGTGTTCAAGAGTATCACAGCGGGGGTCCTCAAAGCAGCTGGCAGCCCATGATGGAAGGGACGTTAAATTAGAACAAAAAAAAAGTGACGATTTGGTCAATCGCCAGGCTGCATCGACCCATGTTTTAGGCTCCAAAAAATGTCCGGGGGGCGTCATGCCTCCAATGTTATCTAGGCGGCCGGTGATGCGCCTCAAATACTGACTCGGGGAGACGTTCTCGAGACCCGGGTGCTAACATCGCAAAAAGCCGTCCTTGGTGGACATTCCAGGAGCTCGAGGGCGATGCAAGTCTACGTCAGCCTTGCGGGATGCAGCATTCAGTGCTGGCTTACAGGCGAGCCAGTAATTCAAACCGAAAAGAATTGATTGGCACTTTGAAGAAGCAGAAAGCATGCGTCTGGAAACTAAAAATACGGCAGCAGCTTATTTACCCATCAACAGCTGTCACGACTTATTCGCAACCGAAGTGTATTTTCTGCTGTCATGTCATATTCTTGCGATTACCTGGCAGCTTGATGTCGCTCCCCTGGAGATCACCAGGGGGCCCCTGGACTCCCTCACAACGGTGAGGTTTCTTGCCCATGGGGCTGTTAAGGTTTCGCAGTGGGCCCGCAGCATCGGTTATCATTGGGCCCTCGTTCCTGGAGTAGCACTACCTACGTAATGATTGGGTTGCTATTCCAGTGACAGCCCAACCAACCCCAAGAACCCCACCATCGACGGCCGCAGATGCGCGAAAATTTCTAAACAAATATCTTGGCCACTGCTGCATTCAACAGCTGCATCGTGATCGCGCAACTGCTGGCCCTGCGACATCTACGAGCGCAACACCGCAAGCTATATTGATGACTTCTTGAGTTACCGTTCCAGCTCTACACACAATCAGTGGGAGCCCAACCAAACACCGATACTTCACCACAGGTGTCGGCGGAAAGTGACCCACGGGGCACACGACCATAAAGCAGCCCACCATTCCGTCGTCGCAGGTCTTTCTTCTCCCTCTTCCCGCACGACCTCCCTAACGTCCCATCCGTGAGACGTTCAGACATACACCTCGACTTATAGCTGGCGTCCGCCAGCACTTTCAGGCAACCACCGTCCTGTGGGCCTACCCTCTCAAACGGACGCCGCAAAGTCTGTTTGAGTTGGCAGTTAGTGTCCCGCGGAAGAAGCTCCTCTTCCTTCGACCTGCCGACCTCGCCCTCTCCTCCTCCCCCTCCTCCAGCCACCCGACCGTCCCAGCTGTCGCTGCTGTTGCTGCTGCTGTCCTGCAGATAATATACGGATATGGTCGATATTGAGGTCCCTAACAGCTCTGTCTTGTCGACATCGGAGGCCACTCCGCATCTGACTATCAATCATGATGTCGCCGACGATCTAGACTCTAGCAATGCTTTCGAAGGGCCGGAGAAGCTGCTCGAGGTCTGGTTTGCTCCCAGTCCCTCGGCGCTCCCCGCTGGAGCCAATGAGAATGGCCTGATGGTTGTCCCCTCCCAGACCTGGAAGGAGATGCTTCAGCTCGTCCATTGCGAGGTTCTCTCGGTCGTCTCGTCCGAGCATATGGACGCCTACTTGCTCTCCGAGTCGAGCATGTTCGTCTTCCCTCACAAGTTGATCCTGAAGACTTGCGGGACTACAACCCTGCTCCTCGGACTCAGGCGCCTTCTACGCATCGCTGCTGTCGAGGCCGGCTTCCCTTTCCACAACGTCGCAGACATCAAGGATGAGGCCGCTATGGCATCTCCATACCGTGTGTTCTACAGCCGCAAGAACTTCCTCTTCCCCGACAAGCAGCGCGGTCCCCATCGCAGCTGGAACGACGAAGTCAAGTTCCTCGACAACCTCTTCGATGGAGGTAGCGCCTATCTGGTTGGCAAGATGAATGGCGACCACTGGTACCTCTACATCACTACCCCTGATCCACAGCTCACTCCCCCGCGCACCCCGGGCAGCAGCAAGGAGAACAGCCCCACCCGTCCCGCCAAGATTCCCACGGGCATCATGTCTTCTTTCCCGCAGCTCAGGGCCGGGGACGAGTATCAGGACGAGACGTTGGAAATCCTCATGACAGACCTCGACCCCGAAAATGCCAAGCAGTTCTACCTGTCGCACGCGAGTGCGGTCGCGCGCGAGCGGGTTCCTCTGCAGGCTGAAGAGGCGAGGAAGGAGGCCTCGGATGTTTCTCCGAGCGACGGCGCCCCTACCGACGGGGCTTTGGAGAACAAGAACGACGAGACCTTCGACGTGTTTGCGAATGGTGTCAACGCTGGCGGTGACCAGGCCCCCACTGCCGAGGCCGAGCAGCTCACCTCGGAGGGCCACGCCCTCGGAACCGTGGTCTCGCAGAACTGCGGCCTATCCGAGGTCTATCCCACCTCCAAGTACCCCGACGCGCGTGTTGACGCCTACTTGTTTTCCCCATGTGGCTTCTCCGCCAACGCCGTCATTCCTGCCCCTGTCGATGCCGACGCGGAGGTCAGCGACGACGTCAAGAAGGCCGCCGGCGCCTCGCACTACTTCACCGTCCACGTGACGCCCGAGCCGAACTGCAGCTTCGCCTCGTTCGAGACCAACGTCCCCGGGGGCCAGAACGGGCGCGAGACGGGCGAGGTCATCGAGCACGTCGTCGGCATCTTCAAGCCGGGGCGCTTCATCGTCACCCTGTTCGAGGCCAAGGGCGCGGCGGCCGCGCGGGCGCCGGACCCGTACGGCCTGCGCAAGACCCGCAGCGAGGCCATCTACGGGTACAGGCGCGTCGACCGCATCGTTCACCAGTTCGAGGACTACGATCTTGTGTTTGGGTTCTTCCAGCGCGACGACTGGATCGGGTTCGGTGGTGCCAGGGTCGGCGAGGAGTCTCCCCGCTCTTCTGTGGAGCTCTAGAGCGGTGCTGCTGCGAGATGACGAGGGCGGGGTGAAAATGAATCTGGATAACTTCTATCTGTTGTCGCGGTTTTTTTATTTCAAAAGTAATTGAGGCCACCGGTTTCCTTTCGTAGTAGTCTGGTACACTCAAGGATCATGACTTACGCTTTGATGTCTTTTGCTGATGACGAGGACGGTGACGCTTGTGGGTGATGAAATTAATATTTCACGGGACACGACCACAATGACACTCATTCTGGTGACTCGCGCATGTTGTACCCATAACCCAGGGTACCAAAACCCCTGGTGCCATGTTATCTCCAGCCAACGAGCGAGACATGCGGTATTCAGCAGCCATGAAATGTCCTGAGCATTTAGCTCCAGTTTGGGGATCATGTCGTCCGTACTGGTTCCGGACCAAATGAGATTCCAGAGTTAAGTATCGTGGACTATCGACAGACAAATGTCTGGGCTGGTGTTCGTCAGATATGCTTCCTCCCGACGCCATACGGGCGGTAGCCTTCAGTATCCAGAGAGCCCAGCCGTGGCCATCTAAGGGCTATCTTCCCAAATTATCGAGTCATCACGGCACAGGGGGCGAGGGCCTTTTTGCTCTCGTAAATCATCCCTAATGCCTGAGTGTACGAGTAGCTACTGTATGAAGGGGCCGCTTGCACTCCGTGGAGTATGTTTACGGATTAAAAACAAAACCACGTACAAGTAGCCCTCGAGGAATGTGCCGTACATGACCCGGCTTTCCCCACTGGTGCTTCCAGTTTTCTTTTGCCTGTGACGAAAGAGACCAGCTTGTGCCAGGTATCGATACCTCGATGTCATTTTTTTTGTTGAAATCTAGAAGAGTGGAAATTCTGGTGATCGAAATTGATTCCAAGAGTCGGCCTGTATGAAGTTCTCCACACTCCTCCTTGGTTCAAACGTCCCAGGCAACAATACGTCACTTGCCTAGATTTGGGGATGGGCAGGAGGTCGATGAAGTGATCCACATGGCAGTGCACACTCGTGTCGATTCGACATATGCCATGCAACGTCTCGGCTGGTGTAACTCTTGAGAGTTCTGTTTTCATTGGGTCGAACTTCTACGCGCCCCCTCCCCCTTGTTGACACATCACTTCGTTCCTAATGGATCCTGCATGTGGACGCCTTGTCCGTTATATCCGACTACTGGAGGCAAACAGATTCTTTTATATGGTTTCATGAAATCTTTTGAGAGAGATCGGCATTGGTCTTCCAAAGCCGTGCTGGTATATGTTGCAGAAGCTGAGGAGCTGCAATGATATTATCCCAGGAACCTTCGCCACTCCCAGTATTCCCACCGGACATCGAGATTGACCAGCCAGAGTCTGCATCTACACATGTGCAAATTTTCTCCACCGTGACCTTTCGGTGGCGCATGCTCGTGTGCTCACCATGATCCTAAGGCTGACCATCAGCCCATACAGTGGGCGAACATTCAGACATTCCACGCCCAGGCTCGCCACGCTAGCATCTTCGGAGCGGAGCCAAGGCTTTGTATTGAAGATTCGTGCTGAGGCTGCAACAAGGACCGCGATATCAAACCCCCACTCACAACCAGCGTCGAAACCGCGTGCTCCCATGCTGCACACCCATTGGCTCCTGCGCCCCCGCGAACCGGGCTCTTGGGCCGAACTTGGCATCTCCCGCCCAGCTTCCGCCAGCTCCCGCCGAGGTGCTTGGCTGCTCGGCGGACGCTTGATGTCCTGCGGTTGGCCTGCACGGTCGCTTCGGCTGCGGGCGAATTAGGACAAGGCTGTCTCGCAGTATCAGGTTTATTCCAGCAGATTCAGCTGGCGAAAGAGGCTCAAGCCTCCCCTCGAGATGTTCTAGTGTATGCCGTTGGCCCACCACTTCCAAGGATCCAGGCACCCTTTCTAGATTCTCCCAAGACTTGGGAAAAAGGCAATATCGTCGCGCACATGCAAGATGTGACTCTGTTCATTGGCTCAGGGGTTTGCCATCCCGAGTGAGAGGTTTGGGTCACATTTTACGTCCGCAGACATGGGACGGTATATAGGCTCACGGACATTCTCCTGCATGGCATGATGCATGGGAGCAGCGATGTTCAACTAGGTACGCCATATTTTCCACTACTGTGAGAAACATCAACTCAGCGAGATGGCTGCACTTCCACAGTTCGACTATCTTTTTGCTATTGGCACCCTCTTCTCGTTCCTCGATGCGTGGAACATCGGTACGTCATCCCCCGGCTTAGGGAATGATCCTCTGGCGGAATTCTCGTGATCTTTCCCACCACAAGAACTGCTGCTGACAGGACAGGATAGGTGCCAATGATGTCGCCAACTCATTCGCGACATCGGTCGCCTCACGATCCCTTACGCTGAAGCAGGCCATGGTCATCGCATCATGCATGGAGTTCGCAGGTGCCATGGCCGTCGGCGCCCAGGTCACGGAGACGATCCGCACAAAGGTCATCTCCACGACGCTCTTCGAGTCCGACCCGTCCGTGCTCATGCTGGCGATGGTGTGTGCCATCGTGGGTTCGTCCGTGTGGCTTACAATCGCGACCCGCTTTACGATGCCGGTGTCGACCACACACTCTATCATGGGTGGCGTGATAGGCGTTGGTATCGCTGCTATCGGCGCTGAGGGTGTCAACTGGGGCTGGGGTGGTGTTTCCCAAGTCTTCGCCGCGTGGGCAATCGCGCCGGGAATTGCTGGGATATTTGCGTCCATCATCTTCCTCGCAACCAAGTACGGAGTCATGCGCCGGAAGAACCCAGTCAAGAATGCTTTCATCGCAGTCCCATTCTACTTCTTCCTTACATCGGCCCTTCTTACCATGCTTATTGTATGGAAAGGCGGCTCGGCAAGAATCGACTTGGAGGACAGGGCCCTTCCTGGACCGATTCTCGGCGTGGGTGCCGGTGTTGCTCTCATAGTCACTGTCTTCTTTATACCTTACCTTTACCGCAAGATTATTAAGGATGACTGGCAGCTGAAGGGATGGCAAGTCATCCAAGGTCCTCTCCTCCTCAGACGTCCCGATCCACCAGCTCGCCCTGAGGGTGTCCAAGAAGGTGGAATCCGAGACTATTACGAGGGACACTTGACCAGGGAGGAGCTCGATGCCAAAAGAGCTGCCGAAGGACACTCCAATGACATCGAAAGGCACCCGGTGGGTAAGGAGGGCGATGCCGCCGAGAAGGCTAGCTCTTCCTCAGACATCACCCCTACCCCACGAGCCGAAGAGAATTCCAAGCTGAAGGACAAGCCGATTGATCCCAAGCTGGAGGCCCCACCTGGTCCCTGGTACACACCGGCTGTTGCGCTCTTCTGGGCCAAGTACTGGTTCTTGCATGGTGTCAATCAGGAGGTCGTTTCGGCCCAGGGCAAGAGGGACTTTCTCTCGGGCGATATTGAAGCGATACACGCCACCGGTGAACACTTCAATAATGAGGGTAAGCAAGTGACTCCTATTCATATCCAGCCAAACAGTACAGAGAATGTATTTACTGACGCTTCTCAGCTGAGTACACCTACTCCTTCCTCCAAATCCTCACCGCCTCGACCGCCTCCTTCGCACACGGCGCCAACGACGTCTCCAACGCCATCGGCCCCTACACCACAATCTATTTCATCTGGCGGTCGGGCGAGATCAGCTCCAAGGTCCCCGTGCCGACCTGGATCCTGGCCTTCGGCGGTGCCGGCATCGTGGTCGGCCTCTGGACGTACGGCTACAACATCATGCGAGCACTCGGCAACAAGATCACACTGCACTCGCCCTCGCGCGGCTTCTCGATGGAGCTCGGCGCCGCTATCACTATCATCATGGCGACCAAGCTCAAGCTCCCCGTCTCGACCACCCAGTGCATCTGCGGCGCGACTGTTGGTGTGGGTTTCTGTAACGGCACCTGGAGGAGCATCAACTGGCGCATGGTCGCTTGGATCTATATGGGCTGGTTCATCACGTTGCCTTGTGCTGGTCTCATCTCCGGACTGCTTATGGGTATTGTCCTGAACGCTCCGCGCTGGGGGACTGGTATTTGATTCTGCTTCTGGGTCCGTATCTGTGAAGTTAAGGGTGGGGGGGGGGGGTGATAATGAAGTGAGGCGCAAAAGAATCGGGAAATAATTATGACCGGAAATCTTCAGAGTCGAGGTACCGTACTTGTTGAATTATTAGCGACTGTGAGAGGATACGCTCTCCTCGCCGATACAGTAATAGAAAAATTGGATTCAACAGACGTGCACTCATGGCTCTCCTTTATTTCATGATCTCATGCACAAATCGGTCTAGAAATTACAACAAGCTCAGTCGGCATAAAGTCATAGACATTTGTCTGCGTTGGAATTTGTGATGTAAAAGCCACCTGAGCCGTGACACAATTTTACTTGCGAATGGGAATACTCTATGTATGTTATTTCTAGCCTTTTAAGACCCAAACCGGCAGCCCAGGAGTGTACATGTCAATGTGCCCAGGTGTTCATGGAAACAACTCTTTTTCAATGTCCCGAGTTCCATCTGTATTGACATACTCTCGCCATCACGTCTGATTCTGACTTAATTTTGGAAAACAAGCTTAGATCTTCAGAACTTTGGGAGCATAGATTGAAGCACTTCGGGAACTAAACCAAATGCTCAAGTGCTGTCAGTACTGCCTGATACACTATTTCATCACCGAGTTTACTTGCCCCATATTGCAAGCCATCGTGAGTTAGGAAAGACACAACATATCCCAAGCCTTTAACTAACTAGCGTCGTATGAAAATGTGTCCACGCCGTCTCCGCATGATTTAGAGTTGAAGGAACACGACCCGATCCCTTGGAGACTCATGCTAGTGTTTTGAGACCTCTGGACTGGACGAACTACCGAAATGCGGGGGAATCAACCCCCGTCCCAGCTGGCACCGTCCATTCCTAGAAGAGGAAAATGCAGACAAGCGAACGTCGCAACCCGCGGATGACACGAGATGGTCGTTGCATGGGCAGGGGCCTCTCTTGCGGGGAGACCTGGACAGAATGCAGCCAAGATACCCCCGGTTGTTTGGATTGGGGTAGATCGCCGTAATGATCACGGAGGTCAAAAATGAGAGCGGGCGTATATAATGGAACCTTAAAGCCCAGCAGGTATGTAAGCTTACACACAGTTTTCGTGCCTCGACCACACCTCATACCGATACGCGTAGCCATGTCTTCAGACGCCAAATTGCCAGAGACGTCACTATGGGCGAACAGAGTAGGTTTCATCTAGTCACCTCGTAGTGAGGGCTCTGTGATTGACTGGTATCGTTAGAAATGTCTGTTGATATGTGCCACCGTGGCCATTGCCAACGCGCAGTATGGGCTGGATTCTGCTGTCATAGGAAGCCTTCAAGCTATGCCTGGCTTCCTGGTTGTCTTTGGTTACCCAGATCCTGAAGCACCTGGTGGTTATTCCATTGGCGTAAGTTCTAACCTTCGGCACACCTGCGAAAGCATCACTGGGACGAGACTAACACGTTGACAATATTAGGGCACCTTTCAACAACTCATCAGCTCCCTCCTCACCCTCGGTGCCTTCCTCAGCTCCCTCACCGCAGGCAGCTTCGCCCACTTCTTCGGCCGCAAGACGGCCCTATGGCTCGCCTGCCTGCTGACAGCAGTAGGCTGCGCCATCCAAATCAACACGACCGACAAGGCCGTCGTCTACGTGGGCCGGCTGATCCTCGGCATCGGCAACGGCTTCCTGGTGACCTTCTCAAACATATACACGGCCGAGGCCAGCCCGGCGCACCTGCGGGCGGTCATGGTGGCGCTGTTCTCGGAGTGGGTCAACATCGGGAGCATCGTTGGCGCAGTGGTGACCAACGCGACGCAGTCTCGCCTCGACAAGGCGAGCTACCAGATCCCCATCGGGATCCTGTTCGTCGTCCCCGTCGTGCTGGCCGTCGGCCTCGTCTTCGTGCCCGAGTCCCCGCGGTACCTGGTCAACCGCGGCAAGATGGAGCAGGCGAGGCGCGCGCTCGAGTCGCTCAGGGGCGGGTCGCTGCGGCCCGAGGAGCTGGAGCTGGAGTGGGTCGAGATGGTCCAGGGCATCGAGGAGGAGAAGAAGCTCGCGAGCACCATTGGGCCCCTGGATCAATACCGCGGGACCGACCTGCGCCGCACGCTGCTGTGTTATGGGGTTATCATGAGCCAGGTCGGCAGTGGCTCGTGGTTCGTAATCAGTTACAGCACCTACTTTCTCATCGTTGCAGGTTTGACTGTCAACGAGGCCTTCAAGTATTCTATCATGAACACTTGTCTTGGTTTGGTCGGCGTCAATTTCGGAATCTACCTCATGCGTCATGTGGTAGGCCGTCGGACTATCCTCACCATGGGTGCGGCAATTCAAGGGCTGTGCATGCTTGGAATGGCGATCGGCGCGGGAAGTGTTAACCCCGTGGGCAGTGAGGCGGGCAGGAATTGCCTGATTGCTTTCTTCGCACTGTACCTGTTCTCTTACAACGCTTTTGTCGGGGACGCGAGCTATCCAGTGAGCACGGAATTGGTCAGCACGAGACTGAGGAGTTGGTCAGTGGGCTCGGCAATCAGTCTCGGGTACTTCTTCGCGTGGTTAACAGGATTCTGCTCGCCTTATTTCATCAACCCTGAGAACCTCAATTGGGTAAGTGTTTCCCTCTTCTCTACCTGTCTTTCCAGAAAGGGGCTAACCCCTCGACCAGGGAGCCAAATACGGCTATCTATGGGCCGGGTCGAACTTTGCTTGCATGATCTTCTTCTACTTGTTCATGCCCGAGTTGAAAGGGCGGACGCTCGAAGAGATTGATGAGCTGTTTGCGGAAAAAGTGCCGGCGTGGAAGTTTAAGAGCTACAAGACAACTGTTCAGGAGAAGGCGATGGCTGAGGTCAGGAAGCACGAGGGCTCCGAGACGAAGGGTCCTGTTACTGAGGTCGTTGAGGACGAAAAGGTGGGAAGCAGCAGCTAAGTCCTCAGATAAGCGTCACCAACTAGGAGTATCAGCACTGGAGGGCCTCGGCTGCATGTGGCTCTTCGCAGATCCTAGGATGCTCAGCATGATTCACAGTGTGTGCCCATCCTTATCTTCAGCATCATTGGGGTTCAGAGCGTTCCAATTGGCTTGATTAGAAGCTCAAGTGGCTACCAAGAAGATATCGAGTACAGAACAAACTTTACAACGGCTTTGTCGTAACATAACAGGAGCTCGCAAAAGCCTCAGGATATCTGCCACCCTTGACCTCAGCATTCTCTATAGCCGCCCTGATCTTCTGCTCCTCCTCCTTCGAGATCTTAACCTTCAGAGCGCCCATGTTATCATCGAAGTTCTTGGTCCGTGTCGTGCCGGGGATGGGAATAATATCATCCCCTTGAGCCATCAACCAAGCCAGGACGAGCTGGGACGCAGTGCAACCCTTGCTCTCGGCCACAGCCTTGATTCTGTCCACAAGCTCGAGGTTCTTGTGGAAGTTCTCCTTGGAGAATCTCGGTGCGAACGAGCGGAAGTCCCCCTCCTCAAAGTCATCTGGAGAGCGAATGCTACCCGTAAGGAACCCGCGGCCTAGCGGCGAGTACGCGACAGTGGCGACGCCCAGCTCTCGGCAGGCGCGGAGCAGGTCGATCTCGGCCGACTCGATCTCGAGCGAGAAGGGAGAGTACTCGACCTGGACGGCGTCGATGTGGGCAACCTTGCAGGCGCGGCGCAGGCTGTCGGCGCTGCACTCGCTCAGGCCGAGGTACCGCACCTTGCCGGCGTCCTGCAGCTTCTTCATCTCGGCCACGGTCGTCTCGATGGGCTGGTTGGCGTCCAGGCGGTGGCAGTAGTACAGGTCCACGTACGGCAGGCCCAGGCGCTTCAGCGACTTGTCGATGGCCTGCTGGATATACTCGGGCTCGTTGCGCACGCTGCGCTCGCCCGTCTCCGGGTCGACGTAGTTGGCGAACTTGGTAGCCAGGAATATGTTGTCGCGCTTGCCCGGGTTGCGCTTGAACCAGCGCCCCAGGAGGTCCTCGCTGTCGGCGTACATGTCGGCTGTATCCCAGTTCAGACAGCCCGAATTGTAAATGTGGTCTAGCACAGCATAACGCTCTTCATCGGGCTTGGGCTTGCCGTAGAAGGCTGATAGGCCCATCGTTCCAAAGCCGAGGGCGGTGACTTCAGGGCCATTCTTGCCCAGCTTGCGAGTTGGGAGTTGAGGGGGAGCCATGGTGCAATCTGAGGAATTTGAATATTTGTGAGGTTCACAGAGGTGAGGCGTCAGTTGTTGGTCAATAGCGTATATACCAATTGATGATGAATAGGCAGCGGTACGTTTGACTTTGGTAGACAAGTTCGCTCGACCATCGCCGACTTATATAGACCACATCTTGATTTCGTCACCATGTACTGCTAGTGTCTGTTGATCTACCGATGTGGAGCTTGAATGGACGGGTGTTTCCAAGTTGCCATGTGGAGTCCGTGGCTACCGCTTGATCATGCCGGAGTTAAGGTCGTAAAAGCCTAAACCATGGTTCAGTGCCTCACGGGAGTCCAAAGCGCGAGTCGGCGCCGAAATCACTGCACTATCACAATCGGGTACGGAGATAAGAAGCCATCGAAACCAACCACCGAGTCGCAGTACTGCACGGCTCCGGGCTCCATCGGATCGACGGTAATACAGTCAGTCCAACGGGCGGTGTTTGTCATCCGCGATGGCTTCAATCCCATGTTGTCTTGGAGAAATTGTTTGATGCAGGTAATCAACTAGCCAAGACAGACTGAAATGAGCAACCACATTTTGCAACAACGTTCTGCGCTCGGTTATTGGTCAGCATGGATCCTCGAAACCTTCGCTGCGAGGACAAACATGTTCATCCTCCAGAGCGATATCCATGCTCGATTTCCTTGTAGATCTGGCTGTGGTGAAAGGGGCATATCCCCAGGGCTTTATCTCCCCCCCTTAGCCCAATGACTCACTACAAATGCGCTGGGACGCCATTGCGCGTAGGATTGGAGACGATATGACTGTTCCAGACTGACCTCCTTATAAATGCGTCATGATACAATGCACCTCCATCGCTGGTATGTGTTGTTTCGCACCGTCACCGCTCGACTATAATACATAGGTATCGCTCCAACCGACATCGGTCGTTGACCGCACAATGACCGCCTCTATCAACCTCCGACGCGCCACAAAAGCGGACCTCCCACGGATGACCCGCATCCTCGTAGATGCATTCGCCCCGGGGCCATGGGGCCGGTTCCTATTCCCACAACACCTGAAGGTCAAGCCAGGCGACGGCGATGAACTCGCCTGGCGCCAGTACATGATAACCACGGGACTCGACAACCCAGCGTGGGACACCGTCGTAGCGTGCCAGGAGCGGGATGGCACTGGAGGCGGGGAGGAAATCGTGGGCTGGGCGCAGTGGATCGACTTGAGCGCCCCGAAGGGTAGCGGCTCGAACCCCGAGGAGATAAAGGCCAAGATGGATAGGGAGCTGGGCACCAGCCCGGCCGGGCTGGACTCGGAGGCGCTTGCTACGCTGCGAAGGGAGGGCCAGCAGCTCGAGAACAGGTTCGAGGAGTTTCTCGGGACTGAACGAGCGAAGACGTCGTTGCGTGAGTCATCTTTCTCTTACAGCAAACAACTTAAAGAACAGCGGCTGACCTATATGGCACAAACAGAGCTGAACTACCTGGTCATAGACCCGAAGCACCAGCGGAAGGGCATCGGGAGGCTCCTGACCAAGGAGGGCCTCGATCGGGCGGCAAGCCAAGGAAGAGATGTATGCCTGCGATCAGCGCCTGAGGGGCGCCCGCTATACCTGGCCTTGGGATTCGACGAGATCTGCGAGCAAAAGGTCATAGGGGGGAGTCAGTATGCTATGGTGTTGGAAGCCTCTGATCTTGCTCGAACTACATCATAGACGCCAAATACCAGTTTCTTTTCTTCAACACGTATAAGATATACAAATGTTGCTAAATTGAATCTTGCTGCAGTCTAGAGTTTGTGTATTATTGGTTGGCAATTTTAGTGCTGACTGCTTTCAGTTTTCGCATAGCGAGCCAATCATTCTCCTCATTCTTCATTCAGTGCATCCTTTGGTCGTTGTGTTTAATTCAGTGACAGGTTATTATTGCCCTTACTTTTCTTTGCTCCAACTATACACGGCCACAACGCTTCTCATTTATAAGCTTGAACAATCTTGATGCATTTCATCACCGTCTGTCGACTGCCCTGCCCGATGTATTCCGATTGATTCGCCTCCAAAGTCCTCCAGCTTATCTCGCATGTTCCATCAATCAAGCTTTAGAATCATCAAGCTTGACCTTCTTCTCCTTCTTCCTGGGGTTCAACCACTCGTCACACCCAATCGGCCAGTATACCCTCCCTAGCGGCCCGCCCATTCCAAATTCCTCGGGTGTCACTGTCAAGCCGGGGTCAGGGACAGGGACTGCCGTCTCAGAAGCATCCGCATCGGCGTCTCCAGCATCCTCGGGAGGATCTTCACCGGCCTTGCGCTTCTTCTTCCGGGCTGCAGGCTTTTTAGGGCTCTTCACCTTCTGCGGCGGCCTGTTCTGGTCGCCACGCTCGTGGGCCACCACGTCCGAGATCTTCTCGAAACCGGGGAGTTTGAACCTGCGCATGAGCTCAAAAACGGCCTGCTCTTTGTCTTTTGCCTCGATCATGAGATCCATATCGGCAGGGCATGGGGGCAATGTCGCCACGCGAGGGCTGTGTTTTCTCCTGTCACGTCCTGTGATGGCACCGTGACAGGGCTCTGAGTAATGCATCTTTTGTGTGATGCCCTTCCTGGTCCACGTCCTGGTTATGCGTTCCATGATTTCCGGTTGCGAAATATCGTATGTTCCCTCTCGGACTTTGTCGTCGTCGAATATTATGTTGTGGTGGTGGTAGTCGAGGACCATGGGGATGTCGAGTTCCTCGCAGATAGGCAGCAGGTCGTGGACTGACCACGACACGTCGTCATTCTCCAGAACAAGGCGGCGCTTGATTGAGTCTGAGAGAGTGATGTAGTTTTGGCGGAAGCGGTCGAGGGTCGCTGGTTTGCCCCCTGCCTCGGCGAATGTGCCTCCCATGTGAAGAATCATGATAGCGTCCCGGTCCTGTTGAGGAGGCAACTTCAAGAGAGATAGCAACTCATCATGGTATTCGAGATCCCGCATTGCGTTGCCGACAACACCGCTTCGAGGCGACCCTAGCTGGGTGAACTGTCACACGTGTCAGCCAGTAATTATACAAGCAATCATATCTTCTACACTGGGCTCTCACCTGTCCTGGATGAGTTGTCAGACGGTGGCCCAGCTCTCCGGCCACCTTTCCAGCCTCGGCGAGAGCTTCAGACGCGAATGGGGCCAACTTGTAGCCATATTCGTCATGACTTGCAAAAGGGAACATCTCAGAGCTCAACCTCATGAACTTGATGCCGAACTTGTCGTTCCATCGAAGCATCTTGACGATGTCTCTTGCGTTAGCCAGGCCCAGACTCTCCACATAATGCTGGCCCAGTACAAGGTCAGCTTTCTCAGTCTTATCCGGCCTGTTTTTGGTCGGATGCTCTGGTTGCGACGGGTCTGCGAGCGGATGTCGATGCTCTAATATAGATGCTATGCGGCAAGTCCTCGAACTAAAAACGGGAGGCTTGGCGGTGCGTAGATATGTATTCAGGCAAGCCTAGGTGAGACATCAGTACTTCGATGCTTGTGGCCTCTTGAAATGATAAGACGGACATAACCTAACCGCCCTTTCCACGGCAGCGGAAGGTAACCACTGTTGACAGCTGGTGGACGGTTGGCCCCTTTGATGGTCTCCATGAGTCCTTCGCCTGCTTCACTTTCCTCGTCCTTTGCGGTCTCAAAGGTGTGGTCTTTCTCCTCTTCGGGGGTGAGCAATACGCGGTCTAAATGGACCACATTATCCTTCTCTGGAGCGGCCCCTCGAAGATTCAAGGTTGGCGCCTGTCGACCGGCATTGGACCCGCTGGGGACGCTCTGCTCGATCTGCAGCCTTCGTCTCTTAATGTCATTCTTGAATGACTCCTCCATTTCCTCCAATTGCCGAAGAGCGGTGGCGGCTTCGTAGTTATGGTTATCCTCTTGCTGTTTCGCGAGAATATCCACCGGCTTCGGGCTGGTTGATGATCGTTCTTCATCCATTTCCTCGGTGTGGCCTCTCTTCCTGGCGTTGCCAGCCCGATTCACATTCTCCTTGGTCAAGGGAGAGTCCCGGGAGGGCGGTATCCGGCGGGACGACCTTCTTGGACCATTTGATGTGGCTTCAGAGGGGCTTGGAGCGTTGGCAGCGGGGACTGGCCGGGTGTCCTGGTCCTCCTCGTCTGCGGGAGCCCTCTTTCTATTGCGCGGCGGCATTTCGGGGTTGTTGGGGGCAATATGACGTCTCGTGAGATGTCTTGAGGGGCTTAGGTTGTCCTTGCTAGTCGGCAGCACTGTCTCGGAGGAAAAGGTCCTGCATAAGTGGAAGTGGTTGCAAGGTGGTATAGGCGGCAGCTGGGAGCTAGGGTGAATTAGAGCTCGACTTCGAGCGGCTCTAGACAAAGCATGGGACCACAGGGACATGCAATAAGCTGCCGGCTGGCCACAAGGTAGCAGTGTGGTGTGGAGGCAGTACGATAAGACGGTAGGCAGGTTGGGTGGTATGGATAAAAGATTTATGCAGGAATGAGGGAAGGGACAGGCAAAGAGTGTCGTGAGCCGTCGTGTGTCTACGGAAGAGTGCACCACTCAGGCTCTCAGTATTGACTTTTGAGTAGGCATACACGGCTGGTGAATCCGTGGGGGTCGATGAGCTGATGGATTTCGAGGAGGTACTGTGTGACAACCAGACAGCTCAGGACCACGTGTTGAGAAGGGCGGACGACTTGTGTATAATTGCAGGTGGGCAAGATGACATCGAGATGGGCTGGTTGAGAGGAAAGGAAGGGGAGAAGGGACAATTGGGGCACGAGAGGTCTGGATGACTACATCAACACAGTATCGCCTCGTCGAGTGATGATGCTGATGTACTGCCTGCCTATCAGACTACCTAGTATTCTGCTAGTCTATGCAGGGCTCAGGAACACGCAGAGAGAGAGACAGAGACAGGGACAGGGCCCCGCAAAATGTGGCTTCACTTAGCTAAGCAGGCTGCAGGAATGGTAGAGGCAAATGGGCAATGGCAATTTGCGACAAGATGTTTGGATCGAGATGAGACGGGCGACAGACGTCATTGGAAGGCACGGAAGCGCACAACGTGTCACGGCTCTCTCTCTCTCACCTCCCGTCGCACGGCTTAGGGGGGTTGACGTGGTCAAGGGGCGGAAGAGGGCGTCCGTCCCAGACACACCTGGACAGACCATATTCAAAAAAAGAGATGACACCGTAGACTATATGTTTAGACCTTCTGTCTAGTCTAGATTCACAAATCAGGTGAGCGGCAGCGCCGTGGGTTAGGCAGATGCGTCGTGATGCGTTGGGAGATAAAACAGAGGTGAAAAAGGGCAGTGCCGCCGTCGACTTTCGACGCAGGCCATCGACCAATCGCCGTCACAGCCATGACGTCGAATTTTGCCCCCCACAAGTGGGACTAGGGTGCTGGTCTCTCGATCTGTGCTGCTTCGGGACGTGACGTGCGTGAATGGTGTCCTCCATCCGCACAGGGAGGAGCATTCTCTCCTTTGTTGGATCCACCTTGTCGATGTCGTCTGTCCCGACTGCCGTTGCGTTCCATTGTCTGCATGGTGGGGCGAGGCCTCACAAACATCTCCATCACCTCGAGCCGTTGATTCATATTAATAATTCATTCTCGGTCCTTTTTTTTTTTTTTTTTTTTTTTCTCTGGCGGACCCGGGAACTAACAACTTGGTATTCCCGAATCCCATAATCCCGGCGCTGGTCGGACATGGAATTTTGGCATGGGATTCTGTCCCTTTCCTGCAGATGCAGATGCAAATCGCACACGAAATGCAGGCAGTCTTTGCTCAGGCTCGTCCGCTCCAATCTCACTCGGCCGAGTGGCCCACACCCACAGTGTTACAACCGCCCTCGCAACCCCGAGAGAGTTTCGATTGGGGCCCGGCCCAGCCCTGCAACAACAGGGATAGGCGGCCAAAGGGAAGTCTTCCGATGCTACGTCTACCATGGATCAAGGAGAGACAGAGAGGGCAATGACATGCCAAAAGGTTGATGCACGTCGAGCTCCAAGAGCGCCACCTACGCAGCAGCGCGTTCTAGACCATGCCACACCGCGAGGAACCCCTCAATGAGCACGCCAGGACATGCAGCGTCACCTAATCAACTCGTGTGAATGATTCCATCGAGGTGCACAGCGGGGCGGGCCGCGCAGGCTAGCAGCTCACGACCAGCACCGCATCACCGTGCAAGTCTGACCCGCGGGTCTTCATTTTCCATCAAAACAATTGTTCTCGGCGTCGGAACCCGTTACCCGTGAAATTTGGCCCTTGCATTGCCCGGATGCCCCATTTGACTGTTGACTGGCCAAGGTTTTGTTCATCTTACACTTCCTCATACGCCTGTTCTTCTGCATCGTCTTTGCCCTTCACCACCACAGGCCAGCATGCATTCGACGGGGCAAGTTGCATGCGATGCCTTCGGTGCATGCGCCCAAGTCTGCATTCGTGTCGCATGCGTCTGTAAGCTTGGGTATAACCGAGTCGAAGTCACTATCTCGATTAAGCCATGGTGAAGAGATAGAAAAGCTGCTCAGGAAGTAGGTCTTGATAACGGCATCGTGCCACCATAGGTTGCAGCACCATGAATTGAGATCTTGGCGAGCAACATCTTGTTGTCAGGTTATGAGTGGTCACTGTTGGCCCCAAACACAGAATGTGACATCTGATGAACTTTCTCGCTGCCAAGTCCACGTTAGCTCGTTTTGGACGTTGGCGCTGATTCCCACAGAGAAAGTTGATGACCAAGCATGCTGTATATACTTGGTTACGCAGACCCCTCGGAAGGCCCTTGGGCGGTCAGATTCGGCACTTCAGAAAGTGCGAAGATATCACAGCCGCTCCGAAGTGTGTGAGACGATTCGGCCTTTTCTCAAAGCAATGCCAAGACCCAGACCACCTTCGGCCGCCCACAAAGATAATTACCAACTGCGGACGAATGATCAGACCGACGTGCGATCAGCTGAGAGAGTAAACATCAAGTCCTATATCAGAGATAACATCAATACTTAAGGCTACGATACCTCTGCATAATTAAAAAGCATGCCGCTCTTAGAAACCGCTCTCTATTCGTTCACAAGACCGAGAGCCAGGTGTCGAAACCACCAAGAACTATATCGAATAATAGCAAACAATGTCTAAACTAATTGTGGTTGTTGGAGTCACTGGCGCTCAGGTACGGGACTCCGTCCAATAAATATCAGGTTGACGATTTCTGATGTGCTCACAGGGAGGATCTGTCGCCCGGACATTCTCCCAACTCCCCGAATGGCGTGTCCGCGGCATCACAAGAAACCCCTCAGGCGATTCCGCCAAAGCCCTGGCAGCAGATGGAATCGAGATCGTGCAGGGGGACCTCGACGACCAGAAGTCACTCGTGGAGGCGTTCAAGGGCGCCACGGCCATCTTCTCCAACACCGACTTCTTCACCCACTTCTATAACGCACCGAACCTGTCCTCCGGGGCCAACCCCGGCCAGTACGCCCACGACCGCGAGGTCGAGCAGGGCATGAACATCGCCGCGGCCGCCGCGGACCCGTCCGTGCTCAGGACGCTCGACCGCTTCGTCATGTCGAACCTCTCCCACGCGAGCAGGTGGAGCGGCGGCAAGTACACAGCCATCTACCACTTCGACTCCAAGGCCGAGGTGATCCGGCTGACGCGGGAGCGTCACCCGGACGTCGCCGCGCGCATGAGCACCCTCCAGATGGGCCACTACGTCACCAACTGGAAGCAGCTCGCGAGGCTGGCGCCGGTGAGGCAGCCCGACGGGGCTTTTGTCATGTCCCGGACGACGCCGCCCTCCTTCAGGATGCCCTACGTCGTCGCGGAGCGGGACACGGGCGCGTTCGTGAAGGCGCTGGTCGATATGCCGCCTGGGAAGGACCTCCTTGGCGTGTCGGAATGGATGACGTTCCCGGAGTGGGCTGCGGTGTGGGGCCGTGTTCTGGGTGTGAAGACTGTGTATCGGCAGATATCGATGGAGGAGATGTTTGAGGGCGTCCCTGCGCACATGGCGCAGGAGATTGGGGACAGCTTTGACTACATCGAAGAGTTTGGGTTTGCTGGGGGAGACCCGGACGTGGTGGACCCAGAGCAGGTAAGGGCAAGGACATTCGTTCATGTTTTGAGGGCTTGCGCTAACATTCTGAAGCTGGACGTCAAGATCCCCGTGACATCGATGGAGGAATACATCAGAAGCGAGGATTGGTCCTCTATTTTGAAAGCTTGAGTATAACCTGGATCGAGGGTCCGCATCTTTCTAGTATTTCCCCTAAATCATATCCCAAATCATCTCTAGTTCCATTCCATATGCATTCTTGAAGGCAAATGATCCGATTGAGACTAGATAGTCAAGTTCATTGAATATGTTCGATAATTAAAGAAGATGGAAGAAGATCCAAATAGTATGTACAAATTTGGTATGAAAATCTCATGATCGAGAAAGTTTGAAGTCACTCATGCGTTTACCTCTACGTTACCCTTGCCGTCAATGATCAGTCGAAGATTGATATTGAAATTCATCGAATTGCCCTCCGAACCATTTCCCATCCCGCTTAATTGAATAGGGATGGTAGTCGAGTTTCCGATCCGGCCATCGTTGGGGCCTACGTTGATGTTCGTTATATCGTTGATACGGTCACCAATTTCGATGACATTTCCATCACCCATTGTGGTATTACCGTCACCGATGTCAAAGTCATCCCCTGCAGGGTCCCATTAGCTTTATTAGTCTAGACTCCAGCGTAGACACTCATTCAAGGTAGGCGCATTAGGGTTGGCACATGAAGCAACAATGGATACATACCAGTATCAATGTCGTTACCGGTGCCGGCGAATCCCACGCCGTTGCCGTCTCCAAGGCCACCAGAATTTGTTATCGTCCCAGAACTATCCGTCTGGTTTCCATTGACGCCATCGCCAACTTGACGGCCTGACAGTGAGGATTTCGTGCTCGATATGGCCGCAATGCTTTGAAAGATGGGTAGACAGGAAGTAGAAATCGTCAATAACAGAAATACACCGAAGTTGGTCATTATGTTTCGGAGAGCGGGTAAAGATGGTGGAATCCTTGGTATGGGGCACGTGAATAGTGCGAACGAGAACTTAGCGAGTATGGACGCAAGGTTGGTTTTGAAATGTGGACTAGCCTGGACTGATAAGAAGGGACAGGTAGATGACGCGAATAGCTTCAATAAAATACTAAATGACAGCAAGCTCGAGGCTCACTGCAAGTCGAAACAGGGATTGAAGAATGAGAGTGATGAACTGAACGCTGCTACAGCCCTTCTTTCTTACTGCTTGAACCGCCTGAAGTGCGGCAGGAGGTTCCACTAATATATACAACAAAGTGCACAGCCTGCACGGAGTCCGAATGGTCATAGGAAACCTGCTTTGAAAATAAAACCCAACCAACTTGGAGCCCGACTCGCGGATACTCAGCTTCGATGAGAAAGACAATAGCTAGGTTTGAGGTAAAGAATCCAACGTCATGGCCAAGGCTGAATGTGTTATCTGGTGTTTGTTATACAGACCATTTGGGAAGTCTCCGTCTTGGGCTCACTATAAGTAGAAACGTTTTGTTCCTGGCTCTCCTTGTCGGCCAATATGCAATCAGATGAACACTGGATGTGTGTTTGTAAAAACCATGTGATGTAACGTCGGCTGTTGAAGCCCGGATGGTACCCTTCAACCGGAATCGCCGTTTTCTGATTTGGTGCATAAATCATCTGAACGACGTGGACCTTGGTTTCCAATTTACAAGCACATATTTTTGGCTTTCCTACACCGAATAACCTCCCCGTGTCATCTTTAAAACTAGGGCCATTCTTGCCCATCCAGACTTTTACTTCGATCGGTATTAAACCTGTGAGTATTTAGATGTGGAAGACCTCTGGAATCCTTCGAAATAAATATTTGACGGATTTGGGAGGAGACAGCTCCCAGAAAGCTCAGCAGCAAGAAGTCCTTCACGGTAAAGCAACAGCGATGATTCATAGATCGCCCACGTAATTGTCATGGCCTTGCCGAGATTTCATCTCTCGCAGAGATGCGATAACAGTGAGGAGAATTTGATTATACCGAGTTGAGATATTGGCGACCGTGCTGCAGCTGGAGTGATGATTGGCCTCCATCCCGCGGGACGTCCGAAGAACGGCGCAGCCGCGCAGGGATAGCGGCATGAATGAGCTACTTTGGGACACCGACTTTAAGCTATGCAAGCACCCCTGGCACGTAGACCGAACTCCAGAACCTAAAATGATGACAATTTGAACCTCCATGATTCCCTGGGTCAATCATCGTGTTCCAATCATCGCGCAGACCAAGGTACTGACCCGATCCCGCAAGCTTGTCGACTGTGCAGCTTAGACTGCTGAGCGTCTTAGAGGTGAAAATTGACGACAGAATGCCAATTTAATGCCCGGCTATAGTCATGTACAGTGCTTCGCACATTTCTGCAAAGTCTCTACGATAATTCTATCCATTGCTTTGCAGTCTCCAGATTTGAGAGAAAAGGTCAAGATGGAACCGAGAGTCCTTTAATCAAAATGCTGAGCATTCTCTCCTCTCAAGTACTTAGATTCCGAAGACGAGGAGCAATGATGCCCAAGATATGAGTGGAGGCAACGTCAGAATCCAGAGCTGTTTGATACTTTCCCCTTTGCAGGTCCCCGTCCTATGTCTACCTTCCCCACTCCAAGAATAAACCCATATCGAGTCTCTTAGTATCCTTAGGAAATGAGAAATTAAGCGTAATGTATCAAGGTATAAGGTCTGGTCACACCATCGGTGCCTGACTGGAATAACATTTCCTCGTCTGCTGAGAACCTCACAGGTGGTTCATATTTAGTGAGAATATCTCAAAGGGGTGAAGCCGAGTTGGGCAGAAGCGTCTTCAGAAAGTGGAATTTTCGCAGGAAAAGATGAATCAATCTTGGGAGGATCTACTACAATAGGCCACAAAACTCCAAGCCCACACCACGCCCGAGCAGCCAGCAACACCGCCAGGACCAACGCACTTTTATATTGCACCACAAGTTGATGAGAAAATTCCTTTGCGACAAGCAACTGATGTGAAATCAATTTTGAGTGACTAATTTTCAGAATCGTGGACATACCCTTCACCTGACATTAATGCATGGGAAATCGAGAGAACGTTTGTATGACAATTTAAAGGATACTGAGTCTGGAAAGCAAGGATTCTTTCTGTACTCTTCAAATTCACAGAAATATTGGCTAATGTTCGAGAATTTGAAATGATTTTCCTGCCTTGTCTACAACTGGATTGCTTGTAGTCCTCGAGTACATCCTCCTTCTGCTTGGAATACCTTTTTTTTTTCCAAAGACTCTCGTCCGTTCCCCCAGTAAAGCCGCATTTTATTGCTTGAGGTGCGCACGAAAACTTGAATGGCCAGCCCTATTTGATTTTTTTTTTGGAAAGCTAACATTCACGAAATGTGTGATGATCCTGAAGATTGCGCACACGTTTGTCCCCGTCGTCTCGTGTGACGAATCGGACGTGCTTCGTAAGCTATTCTGTCGAAACCGACACCCCGATACCGACACGTGCAGCCTGCCCCTGTTGGGAATTTGAGTTCTAACTATTGACAGGGTGTGGGTTCACTTGTGCTTGTTGGCTTCGACAGGGTTCGGAGATTGTGTAGCAAGGGTGTTAAGGTAGCTGTTGTGATTGTGTATTTTCCATTTGTGGAATGGGCAGCTCTGCAGGACACTATTTTCTCACTGCCAACGCAGCTAGGATGCACAAATCCGACGCTAATATCACGAATAAGCATGTAAAGTATTGCGGGGTCTACATGGGGCCTGGTGGCTTCGGAGGTTAACTACTCCACCGAATGTCCACATCACTTCAATCTATGGAAAATGTTTTAGTTTTTTTTCTATTCATCGATCTGTCTCTTGCCTAGCTTTAACACGTCTATCCGCCAAACTGTTGTTACGCTAGACAACACAATATACTAAACATGAAGTGGGCTATTCTCGGGCTGTTAGTCCCCCTTGCCGCGGCTGACGGGACTGGCAACCCACCGGTAAGTAAGATCATGAGCGACGCGACGTGCGGGTGATCGAGACTGATAATTATTTTTCAAATTTTAGTGCGATGCGCTGATAGCAGCTGGATTGGGGCCACGTATATTTACTGCTATCGATTCAGCCTACGAGGCACGTGTTGAGTCTTACTGGTCTGCCAGTGCTCGGTTGAACCCGTGGTGCTTTGTCCAACCACAGACTGTCAGCGAGGTCTCGCTTGCCTTGACAACCCTCGCAGCTGCTGGCCAAGGTGCTGATGATTGGCACGTTGCCGTCCGTGGCGGAGGACATAGCGTTTCCCCGGGCGTCAATAATATTGAAAATGGTGTAACCATCGATATGGGCTTCTTCAATAAGACCACTTACAATGCCGACAGTGGTCTTGCCTCGGTCGGTCCTGGCGGTCACTGGGGAGGAGCATACACAGAGCTCGCGAAGAGCAATGTCACTGTTGTAGGCGGTCGGGAAGGCCAGGTCGGCATTGGAGGGTTTCTCCTCGGTGGCGGCGTATGTATTTCCCCTCCCCTCACCATCCATCCATTTACTGCGGAAGGAGGAAGGGTGAACGATCTAACAGATATACCATAGAACTCCTACTACACATTTCGTCAGGGTTTTGGGTGTGACAACGTCGTGAACTTCGAGGTCGTCTTGGCCGACGGCAGTGTCGTCAACGCCAATTCCAGCTCTCATGAAGATCTGTATAGAGCGCTTAAAGGAGGCAGTAGCAACTTTGGCATTGTCACACGCTTCGACCTCAAGACTTTGCCTAATACTCCATTGTGGGGCGGTGTCCGCACTTATGATTATAACTCACATGCCGACGTCGCTCTGGAAAGCATTGCTGACATGGCCAGCGCCGATGAATCCGAAGGCGACAATGCCCTCATTGTGCTGATTGTGACCGGCGGTGACACCACAATTTCCCTCGCCACAGCTCAGATCAACACACAAGGCGTGAAAGACGCACCCAGCTTCGCAAAGCTGTCTGCACTGCCCGCTTTGACAGACTCCACAGGAATAACGACCGTGGGTGATGTGACGGCCGGAGGAACACCTGCTGGATTACGGTTTGTGTACCCTGACCAAGATTCTGGAGCAAAGGCTAATTGTATGTCTCCAGGAACGTGTGGTTCACGTCAACCTTTGGTGCTGATACCGGCCTTCTCAAAACTGTCAAGGGGCTCTACGAAGACTTCCTTGCAGACCTGTGGACCGTACTGGCAGCCGACGCCTTCGAAACTCAAATAGTCTTTCAGCCTATCCCTTCGTACTTGGCGCAGGTCGGCGAGAGGAAAGGCGGCAATGTCCTCGGTCTCGACTCTACATTGACGAAGAATGCCGTCCTCTTCCTGCTCACCTTGAAAACGAAGACAGCGGCTGATGAGGCAGTCATCCGCGCACGAGGCGGTGTGTTCTTTGCCAAGATCGAGGAGGCTGTGAAAGCCTCAGGCAACAGTCTGCCTTTTGTCTATCTCAACTACGCCGACCCCAGTCAAGACCCATTGGGTAGTTACGGTGATGACAACATCGCATTCATACGGGAAGTCTCGGCCAAGTATGACCCGCAGGGTATCTTTCAGCGGAGGGTATCAGGGGGGTTCAAGATCTCTCGTGTAGCTTAAGATAGTGATTAAAGATGCTCAAAATATGCGCCGAAGACGAGTTCCGAATCTTCTTTGATGTATCGAAGCACATTAAATATTACACGGCCATTATAGTTCAATCCTACTTAAGAGAGACCTGGTGGTGCATCCACTACTCTGGCACAAGCTTTTCTGCCGGCTTTGAGTGGATGCGCCGACCCGCCCTTCTCCAGGCTGGGACTCCCTTTTGTTGGAATATATAATGGCTCAACACTACAGGCCCTGTTAGGTCAAGGCAATCTCTAACTTGCCGCTGTCGAAATCAAATCAGCGTTATATCAAATCCTGACTTGGTCTCTAGATGTCTGGCTCACCTGTTTCCAATGGTCTGTTTTACAAATGGGTTGCCAATGGCGCCACCCTTTTCAGGAATTCTTGTATCTGAATATCTGATAGACTTTCGTTGAGCTTCAACATGGATGACGAGATGGAAGTTGGTCAAAGCATAACTCAGTATGGCCATTCCCTCGCGTTGCAGTCGAGACAACGGTAAGTCACAATCGTACATGACTTAGTTAAACCTTGATAATTGATACAGGCTATTTACATCTCACTGCATCTGGTAGTCCTCAAGGTACTGGCTCTGTCATCACACGATGTGTGATTTAAAGAACGAAACTTATGTACATGCACACAGTTATCCCTCTTTCTCCCGTGATGCCAGCTGGCAGCATGTAATACGCGTATCCCACAATTCTGAAATAAGACAAGTAAATTTCAGCTTCTAGCCTCTTCATCAATAGATTTGACAGAATCTGCCATTGTCATCGGCATACGAGGCCTCCACAAGTTTATCGCTCGTCGAATCGGAGATAGTGACGTTCCACCACCAGGTCTCTATCATCGGCGTATTCACTGGGCCCTGGACCGAAAGAATGACAGCTTGTATCGCAGCCGGGCCGAGCGGGAATGTGCTTGGTACAGTAATGCCGGCCAGTGTGGTGACGTTTTGGCCTCTTCCATCTCCCAAAATCGCTATTGGCTTGTTAGTTCGTCTTCTCTTTGTTAAACACGCGCTGTGGACATGGTGAATACCCCTTAAGTCGATTGACCCCAAAAGTGTCCCTCCCATGTTTCCCGGCTGAGGAGCAATATCTGCCGCAGTATCGTATCTGTCGATACCAAACTGCATTGATACTTCTACCATAGGGATTCCGAGAGCTTGTTGAACTGTAATGTTGAATCTGTCGCCAGGCTTGATCTCCTCTGGCAAACCTAGTTTGGCGAGTCTGGCATTGGCTGCCGTGGCCGCCAGAATCGGAATTACTTTCGCAACCTTGATGAGGTGCATCTTGAAACGTATGTGTTTTGTGTAGAATCAACGGCAAGAGTAAAGTCAATTTCGTCTCGTGGAATCAGCTACGAAGGTCAATCGAATACCAAGTTGACTGAATCTGGCGCTCACGAGATATATCATGGCATGTTGATATCTGCCGGGTCAAGATCGTCGAGCTAGGTCCATTGTCAAGAGACAGGCAGAAATACCGGGTCATATGTACATTTAGGCGCTGCTATGCCGACTACCCCGATTGGCCAGGTTGTATGGTACTCGGCAAACGATTCCGCCTGCGTTACATCAAAGGTAATAAATGAAGTGCGTAGTGTTACAAGATTTATAAGTCTATTGGGTGAATCTCATGGGACCAGGTTGCTCTCTGCAGGACAATCTAATCATGATGCGTTTCCAAGAAAAATGAGAGGAGGATGCATTCCATTTCTCATGTCATGTTTGACTATCGTCTGCTGTGCAATCTTCATGTGTCTGGCCACCTTCTGATCTACATCTGATCCTGATCCTGACAAGTATAGCTCGAGATCGTCATGGGAGACGATGGGATCCCAGAGATTGATGGTACAACTCGTTCACTAGTAGCACACTACTTGAAAGAATTGAGCCATACGCACAAGCAGGAAGAACGCTGATTGTTGCAAGAATAATCTTGTTTCACTCTCAGATAACAAATCTACTCTCGGCCGTACTTCTGCCGATTCCCCAGGCCACCTACCCACATGTCAACCCGCCGAGACAGGTAAAGGGACAATAGGCTAAAAAAAGCACCCGAGGGATGCAACCAGTAAGTACGGGACACGTCAGAGCCGCTCATGAGCCCCGCTCGTAAGAGTAATATTCAATAGATCTTGAAGCACATGCAGGAGACTTCAAATGTTCGCACCCTGGATGCACGATTACCGTAGAGCGCTTTCTCCACAACGTAACCTGCTGAGACATCAAGAGAACGTACAATCGTGTCTTATGGTCCTATATTGTGGCTTTGAAAGTGTTTGAGATGTCAGGAAAGCTGTTCATGACGATTCCTTTTTCTTTACCCAAGGGGGGGGGGGTGGTTGAGGGCTGGTCAAAATCTTAAGAGGGTCTCGAGTGTGCCAGGCACTTGCAGAGAAAAGTCGAGGTAGACATATTTAACTAAATCTCTTGCATTATCTCTCGCTTTAGCCCTCATTCTGTACATGTATCCACATGTATTTCCAACCACCCAGATAGGCCAGTTTAGAGAGCCTCACACGGGACTTGAGCAACTGAAGCTCGTGGCAACCCCTGATTCGAAAGCGCCGATAAGCTGGAGGATAGACGAGTAACATCCCAGCCCACAAGCTGCAAGCGTGCCCAGAAGGTAAATAAGATTCCATGTATGGAATACTGGACGCTTCATAAACCCCCGAGCGAGCCGCTTCCACCCCTGGTCGACACGGTTGTATGTCCGAGACCCCTCGTTGAATGCCTCGGCATCCTTGACGACGGCATCCTCCCGAATGAAGTAACCCAGTGCGCCCCATGCAGGCAGAATGTATGTGAATCCCAGCCCAAAGACTGCTCCCACCAGGCCTGAGATAGACGCCAATTGTGGGATAGCTGCAGCAAGGACAAAGCCGATGGTCCAGTAGACGGGGATCAAGCAAGCCCACCAGACCTTTCCCATGGATGATGTCAACGGAGGGAAGTTCAATGGCTCCAGCACTTCCACGTAAGCAATCTTGAGCCCGACGTTGCTGTATAATCCAGTGGCTATCAGACCAGCCACCATCCCCAAAACGTTCAGACAAGTCTGCCATCCGTAGACTGATATCCCTTGAGCGATGGGGATGAATGTGAACTGGCCTTGGAAGTGGTAGACCACCATGCCAAAGATCAAGTAGACAGACGTGAGGAACGCCTGCGCACAGATCATGCCTTTCCAGAAGTCCATCGGGTGGCGCATCTCGGCCATGAAAGCAGGAAACAGCATGGCACCACCATAGGCAAATACTGCCTGCATCGCCCCATTGACAGAAGCGACGAACCCGGAGCCGCCGGTTGCGAAACCGATGGGCGGTGTGCCGGCGAACGTACGGATCGGCGCGGGGACGCCAAAGTCAGGGCCGAAAGACGCTGACAAGGCTGCAAAGTTGGGCGGATAGTGCGAGACCAGGCCCATAACGATGAACATGCTCAGTAGGTTGATCCAGACGGAGAAATTTGCGAGCCAAGAGAAGCGTTGCATCGTGCGAATCTGGCCGACGACCATACCGGCAAGGGCGAAGACGAGCACGCACACGATGAAGCAGAGCCCCGGGCCCGTGCTGTTCACCTGGGAGATCTGGGAGATGGCCTGGCCATTGAGCAGGATGAGGAAGCCGATGATCACCAGCAGCTGGACCGCCTGGGCAACGTGGACGAAGTAGCCCGACCAGGGGCCGGAGCACCGGAAGAAGAGGTCGGCATAGTTGCGGATCGGGTACCGGTCCGAGTCGAGGCCGAGAAACATTTTCCATAGGATCCAGCCCGAGCTGTTGTATTCGTCAGGACATTGGGAACAAAAACGGGTATGAGAGCGACTTACTATGCCGAGAGGATGCCAAAGGACATGTACAGGGCGAAACCAGGGCCGTAGCCCGTCTGAGCAAAGGCCCATCTAAGATATTTGTCAGTGGCAAACCCAGTTTTCTCTTTGGGCTCGTGATTTGCACTCACGGAGTGTTCGAAGGGCCTAAGATATCTGTGGTGATAAGGTAGAAGACGCTGCCCCATCCGGCTGTGCGAAGTGCCCTATTCGCGGTGTGCAGTTCTTGGCTGTTCAAAGGAGAGTGGGATGATTCCGGGTTGGGAGACGATGACTGAATATTCTTCTCGTCGATGCTCTGATTGTGCCCGGTATTATGTCGGTCGGGTGTGTTCGCGGTTTTGTGACCATGTCGCGAGACCTTGAATCGATCCAGCAAGAGCGACTTTATCGTCGATGGACCTCTTGCACTTTGGTATGCTTCGTCCGCAAGTTTCTCCTCGGCACGTGTAATTGACGCATAGTGCCGATATTCCTCAAAGCTCACTTTCAGCTGGAGTTGCTTCCCAGCAGAGAGATAGGTGTGAGCAGGGTCCGAAATGGTCGCGGGAGACTCATTGCCCTTGACGTTCAAGGGTCCTCCAATGGTTGGGGTTGCCATGCTGGGTTGGTCCTGGTTGTACGGTTCACGTTGGATAGAGATAAGCTGTGAAAGGAGGTAGATGATGTCTGATCTAAATACTCTGTGGAAGACGTAAGAGACTTATCGGATCATCAACTCCCTGGCGAATGGTTCCGCCACCAGGGTGAATACTGATACTGCCTGCATTAGCAAATGGCAAAAGCAACGCGATAGGGTTCCTCGCACTCGATCCCTGGCTAAGCGTCTGCAATGCTACACAAGCCATGCACACTGGTTTTCCCTGATTGGGCCAGCTCCAGAAAGTAAGCTGACCAAACGAACGGTTGAGCCTAGATGCTAGCATGCGATGGCCCGGGATTGCTCGCTAATTCTTAGCATCTGATGTTGCTCAAGTAGCAGCCATGCATCTCCACTCTATATGATACAGTGATGTTCTAGACCAATTCTAATTGAATAATGTTGCTGAATGAAGAATTTCTTGTTGCGCTATGCCATCCCATTCCCATCACGGAGTTTGGATAGAACAGGCGGGGCATGGTCATGCAGCACTTCGTTGTAAGTGGTGATTATGTAACCAGGTTGTGCGGGCACTGCCGACGACGTTGCGAATAGTTACATTTCTAGCCAAGAAGAATGTAGAATACACACGTCATCTGCACCCACCAAGCTAAGTTTAGAAACAATTGCAGTCTGGTTTCTCACATTTTAGAGCATCACGCAGCGAGCATTGCTAAACACTCTGGCAAAAAGAGACTGCCTTTCAGACGACAGAAAATATATGCACCGCGGTTTGTTGGTGACTTGAAACTCGACGCGGTGAGGCCCGAGCGTCATGCGGCCAGCCTCAGAAACCTTGAGAACTCTGCGCGTACGCGTTCTTCCTCTGTTTGCATATTTCGCACATGTTGTGGCACAACAACATTCTGAACCTCGTCCCCCGTCTTTCGTTCGTGTGCTCAACTTCTCAGAGACGACCATTTAATGATCACAGCTTGACACTTCAACACGATGGTCCCACCAGATCCCAGCCATGCTGCCACTGGCACACCCCAGCCATCACCTGACATCGAATCCAGGAAGCGTGCCGCTGATGGAGATGTTACCGGCGAGTCAACCGCGGCCAAGAAGGCTGCCAGAGGTCAGCTCACAATGCGCCGTTCTGGGACGCCAGCTAGTTTCCACGGACCGATGAGACCCAGTGTCGCTGCGGGCCAGAGCTCCCTTTTCCCTCGGAATGCCCCTCTTCGTCGATCTGGATTTGGACCTGTACCACTCTCTTTTCTCACCCCGGCCAGGTTTGATATCCCGGCTGGGCAGTCGTCAACTGCCAGGAGCCAAGTCCTCTCCCCTGCCAGCTCTTCAAACTCGTCATTTTCAAGCGCTCCGCCCTCGCTTGCTAGTTTTCAGCTTTCTGCCGAGGTCAGGCAAAGCCTGAGCCGTGCTGCCCCTGAAGCTGCTGACAGCAAATCGCGTCCGCCGTTGGCGTCCAACCCTGTTGTCGCGCCACACAAATTCATTCCCCAGTTTGGACCTGCCCACAGAATGCCTCCAGAGTCTGATGATGAGGAAAGCCAAAACTCTGATGCCGATATTCAGGCCATCGAAAACACACCAGATCAACCTCAGACCTTTAAAGACCGGGTTTCTAAAGCTCAGGAGGAGTCCCAAGTCTGGGCCTACATCGAGGACAAACTCGAGCATGCCAATTTCACCTGCAAGAGCGACCGCGAGCGAGAGGCTTTGTTGGAAATACTCAACCTCCCCAAGCAGAACGATCTCGATGACAAGCCGATGAGGAAGATGGACAGACACCAGCGCCGATATAATGTCATTATAGGCTCTATCTTGCAAGTCGTTGGTGTCAAGGGACATTGTCTCGGCTGTACCAGTCCACATTATCGGAAGAACTGGGAGCACAGGAAACAGACCTGCATTGGCCTTCCCCCCGAGGCGACCGGCCCAGAGTACCAAGAACTCGTTGACTTTGTCGCAGGCCGCTGCAGCAACTGCATCCGTTGCGGCTACACACCGTCGTCGTGCCGTTTCGCTGCGGGCGATGCCCCGCCCGACGAACAAGTTGAGGGAGTCTCCGATGCAGCCTCGGACCCTGTTCCTGTCGGTATGCCTTCACAGGTTCAAGCACGTGTTCAAGACGCCCCGGAGCCAACCCCACAACGTCCCTCTCAGGCTCCGGCCCTCAACTGCCAACCTCAGGCCCGGGCCGGAACGGCACCAGAGGAGAACGGCGCCACCGGCCACGCGGAAGCCATCATCCGCGATGCCGTCGTGGTCGGCTTCCGTGCAAGTACGCAGCTCCAGCAAGGGGAGCAGCGAGAGTTTCACAGCTGGCTGACAGCGTTGTTCTCGCTCTCCTCCTCCTCGCCGGAACTGGAGGACCAGGCCCTCGCGGCCCTCATGCGCCTCCGGCAGCTGGACCCTGGTGTCCAGGCCGACATCCGAAGGCGGATCCTCCAGATGCTCCCTGGCGCTATGGGCCGGCCTGCGTGAGCTCTGCAGTTGTCTCGCTCGGTTGTGCCTCACTGCGTGTCGTGAGGGAGGAGGAGTCGGACACGCACTCGAGTTCCTTTGGGTGATCTTGTCCGTCCTCATTTTGATTTCCCATCGCTTAATACAAACAGTGTATGGGCTCCAGAGGACGTTGGCGCGGAGGCTTGGGGGTTGTGGAACAGATCGCCTGCTAATTAGTTGGCGAGCGTGTGTCGGGTATCATGTCTCCGCATTACTGCTTTCCTGCCGGTCGAGCCACTTCTCCTGGCTGACATGGGAGGCCGACGACTCCCTGGTATGATAGTTTTGGTTGTTGTGGACGGGAGTGCCGGTGCCGACGTCTGCGCTCGTCTGCGTGCCGAAGGCTCGCTCCAACGTGGAGTCCCATTCTCTCTGCAAGTCTGTCACGAGCTGGAACTCGCTGTTCAGCCTTCTCGAGCGGTTCGCGAAATCGAGGAGACGGTTCAGAATGGTAATTTCGCATTCTGTTCATGTGTCAGCGTGCGTGAAGTCTTCTCGCAGATGGAGTCGAAGAAGCTCCGCGTTTGAACAGAACGGCACCTACGGAGCTTTACGCTGTAGACAAAAATCTTGTATCCCAGCTGAATCAAATAGAATCCAGCATACTGGTCCGGCGCTGTCAGCAGGGCTTGATCTCGATTGGAAACTCCTTTAGGCCAGGAAGTTGTAATAAAATGCTGATTACCTCGAGGACCAACAATGTGATATCCAGAAACAGAATGATCAGGTTCACTATAATCAGCTGCGTGAGGATGTTCTTCACAACTCGTAGCGAGGTGCTGGCCCTGGGACTCGCATACTGCCGGATGCTAGGTCCCTCGACAGCTTTGGGCTTTGAGTAGCGTCCCAGCAAGTCGCGAGACTTCCAGAGGTACAGTCCGGATATGACGGTTTCTTGTGTAAAGAAAACTGTGATGTTTATTCTCTCGAATACGCTGTGTCCAGGCCGATGTCAATATATACCCGCGGTCATAGGTGTTGTTCCTTCCTGCCTCCGGGTACTGACCTGTAGGCTTCTGTGAAAGGCACAGATGTTGGAGGCTTCAAGCGAGTCCCCACTGTGAGGACAGTGCCGGTGACGTGGATCGTAATTCCGTTTATTATGATCATCCAAAGGACCAAGCGTAGGACTCTCGGGGTAATGGCCAAGAGGTGAAGACGTGAGTACAGCACCACTGACTGTCCGGTGACCATAAAAACCCATCCAATACACGACATGACCCCATTAATCATGCTGTTCACCTGAGGCGTCGCCACACTGATGATCTGTGAAGCTGAGCAGATGAGGATACCGGCGGTGGATAATACCATTGCCCAAAAATAGAGTGTCCACAGCCTTTTGAACGTCAGGAAAATCATGGGGAACATCCCCACTGCGTTCCATATTGCGGCGCCGAGGAAACACGCGATGAGAAAGCGTTCTCCCGACGACATTTGCTTCGTGTCCACGAGGTTGGTAGTGTCTACTCGCCTCAGTAGCACCTCCATCGCAGTTGGCGACCCCATCGCGGCTGGAGCTGGTGTGGAAAATTTGAGCCCAGTGATGGTTGGTAGAAGAGGAGACTAAATCAAGGAAAACAACTTGGACCTTCTGTTGCAGGCTTTAGGTGTTCTAGTGCTTCCATAGCCCATGCGCCCAAGTAACCTTCCAATTGGAGGGCTTTGGCCAACTCGCAGTATCAAAACTCAAAATGCATTAACTCTGGGTCACAACAAATCACACCTCGGCCACACATCACTGCGTCATGGGTAGCCCGGCGTGAGGGGACGGCCTGATCATCCAGAAATGCAGCCTGACTCGGCTTTTGCCCAGACTTGGACGTATCAAGATCATTGTTGGGTTACATCCGATCGTTGTGCAAACGAGACCGCCTAAAAAGGATCGTGCAAAGGATAAGGCGCAGGTCTGGCCTGAGTGGCTCAAATTCACCAAATTAACGAAGACGAGTGCGGAACGTGCCGGACTAAGGCGAACGAGTCCCATTGTTGCTGGAATGCGGTTGTATGTACCCAGATCTGCTATGTACGTGCCACTGGCCTGGAACATTGGAACTCAGCTGTTGATGACACCTTGGAAAGGCAAACTATCGCCCTTCTTGCTATTTACACGCATGTGACATTGGCGCAGGCGCTTAGAAGTTGTTAAACCACCGGACGGCCTGCAGGAATGCAGACTCCTTCGCAAACTTCTGCACTGGATCTGAAACGTTCGCACGAACTCCAAATCCATGCTGAACGCCGCTGTACAGGTTGACTTGATAAGGCGAGCTGATGTTGAGCAGCAGAGCCTCGACCTTGGCCCTCAGGGCCGCTGGCAGAAGACTGTCCTGGTCTGAAGTGAAATAAAAACCATGTCAGCTTTCCCGTGCTTCGTCATCGATAGGGTTATACGCTTTCCAACAGATGCGTCACACAGTTCGCACGAGTCATCACAGGCAGTAGTTTTAAAAGCGAACCCTGCGAGCGACATGGCATTCGACCTTGGCGAGGTATAAGTGAGGGGAAAGCTTACCGGCAGTGGCCACCGCCGTTGCAGCACCAATCGCACTGACTTCTGCGTCCTGGAATGCGCTCGGATGGGCCGCGAACGCCACATCAGCCTTTACCGTCCTGGCGGCGTCGACGAAGCGGAACGAGTACCGCCCGCCGAAGCAGTAGCCCGTCACCGCGAGCTTGTTGACGCTTAGCGTATTGCGCAGGTAGTTGACTGGGTCCGTTGTTAGTGGGTCACGGATTTCTAAGACCGCTCATTCACGACTCGGATAGAACCGAGAGGAACTACGCGAACAGGGCGAAGCCGACCGCCAATCTGACCAAGGGACATCAAGAGGACAGATGGAGGAGGTCAGCATCTTCTTGCAGGGAGTACTCACTGGCACCCTCGATGATCGGGTCTGTAACATCTGGGCCATGTGCGGCAAGGAATGCAGTTGTATTGAAGGTAGGGTCATTCAGGTCTGATGGTGCAGGACTTCCTTGGAACAAGTCAGGAGCAACTGTGACGAAACCAGCACGGGCGAACGAGTCCGCGAGACTGAGACAATTAGATACGCGTATTGTGGGGGATACTGGTGGTGGTGGAAAGGGGCTCGGGCCTGCTTACAGTTTGTTCTCGGTAAGGTTGATTCCAAACACGTCAGTCAGGTACAACACCGCACCGCCATTTGTGTCGGGTGCATCGGCCCCTGGCTTGGTGATGTAGTATGTCGCTAAAGTTTCACAAGTTAGCTGAAGTCGCGGATCACCTCGAGAGATCTCACTGACTTCCATCGACGACTTCTTCGGCGCCAACAGGCTCTCCAGTGTGCGCGATAATGGACGTGTCGCCATCAATGGGACGGTCCGAAGCACCACCGAGGGCAGTCGAGGCCAAGAGCGGGGCCAAAAAGAGGAATCGAGTCAACATTTTGGCGATTTTCTGCGAATTTGTTATCGATTCAACGGCCGGGAGTGCAGTACAGGGACTAAAAGTTCAGACGAGACAGATCGACATCCGATAGAATTTAAGTCTGGACCCCAGGGGGACAGACGGTTTTATCCGTTGAGATACGCCATTCTTGGGTTATATTTCTCCATGAGGCCGAACGGTGGGTTACGTCTTTGAAGCCGATATTGCTACCCATCCCTGCCTTGGTGCCAAGATAATCTCCGCCTCCCAATCGGTCCCTTACGCCGAGCTAGGGAGGTGGTTCGCGCGATGTGCCATTAAAGTTTTGATGCCCGCTAAACCCGGGTGTCATTGCATCATCGAACGGCAAATTCACCAGTAAACCTGCCGTTGGGCGACCCTTGTGTTGTTTTCGTGGTATGTTTTCAGGGGCTGTTGGCCATAAGGCCGAGTCCTCGGAGATAACGACATCCTCTCCCGAATCGATTCCGGAGCTGCGGGTTGTTTATCTGCATTTGATAATTCGTCTCCAATCACCTTGTCCCAGCTCGGATAGTGTGGCGAAGCAAAAAGAGTGCCGTCGCTTATAAATCTCAACAACAAGGTTTTTGATCTGAAGTGATTACTGATCCAGGACCATGGTCCGTCGACGCCGTCGGCTTCATGACTGACTGAACAAATCTCTGCCAGGGCTACGAACATATTTTCTATGTTCAAGCGGGCCCGTAAGTACAAGCGACAGCTGCAACCCTTCTTCGCTTGTTGCAAAGACTCCCGATCAGTCAATGCCTAGGCGCAATTCTACCAAACATCGCCGAATGATAGAATTACATTCGACAGCGTGGACACTGCCTCGAAATATCCGAAGAGCTGGTCACCAAAGCGAGCGCACGGTGCCAATGGTTCGGTATATTGAATGGGTATGTTTGGATCTTAAACTGATTTCTCGGCAACGTCAGGGACGCCTTCAAATCATCACTCCCTCAACGAATTGTCCGATTTCCAAAGATTTTCTGCCCACTCATCCACACTTCTCGATACTGAAGCACGTTGACGACGGCCGGTAGAGGTCCCCTCAGCAAGTGTACTCAAGCTCTAAGTGCACCAGCGGTACCCCATCAAATCCAGATGGGACCACGTAAGAAACATTATAATAGAAATGATCCTGCAGCGTGCTAGTCGACGCTGTCACAGGCAACGCTTCTAAGCCCGGAGCAGACACATTGACACTCAGACACGGAAGATTCTCCAGTCCTGTGATCCTTTTCCCACTGAGCGCCCAGCTCGACGGGATGCCAGACACCGCGAATGTGAAGATGTCGGCGCCATCCTGCGTCGTGTTGGGATATGACACGGTCAGCGTCTTCGGGCCAGCTTTGGCATCGATGGTCGAGGCAGTCGGGTACAGCAAGAAGAAGCCGACATAGGGAGACGGCGTTTTCTTCGGATCAGAAGCCCAGTGCACAATGGCGGGGACGAACTGATTGCCACGGTTTTCCGTCTCAGTCTGGGCTACACCGCCAATCATCACGTCCGCGGAGAGCCACGACGTAGCGACGCGAACCACGTCCGTGTCAAGGGACTCGCGGACAGTCTTGTTGAAGAAACGCTCGCCCGACCACCTTCCTCTGACTTTCAGTGCCTCGGCCGTGTCTTGCGGAATGTACTTGAGCGCGGTATCGGAGACGAGTGCGATTGCGGCGCCTTGGACCACGTCGAATAGGAGATCCGGCTCACCAATCGGCGGTTGGCCCCCGTACTCGCGGCCGAACATGCTCCACCACCACAATGACAGGATAGAAGAGTGACCAGTCATGTCCCGAGTATACGCGCGGTCATAAGGCCCCACCATGTTCCGCAAAAGGGGGTTGTAGTGGTCTGCGATGTCCTTCCACAGCTCGGTGAGGATATACTCCGAGTTGGTGGTCATAGTCGCGTCCTTCGGCCCGTAGGCGATGTTGGCTACCAACGCCCAGGTGTCCATGCCGTAGTATGTTGGCGAATTGTACTCGCCCAGGGTGTTGTAACCGTCTGCCCTGAACAACTCGAGAAGCTGGTCCCCTTGCTCGTTGGCGTAGTTGATCAAGACTGAGTTATTCCTGCGGGCTCCGATCCAGCCCACCAGCAGAGCACGCATGAGCGCAGGATTCGAGTACCCTAAAGTCAGGTTGTCGTCCAGCGGGTACGTGCCGTTGCGCCGCATTGCACCCACCGCCGCCTTCTCCAGAGACTCCTCGATCTGACCGACAAGCTCATTGCCGAGGAGTCCCGAGAAGAGCTCGACGATCTGGATCAGCTGGGTGCTGGCTTTTGTCAATAAATGCTCTTGGAGTCCAGAAAAGTGCATCCGCTCAAAATACTTACCCGATAAACTCTCTCCAATTCGGATCATAAGTTGTCTGCGAAGTGGTTCAGTTGCTTGCAACGGTGGTCGAATTATGTTTAACGTGGCATCACCTACGTATATCTTGGGCGGCCAGTACGTGGAATTTTCCGTGGGCTCAGGTGCATCAAGCGACACCTTGTAAGTCCCGTACCAAGCAGACTCGAACTCAGAAGTCATCTGAGCTTGCAGCCTGGGAAACTGTTGTCAGTTCGTTCCAGTTGATGGCTAAACACCCAACCGCACTTGTAACTAACACATTCGCAATGGCAGCTTTGGCATTCTCAACGTCATCGCCCTGGTTTCTGTGGAGCAGCCCAGCGCAATACCACGCTGTGAACCTTGTGCTGAATTCTCCCTTCTCCTGATACCAGATGAACTTATAATAGTCGTCAAACCTTGAATCTGAAACTTGCATCGAATAGTCAAATAAGGTTTGGGCGGCTTTGGATCGGCTCGTTAGCTTTGGCGCATGTTGCAAAGCGGGCCGGAAGGCAATGCTTCTGACTAAGTCTCGTGCTTACCTGTTGACATAGATCCACTCGAGTTGCTACGCACTCCTTCAGAGGCAACTAACCCAAGACTGCCAAAGGAGAGCAAGGTGATTAAGAAGAGGCCAAGGCCATTCTTCAGCCCGGAAGACGAACGCATGTTGATTGGAAGATACAAATACGCTTGAGTAGGAGGGAGGGACAAGTCGATGTACCATTGGACGTCGCGCAGGAGGTTCTTATATGGATTTCCGCCTTCGACGGCAAAGAATGCCCAGGGTATTGTTTCTAGTCCATAGAGGATGATCCAAGCCCATGAAAAGGCTGGTCATCGTCAGTTGCATGCTGCTCGCCAACACGCTATTCTGCACACTTGTGGTCACACGGCGCCAACACTTTAGAATGGCAGGTCTTGGTGTTGATCCGCCAATAAGGTCATTTGTAACGGCGAGATCCATTGAACGATAGCCCACAGTCAGTGGGTTCAAGACGGCCAGTCTAGCTAAATACAGGAAATAGCGCTGCGGAGAAGCCTGCTTGACAGGGGATACTGGAAATATGACGGGTCTCTAGCGGGGAAGAAAATCACCATGAAGTTGACAAACATAAGCAAATTGGGCACGACGAAATGTCAAATGCGAAAACCAATACCAACGTGAGAGCTTGAACTCGGCAAAGAGAATCTAAGTTCACCGTGCTCTCACCGGAATAATGCGTTTTCATGAATCTCATGAAGTCAACATGTTGACGCGCATATCGGCTGAAATTCAAGTCGGCTAAATCGCAGGCTTATCTAATGGGTTTTTGATGTATCTGACGACTAATTATACTCGGGCCGCGGTCCCCCGAGCTGGCCGAGCAGACAAATCTAGGTACACTCATATGGAACCACCGTTTGCTGCAGGAAGCTCATTCTCACTACTTCTGGCGGCCGAATTCGGTAGTCAGCAGTACCTTCAACCCTCCAGGAATCTTGTGCTCGTGGAATTTTGAGTAACAATCTGAGACGTTCTCGAAATCATCTGTTCGGGCCATTAGTACTCTACTCGTGTGATACTGACCGAGGAGAGTTTATTCAAGAGGTCTTACCTTCGTGAGTGAACATCCATGATGGGTCATACTTCCCTTGAACCACCAAGTCCAAAAGATATGGATGATACCTCTGGGCCATGAGCTGCCCTCCGCGGAGTGTGATTGTCTTCTCCATGAGCATTCCAATGGGGAACGAGTGGGTTTCGAAGAAAAAGTCGCCAATAAGAGCCACGTTACCACACTTTCTCGTTGACTTGATGACTCCCGCGATAGTATCGCCGCTATCTCTCTCAAGCATGGTGTCTCGCAAAAACCTATGCTTGGCACTAGTCGCGCTCCTGAAACCGCTCGCCTCGATGGCACGGTCCAGGCCACCGGGCTGGACTGACAGGATGTGGTCGGCGACGTCCTTGTGCTTGTTAACATCGACAGGCTCCAGGCCGAACTTCTCGGCCAGTTCCAGCCTCTGAGGGTCAACGTCAACGATGTAGACCTTCTTCGCACCTCGCACATCCTTCGCAAGCCGGGCGATGGACAGCCCGATAGGCCCAGCGCCCCAGACACCGACGACGTCCCCCTCGCCAACCTCGGCCAGCTCGCACCCGTGCCACGCAGTCGTCGTCACATCCGCCAGGCCCACCAGCTTCTTCGCATCGACATCATGCGGCGCCTTGACGCACGTAAGGTCCGCGTGGGGCACGCGGCAGTACTCAGCCTGGTCACCAGGGTACCCGCCCGTGAGGTGCGAGTACCCAAAGATGCCAGCCAGCCTGTGCCCGTAGATACCCTCCATCTCCTTGCTGGGGTTCGTCCTGTCGCACAGTGAGAACTCCTCCCTCCTGCAGTACTCGCAGTCGCCGCACGCTATCACGGGCAGGATGATGACGCGGTCCCCCGGGGACAGGCCCTTCACGTCCGGGCCGACCTCGTCGATGATCCCGATCGCCTCGTGGCCCATGATGTCGCCCTTCTGCATGGCGGCGTTGAGGTCGCCGGCGTACATGTGCAAGTCGGAGCCGCAGATGGTGCAGTGCGTGACCCGGACGATTGCGTCTGCTGGGGCTGTGATACCCGGCCGTGGCACGGTGCCTAGGGTGATGGACTTCTTGCCTGTCCATTGCGCGGCCTTCATCTGCTTGCCGCTGGGGTGCGGCTTGTATTCGGTCGTAGCGACTTTGCTGTGGATAGTTGAGCAATTTGAGCAAAGCTCGGGTGCGTTGAATGTTCATACCTGGAAACTTCTGCCATGTTGATTGGTAGCTGTGGTCTTTTTTATGCTTAGTTGTGATATGCTTTGATTCGCAGCTAATCCAAGATCATTTGGAAATTTAGAACATTCGAACCAAGTGTCTTTATACTTGCCATTCTTGTTTGCTGCAATTACGTATAAACCATAAGAAGTCCGTGATATCCGTACCGATCACATTGGCCAGCAGTTGAGTAACAGTTTGTAGCCTAATTCATCATGCTTCTGAGCTGGACTCGTCATTATCGACCCATTTCGGTCGACTCGGGCGTTGTCTTCATTCTTATATCATGAGTCTTGGCACGAACTGGTCGCGGGTGGGTCTGGCTGAACTCAAACCGGAATTCTACATCAAAGCGGTCAACAATACCCATATGGCCGTCAAATCTAGGATAAGGATTTTGAACTAGTCTTGCAGGTTGAATTTCAACTTGTGGCCGCGTTGTCTTCCTTGACATGCCCTGGATTAATTATTCAAGAGCATCTAAGTGGGAATCAAATCTGACCTCCTATTAACACATAGCTCAGCCGCTCGATAAATGGCAGAAAGTCACCACTAATGCTGTGCAAGGAAAATTTCAATCTTATCGAAGATCGTGTCCAAGGAGCTCGGCCCGCAAGTGGACTCTTGACCACACATCAAGATTGTGCACTTGAATGATCGTCCAGCGATCTGAGAAGCTCAGGGCCACTTTTGATAGTCAGGAAAATATGTCGCATGTATCCTCTCAGCATATTCAACCACCACCGGATACCCCTTGACAATACTTTGTGACTCAGGACCTCTGCGCGCACACTCACAGTCAGTCACGGGAAGAACACACAGAAGCAAGGAGGAGAAAGGGTAATAAACTAACGCCGTGCACAGCAAAACAGACACGATCATCCCAAAAAGCGTCGTATCGACCTCGGTCGGCTCATGACCACCGAGGAACCAAAACGGTCGCGTTTTCGAACTCACGCTCCCGAGCGACCCGGCATCCCGCGACGATCGGGCGGAGACCAAGACACCGTTGATGGTGTCCCAAATCTCGCGCTTCGCGGCCCGGACCTCGTCGTCCGTCAGCCGCAGCGTCCCCTGCCCGTAGAGCATGGCCTTGTGGCTGCGATATACGATCTGGCCGACGAGGACGCGCATGGGCCACGGTATTGACGATAATGCGTGGTCTCGCATGATGTAGAAGTGATCTAGCCATCTCTCCCTTGTCTGTGGGGAGGTGTTAGCATTGTGGATGAACGAAAATCCCGGCCAACGGCCATGATTACTTCCGAAAACATACGTGGTAGAAACACAGCTTCTCCTCCAGCAGCGCCCTGGTGGCCAGGTCCCTAGCCCGATCCTCGGGGGACAGCTTTCCATTGAGGTTCGGCAGGACACCCTCCTCCACAAAGTGCTTGGCGATCAGGCTCGAGTCTCCCATCTGCACCACGGCCTCCCCGGCTTGCGGTTGGAACTCCACGTAAGGAATCTTCCCCTTCGGTGCGCCCCTAGGGCCGCCGGCCCCCGTGGCGTAAGACACGCCTGCGAACCGCAGCCGGGCCTCGAGCTTGACGACGAAGGGGGACCAGACGTGGCTCCCCTGGCCGGCCCAGCCCCGGTGCAATTTGAGGTCTGTTACTGAACTCATGGTCCTAGAAATGGCCAATTGATGCGAGCGTGTGGGATTTGCTCTCGCGGCTACTTCCAAAGTATGCACCAATTGATGACGGGGCTTGAGAAATGACAGAGGCAACATCGGTATTGAATTCGATGATCAGTTGTCTTTTTCTTCTATCGAAGTTGCTCTTTATTTATGCGAGCCCCTCTGCTTGAAGGATCTAGCGATCCTTGCGCCCGCTCCTCCAGGCTGCCATGGCGTTGGAGTCCGAGACACCGAATCTGGCCGGCGGCTTACACTATCCTAAAACGCGGCGGATCGCGCAGTTGCGCAGGACCAAGCGAGTGGGCGGCGCTAACGTGACGCGAAGTCACATGTCAAGGCACCCAGTCTGCAGTGAGACTTGTTTTCATCTTCCTCATATATCATATATCAGAAAGTACCTATGCGGGCCTGCTCGGTGAAGGATTCAGGCAAAGAATCCTCCTGAGTTGCGAGGCTTGAGCCTGCCAGCTCATACCAGCCTGTGGTGCTGTCATGCACGATCCTACGAGCGAAGCAAAATCGGCGTGGAACAAGCAGCAGGTGATGTTGGATGAAGACGTGCTCATTAAATTCTCATATATATTTACATGTATAAGTCATCAGACATAACGCTCGTCGACAAAATTAAATGCCTAAGTGATCATCGGGATCCAGTCAATAGTGCGAGCACTTGGACTTGGACCCCTCTACAATACCCCCACTTGTCAAACAAGCTCCCGGCCGCTGCTCACTTGGACCGGCGGCTCCCTTGGCTCTGCCTTTCCCGGTGAGAGAGGGCGAGGTCGTGCTTGTAATGGTCAATGACGGAGCCCTCGACGCTTTCCTCGAAGACGTCGATTTTGGCGGTCGCGAACTTGCGGGCCGAAATGCCCTGCTCGAAAAGTGTGTCCAGCTCAGCGAATGTGCGGCCGGTGGGCTCGGGGACGCGGAAGTACGTGTAGATAATGCAGCAGAAGCAGATACCGCCCTGTGAGAATGTGTTAGCTGACGTGAACGCTATTGCAGATACGTAATGGGTGAAGGAAAGGGAGGCTATTCTTACCCAGAAGAAACCGGCAAAGTTGCTCCAGTTCCAGGCGCTCGGGTTGAGCATATAAGGCGTGAGCACACTGCAGATGATGCCGACGATGATGTACAGCACACGCCCCAGCACGACGGTCTTGATCTGCAGGCGGCGAGAAGACATCTCAGCCACGAGTGAGTAGCAGACCGTTCCGACAGTGAGCTGGTAACACAGTGCCCAGCCAAGCATGATAGAGCCGGTTGCAATCGAGGCCTCGGTTCTGTGAGCGGCCGGCACGAGCCCGAGGAAGCCTAGGACGAAGAGCATGATGCAGAGGCCGCAAAGCCCGTACAGGTACAGGGACCGTCGACCAATGCCGAGGGTCATGAGACCCCACGCGCCGAAGACGCCGACCATGTTCATGCCGTACTGGCCCAGGGCGAAACCATAGGCCGAGGTGTCGTCCAGACCGGCCTGTTCGAGGAAGTATGTCGAGTAGTTGGAAAAGGAGTTGCCCGAGAGGTTCTGGATGGCCCAGACCATGCAGACAATCTCGGTTCGGCGCAGGTCGTGGCCCTTGAAGCAATCGAGATAGCTCGCACCAGTCGTGGTCTTCTCTTCGAGGGCGGTGGTATGCACCATCATGGCAATGGTCTCGTCGGGGTCGAAATCGCTCTCGTGGGATTTGCTGGTAAGCCGCAACAGTGATTTCTTGGCCTCCTCGGTGCGGCCCTTGCGCACAAGCCACCACGGGGATTCTGGGGCAAAGAAGATGCCAATGGCCAGCGGGACGGGCCACATCCACTGCAGGGCGTAAGGGATGCGGTATGCCCACTCGTCATTGCGCTTGAGCATGGCCATGATGACGCCGATGCCGATCTCCTGGCCGAGGCCCCAGCAGAAGTTGACATAGGTTGTCAAATATCCTCGCATGGGGACAGGGCAGACTTCGGAGGCATAGGTGACGGTCAAAGTTTGGAAGACGCCCCATGGGATGCCGCAAAGAATTTCGGCAGCCAGGAGAGTCTGCACGTTCTGGGCTGTGAAGAACAGGGCGGTCCAGCAGCAGATCAGGCCCAGGCACGCGATCACGGTCCACCTGTACCCGAAGCGTTCCGAGACGAACCCGTTGATGAGCAAACCGATCAGCTCGCCGACGTTTGCACCGTTGGACAGGCCTGCTTGCCACGCCGCGGGGACCTGGTACGTGCCGTCAGAGAGCAGGACGCCGTACTTGCGGTTGAACTGGTCGAAGGCGTAGAAGTTGTTGATGAGGCAGATGTCGTAGCCCTCCATGACGATGCAAGTCGAGATGAGCATGCTCCACAGAATGGCCTTGGGGTAGGTCTTGATGCCCTGCATGAGGGTCATCTTCTGCTCCTTGGCGGCCGCGGATTTGGCGAAGTCGAGGATCTTGTCCATCTTGACGTCGTAGACCTCAGCGTTCTTCTCGGAGTCATAGTCGAGGCCCGAGGCGGGCACGGCAGCCCCGGACGAGATGATGTCCTGCTCCGTCTTGGACATTTTGGCGTGTGTCCTGTCGGAGCTCTGTCGGTGAAGACTGCGATCGACGTGATGGCAGTACTGGGGACACGGTAACTGTGGTGTCGTGCGTGTTCCTGTCGCGGTGCTCGAAAGAAAGTCCAGGCCAGACAAGCAGAGATTTGATAAGGCGAGATCCGAGATGCGGGCGGTGAGAGCGCTGACGGGCTTTAGCTCCAGGCCGCGTGCTTAAACGGCACGAAGAGTGGAAACCACTTTTCTGCCCGTGGACTGATTTGAGAAAGCTGGCCCCGTTCGCGATTGAAGAGTTTGTCGAGCAGCAAGACCGCGACGACGAGTCTCAAGGCAAGGGAAAAGCCGCCTTCTTATCGTCTCGCCAAACACTATGACAAGCCACACCCAGCCCTCGTCCTTAGAGTTCTAGAAATGTCTCGCCCTGGCATGAGTGTCTTCCACTGCCATTCGGAGCCTCCCAGTCGGGTTCGAATTGCCTAGTGTAAAAGTGGAGCATTAGCGGCTTGTCGTCAAGCGGAAGGGTGACTAATTTTGATCGAAGAAAAGAACCCACCCGAGTCAAAAGTCGAACCAACGTGCGTGTGCCTGTCTAGTGTAGACCAAATGACTGCCGCAGACCAGCCCCAAACTGTTGGCTTCATTGTCGCTCATCGTGTCGGTCCAATGGAATGTTTGCCCGTTTTCATGCTAAGAGATGCAGACGGCCATTCTTGTCCTGGCAGGTGTGACAACCAGCAGGCAAGTCCCGGCCGCCCCGCATCCGTCGGCATTCCATAGTGTAGAAGCTCATCTGCCCAGGAACTATCTAGGCTCCCAAGAGGCCTAGCCTGCACTTTATAGATGCTCGTGCCCAGATCTGTATGCTTTTCCCGACGGCAGTGCTATGGGTCGTGGATGCACAGCACGCTTCTTGGTAGTGACCTGCGGATGTGGGGTTGCTGAAATGTCGGGATGAAATGCTGGTGATGGGGGCCCGTGCTGCGCTAACAGGCTCGGTTGGCAGGTGTGGGTGCTTGACAATGGCCGGCTAGTGATTCGCTTGCTGACTAGTGCGGGGTAAGAGCGGTGCTGGTCATTGGCCCACTGTTGCGGGGAGAGAGGGAATCAAGACTTACCATGGCGCCTGTTCCTGCCCTCCTTCCCCCATACTCTTCCAAGGTTCCCCAACTTTCTGTCGTGTCGTGTCGCACTCGTCGCTGACCTTGTCTTGCAACGCACCTGCCCTGGCCCAGTGGGACGGTAAGCAATTGGCTGCAAGATCCAGAGACCAGAAGGCACAAGCCAACGCCAACAGGGCATCACACGCATGCATGAACATGACATGGTGCTTTTGGCCTGCTGATGCTGCTGATCTCTGAACCCTGATCCGAAACGAAACCGAATATTGAGCCAGGGCCCTGTTCTTAGCTTTGCTGGCCTGGCCTTGTCCCGGGGCTTAGCGTGTGCCTGTTCCGCTCGTCTCGTGGATTTTTACCCCCTTCATCCTCTCCACCGAGCCTCCTCCACGCCTCGAGCAACCATCGAGCCCTTGTCCTCTTATTATTTCCTCTTCCTGCTCAGCTCATCAATTGAGTTGTGTCTCGACCGTTCGACTCTTCGGAAATCACTCCTCTTTTGGGACATGACTCGCCCGCTTGTCTAATCTTCGTTGTTCCATTGCGTGGCCCGCTTCGCATGCCCCAGCACGCCGTGCACGCCTCGTCTACCACTCAGATGAACCCACCGCGGTCGGTGAATCCAGTCGAGTTCTAGTAGCTTCGTCGGGGCCGTGTAGGGTTCTCGATTCGAAACTGGGTTTGCCGTGCATGGTTCGTGTCCAGACTGTATCACGGCATAGCTTAGTGATGCCCTCTCCCAGTCCAAAGACCACCAATCGGCCCGAAGGTTTTGTGGCCCCAATTGGATGGTGAGTCTTCAGCCGCGTCGCCAGTGTCCTCTTTCCGCATTTTCGTTACTTTTGTCCCAATCTGCCGGTATCAGGCTGGCCCTGATCTACACATGCAAGTTAGCTTTCCAGGATAGATCATCCAAGCTAATCAGATCCTTGTCTCACCCGTGACCAGCCAGAGCTGCCGAGATCAACATCTCAAATGTGAGTATCTCAATTTGTTCCGTGTCTTGGCCCTTGGCCGGGGGGCGGGGGCCAATGTCGGAGCCCCGACGATGCATCTACGGGGGTGGCCACGTGGAATTCCGGGCCTGGATTCCACCAGATTCGGCGCCACCGCCGAACCATGGTCCCACCTCTCCGAACACGCTGTCGTCCCACCGCCGAGGCCCACGCAAACCCTCACAGGATCGCATTTTGGCTGACAATCGGCGCTTTCTCTTTGATCAGGTGACCGAGTAACTCCTATTTGCGGGCGTTGTGCGTCCAACAACAAAGAGTGCACCAGAGGGTACAAGTTCCGTGTCAAAAATGGTGAGATCCCCGTTCGTTCCTGAGAATGTTGTCTCTCGACTTTTCCAGGCCCTGCACGCCGTCAAGGTATTCGCTGACTCCGCTTCAAAGGACCTTTCTCAAAGAAACAGAGATGGACCAGGACACCCAAGAGATGTGAGTAGCCGTGAACTGGCGCGGATTACACGGTGACACTGACATAGGTCTGCAGTGAAATTTGTGGATGAGACAGGTGCTGCCTCAGGCGATGGTGATGCCACTCCTGTCGTGGATGCTTTTCAAGATGACTGGCCCGACTCAATCTCAGATGACTCCGGCACCGCCATAACTGGGACCACGGCCACCACAGCCACAGATGGTAGTTGTGGTCTGGGCCACCCGACCTCTGGTCAGCCCGTTCTTGGGGTGGGCGTGGGCGTGGGCCGGCAGCGGTCACCAACAGATCGCTTCATCATGCATGATGATCATTTGGTGTCGCCTGCGAGAGCCTTGCCGGGGTTTCAGAACCTCACCTTAGCTGGCTCGGATTCTATCCCGGCAACTATCCCCATGGTGATCCCATTTGAGATGGAGGCCGAAGACCCCGAAGTTCGGGCCATGCGAGCTCGGATTTATCGCGACAAGGACGTATGGCCTCTCGAGAGTCGAGAAGAAGCCATGTTGTTCCGCCACTTCATACAGAAGCTTTCGATATGCGTGAGTACCCTGGCCGCTTGGTCTTGCTCTCAATCAGCGCTAACGATTGTCTCGCGCCGTCACAGCTTGACGTATGCGATCCGAACCAATCATTCGAGACTGTCGTCCCACCCCGGGCAGGAACTTGCAAGATTCTGATGAACGCCATCTTGGCCCTGGCTGCCAAGCACCTTCACAATACGGAGTCCTACGACCCATATGCTTCGGACCGGTACCACCAGGAATGCCTGAATACGCTGATACCCATCCTGAATCATGAACACCACACCATGTCGGATGAGAACCTCTTCGCTGCCACAATCATCCTCCGAATGTGGGAAGAGATGGAAGTGAAGCACTCTGGGGTCGATGCGCACAGCTATCTCCTTGGGATCCAAGCGTTTGTCCATCACAGCGTTGGCGGAGATGGACCCTTGGGCGCCCGTTATCTCATGCCTGGCTCGCTTAGCGGTGCAGCCTTTTGGGTAGGCCTCAGACAGGAGATATATAGTGCCATGATGAACCAAGAGCCGGTACGCATCAACCTTGTGCACTCCCTCGTGGACAGGTCACTCTTGCCGACCGACGACTATGGGTGGGCGAACAGGGCGTGTGTGCATTGCGCCGACGTGCTGAACTTTTGCTTCGGCGATGGTGCAGCAGTTTCGAGAGGGGGCGGCCTGCAGTGGTGGGCTGAGTTGGATGAGTACAACCGAGGATGGACAGAAAGTCTGCCCTCAAGCTTCACACCAATATTCCGACGTGAGGCGGCCACGGAGAAGGGCGAGGTGTTCCCGGAGGTCTGGTATCAGAGTGCTTGTCATGGTGAGTGGTTTCTGATATGTTTTCCTAGTGCGAAGCCTCGTAGACCTCCCCGCCCCAGATCGGCCGATAATTGTTCGTTATGGCATGATACTGACAAAATGACGCAGCATTGGGAGTACAGCATCACTTGCTGGCGGAGCTATTCCTCGTGAGTTTCGACCCAAAGATTCCCCGAATAGGGGGACAAAGGAAAGAAGCGGCGAAGAGAACCAATGTGAGTTATGCGACCACGTGGGGGAGGCGCCCTGCCAAGTGCTACCTCAGCCTTGTCGGCCTAAGATTCCCGGCTGACAGGTTGAATCCTTTCCCACAGGAACGCATTCAAAGCCTCGTCCGCAGAGTATGCGGCATTGGATTATGCAATCAGTGGACGCCGCCAAGCATGTTCACGGCGTGCATGGCGATCGCAGCTTGTCAGTATTGATCGCTTCCCTTTGCTCCCTGCATCTAGAATCAGACCCAACTTCCCCAAGACTTTCCGAAAAGTGTCCGCGAATTCACCGTGACCTCGAAACAGGGGACGGTTGGACGGGATGCGGCAGCCAAGAACAGTGACTGACTTACAACCATGCAGTTGGAGATCAATTTCAAGACCGCCGGGACCAGGAGGCCTGTATGGATCTCCTCAAGAGGACGGAGAAGGACCACGCACGCCCTACCGAGGCAGTGCAGCAGCAGATGATGAAGTCATGGGACTGGACGCCGGGCTAACGAGAGCTCTGGCCAAACAGCAGTGGAAAAATTGCCAAAGAATGGTTGCACACATCGCAAGCGCAAAGGCCGCAGTAATCCTGACACTGGCATGGCCGGAGTGACGAAACGCTGCAGCTAAGCGAAAAGAGGGTAAGAATTTCCGGGTACGGTGTGCACGACGCAAGCAAGCAATTGTGCGTCGGTCCGTCTCGGATGACAGGAAAGCCCTGGCCCCCATACTCAAAGGACCCTGAGCTCTTGCATCAGAGCCAAATCCCTGGCCCAGAGCAAGAGATAGGAGAGGAGGAGGAAAGGAGAATGCGGAGGATCGACGACGGGCAGAAACAGCAGAACCTGCGGTGTTCGTGTGACGACCAGGTGTGGAGTGTTTCGGGGATTCTGACCATTTTTCGAGTCGGGAGCCAAATTGGTCAATTGACTAAGAAATGATTGGTCTATACGGGCCCACGCCAGCAGGGATCTATCAACTCGCGTATCCGAAAGAGGTCAAAATTGGCGATTGACACCTTACCCGCGCCGAGCAGTTCCCACCGTGCACGACATCCAAGATCCGAATTGTGGGGAAGCCACGATCAGACTGATGGGTATTTTCCCCGGAAAACGTACGACGTCAACGGCGCATATGGAATTGCCATCCCTAGAAACTGCCGGGGAGGATGGACCACCTGCGAGTTGGGGAAAGAGTGGATCAAACGACGAAGTGATAGCAGTCAGAAATGTACCGCCTAACAGTTCACGCCTGTCTGAGAGTGTGCCTCTGGTTAAGTTTCGTCCCTGACCTTGGCCTGGTTTGAGATGTCTCCATTTCTTCTTTGAAGGCAACTTTCTCCGCTTGTCAATACACCGAATCTGAGAGGGCGAGACTACCGGAAAACTCCATCTACTGTGGTCACTTGGATATTTAAACCCACCCTCACTTGGTATCCTCGGTCTCTGGATTGCCAGCGTTCTGCCTTATCATCTCCCCAAGATATTGTCAAACTCCTTCACCTAGACGATCTTGAATCAACAGCCTCTCCCACAGCAGGAACCACTTCCACCTTTTTTAAGCTTTTCCCCGCCCACAAACCTCCAAAATGGCTCCCGCCGCCACAACGGACTACGAGGTCAAGGACGGTGCCGCCATGGAGGCGACCTCCGACGCCATCGATGCCGTCAACGTTCTCAAGGACCAGGCCAAGCAGGACATGGCCGACAGGCTAGCCAACTATGACGAGCAGTCCAAGTTCGACACAGAGAAGGACAAGACCCAGTTCCGGCAATACGAGGAGGCGTGCGACCGCGTCAAGAACTTCTACAAAGAGCAGCACGAGAAGCAGACAGTGGCGTACAACCTGCAGGCCCGCCTGCGGTTCCAGAGCTCGTCGCGGGTGCGGCCCGAGATGACCATCTGGCAGGCGATGGAGAAGCTCGACACGCTCATCGACGAGAGCGACCCGGACACGGAGCTGGGCCAGATCAACCACCTGCTGCAGAGCGCCGAGGCGATGCGGCGCGACGGCAAGCCGCGCTGGATGCAGCTGACGGGGCTCATCCACGACCTGGGCAAGCTGATGCTGTTCTGGGACGGCTTCACGCAGGGCCAGTGGGACTGCGTCGGCGACACGTTCCCCGTCGGCTGCCGCTTCGACGAGGGCTGCATCTACCCCGAGACCTTCAAGGGCAACCCGGACTACGACCACCCCGTCTACAGCACAAAGTTCGGCATCTACTCCCCCGGCGTCGGCCTCGACAACGTCATGCTCAGCTGGGGCCACGACGAGTACCTCTACTCGGTCGTCAAGGACCAGAGCACCCTCCCCGACGAGGCCCTCGCCATGATCCGCTACCACAGCTTCTACCCCTGGCACAAGGAGGGCGCGTACCGCGAGCTCATGTGCGAGAAGGACCACGAGATGCTCAAGGCCGTCAAGGCTTTCAACCCTTATGACCTGTACTCCAAGAGCGATGGTATTCCTAGCGTCGAGGAGCTCAAGGTTAGTAACCCTGTCTTGTTCCCAACGCACCATCGTCTGACTATTTGCTAACTTACCTCGCTCTTTAGCCATACTACCTTGAGCTCATTGATGAGTACTTCCCTCAGAAGGTCATCAAGTGGTAGATGATACCCAGATGGATTTTATGGAATGAACTTCGGTCATGATAGAAAGCGATTTGATTTTTTTGGTTACAATAAGAATACTTAGAAGCCGGTCACAACAGATGGACTCGGTATTCCGTTTTCCTTAGGATTAGTCTATCTCCTTGGTACGGAAAGGTTCAGGATGAACCTCAATCAGCAAGGTCCTGCCCTATGCTGGGCTCTTATGAGAAACGCTACGCCGACGTGGCAGCGAATACATTTTACGATGATACATCTACCTCTACTTTCCTTGTGCTCGTTATCAGTGGCCTCTTACTTGAGAAGACAGGTTCGAGGACAGATGCTTAATTGGTTGTGGTGAGGGGCGACACTTGACCGGCCAGAGTCTGACTTGCTCATCCCCGAGTGATCGGGAACTGTGACGCGGAACTTCTCGAGACGTGACGCTGGTGCTCTTCAATCCGCATTTCCATGGTCATTACTCCATTCTATTAGATTTTATACGTATATGATTCGTCTCCCCGGAAAACACAGTGCACACCATACGAAGCTCTCCACCATCGCAAGCTGTGGTCTGGTTAATTTGTTCGTAAAAATGAAAGGATGGAATGGCTCGAACGCGTGGAAAGACTCAGACTGGCTCTTCGCGTCGAGTCCGGTCAAGTTCGCAGCTGCATTTTGGACAAGGTGCTGACGCCGGTTCTTTCAGAATGGAGTCCAGCGCAGACTTTCAATGTTTACAGCAAACCCATCTGCGTCTCAGTTTCGACATTCTCGCAGTCATAAGCGCCGACAGCTCACGTAGTTCCACCGGCCATGGGGGGGGGGGGGGCAATTTTGCGAAGCTCAGCTTCAAATAATCTCCAGCAGACACGCGGTCGCTATCATCATCCAAGCAAGGAAGGTCGGCCTACGCAGGAAGACAACGCCCACCTGGTGGATACTGAGGCCGTCAAAATGTATCTGGCTGAATTGAATACTAATGTGGCAAAGCGATGGAACCTCATGAGACTTGGTGTCAAGCTGGCCATCGCGTTATTCGTTCACAGATTCTAGGATCTCCATTGGGCAACTCTGGCGAAATGGTCTTTGGGCTTCGTTTACCCATCGCGTGGTCTGCGCCCTCTTCAGCTGTCTAGCCTGCACATTCGCTTGTACCAGTTGACGATCATCTTACCGGAATGTGAAAGCCAGCCACACCGCCTATTTAATCCCAGAGACTAAGACAGGCTTCAGCCGCCCTTCCCACAGAGTAGGCCCGAATACATCTCATTCGATCTTACATAGAATCGTATCTGTCTAAGCACTGACCCTTCAGCTTTAATTATTATGACCTATCTCATTGGTTTCTTTCGCTGTCAAGAGTGCTGATATGTGTAGAATCTAGCATGGTGAGCACTAAGAAATTCAGCCAGCTGATAGCTTACATCATATTTCATAGCATACTCGGGCGTTGACTCCAGCCTCAACATAGTCAACTGAAAGTGGAGTGAGTAAGCTTCGGCCTCGTATTCGCAAACAATTGTAGTTCAACATTATGGTGTGGTGTAGTGTGGACGGACTAACTAACTCTATAAGTAGAGTACTGCTACGCTTGAAAGCTAGACTCTCTCCATCCCATCCAGCATCTCATCTTCGCTTTAACGGACATCAAGAAGAAGACACACAAAGCTTCATTTTATTTCCCATCTTTGACATATAACCAATATCATGATCACTCCTCACTTCCTCCCTTTTGTCGTGGCCATTGCCCACCTGGCACAACCATCCACGGCGCAGTGGCAAGCCGGCAAGGGGGCACAGGTCAATTTCTACCGCGACAACAAATGTTCCCAATTCCAGAGCTCGGCAACAGCATGGTGGGATAGGTCCCCCCGAGTCTCCGACTATCGCGCGTACAGCGACGAGCCCGAATGCCTTAGCCTCAACCCCCCCGGTGACGCGACTAGCGTCAATGTCGCAGCTATGTGGAAGCATGACAGCAGTGCGTCTAGTTCCGGGATCTGCAACTTCTTCGACGGGTACGGTTGTACCGGCTCCATCAAGACGGGATCATATTCCCCTGGGAGTGGCCAATGTCTCGCTGCGAGGAGCGAAAGTGGGTACTTGTGGAAGAGCGCAAAGTGCTGGGTCCGTTATTAGGTCATGTTCAGAAGTGCGATATGTTCTTGGGTATTCATATCGCTTTGGAAATATTAGGAGGCCGGCTCGTGCGTGTGTGTAGAAGGAATCTTGATACTAATAGAAACTAACCACGACTTGGTATACCTCCCATCAACAGTTCCTTCGAACTTGTTAATTTCACCATTTTAATAAAACTTATGAAAAATGAAGCCTTTAAAGAACAAAGACTGGTTTCGTCTTTAATCCGGTATATTCTCCTATAGAGTAATATATGGTCCCTTCATACGGCGGTAAACACTCGAACACCAAAGAACAAAGAACTCTTCAACTATTGGATGATTATACGGAGTAACTCTGGGCTCACATTCTCGCTAGTAAATTAACGAGGCATAAGACTGAAGTAGCACAGTAGGATCGGTCTCAGCTAAATAGCACAAAACTTGACTACTGCTAATGGATCAAGGTGCCTACGAAAAGACCAGAATTATCAATCTCTCAAGTTGGTCCCTAGCAGGATACGGGAACCGTCCCGTTACACTACCTCTTCAGCTTGCTTAGTGAAGCCTGTGTGTTGAATTGGCTCAGTTACTGTGTGGGCTGGGTTGTAGAACTCAGTGGGACCTAAATCAGGCTGCAGTATGCAATGGCTGATCATGTTGGCATCGTACCGGCGCACCTGGAATTGAATCCCACAAGCGCAGGTACCTTTCCAAGTAAAGTGAGAAGTGGAGTCCGGCGAGGCTGGCGACTTTTCGTTTCGCTTGAATTTTTGAGCGTGTTATTTGGAACTACGCAGGGGGCCGACATACCAAATTAAGCTTGGGACGAGTCCGCAGACGCCGAAGGGGACAGGAGACGGTGAGAGAATTACTGTCACACCCAAATCTTCTGATGTGTTGCAACCATGTTCAAAAACTGACGGGTCGACTTTTTGTGTTGCACATATGCAGGTGGCTGGTTTGCGTCCTTCCCGATCTGCTGCAGCCACTCAATATTACACAGCATCAGCAGCCATGTCCGAGTCCAAACTGAAGCTGATTCGCTGAGCGGTGTCTCCATGGCGGACCTCCAAGGATAGCGGCATGCGAACTCTCGCAATGGGAAATGCAACGTTGATCGACCAGCGCAATACTGCGTCGCCCCCACCATAGAGGCGTAATTATGTAGCCAATGACCGCAGCATTGAGACGCACACGTCACACACAAACACAAAATCTCTGACCACCTTGCGGCTGCCTTCTATTGCGGCTGAAAGCATCTCACATTTTGCCCCGCGGTGATGCTGATTAAGCTCCAGGGGAGTGGGTGATACAAGGCTCTGAGTTCGCATACATAAGTCTCTACATCTTTCCTTCATGACGGATTAGTGACAGTCTCAAGTCGGTAGATCGTCAAAAAGGCTGATTCGCATTTACTACCTTACTCCTTTCAGCATGAACGCCAATTCAGGCGCCACCAATGGCCAGGCACCAAGCAGCAACAAGACGGAACGGATCGGCGATGACCAGGACGAGTGGGATGCCAAAAGCGTGACGAAGAGCTACTATCGAATGAAGGCCAGCGAAGCTCGGAAGTATATTGAGGGCCTACGAATCGCCAATTCGAGAGTGGAATTGGAGAAACTCGAAGACGACGAGCGTCGTATCTTGAAGAGTCGCGCGAGGTTGTCCAAAAATGAGAAAACACAGCACTTGAAAAAGGAAGTGGAGAGCTCGTTCAAGAAATGGGTGAAAGGGAAAAAGTCTGAGCTCCAAGATGAGAAGCGCAAGGACTTGGTCAAACCCAAGATACTGAATAATCGTGAGGTGGAAGTAGGAGTCGACGATGACCCTGCGCACGAAGTGAAAGCTTATTTCATGTTCTTCGAGAAGGATGAAGACGAGTGGAAGGGCAAGACCTATAGGGGTCTAGGATTCCCGGAGTACGAGAACTTTCCCAACCAGAGAATATCAATCCACGACGCTCTGTACCATCAAACCGATAACCCATTCAAAGTCACACACGATAGTAATGGCAATCGATATCTACGGTACATTCATATTCCGGCGAATCACATGGGGGTAAGCAAGTTCATCAATTGATCTGGATGGCCGATATATAAACTAATCACTAACCGCGTGGCATATTAGTGGATTGAGGTATGATTAGCTCGGTTGGCAACCCCGTGCACACACTATCCTGACGTTTCCATTCTTGAGCAGCAAGCCATGGCTAGATACCATGATGAGCACAGTGATCCTGTGGAGCAGAGGGTGAAGACCAATAGGACCTTATCACGCCAATTCTGGAAAGGTCAATTACATGGCAGTGGCTTGGGTAGAAACCCGATACACGCAACGCACATGAGGCCTCGGTGCTCAGTGATTCCAGGAGGTATGTAGATCAAGTTGCAAGAGATGAGACTCACAGTCCTTTCATATACCAGAGATGAAATGTACTTACTAGACCAAGAAACACAATCTCTTTTCGTTGAACAGAAACCACAACCGAAGATCCCCCACTCACACGAGACCGCGCGAGAGCTTAAAGATTTGGCTATATTTGTAAGGTCTTACCGCTGCTGTGAGTATTTCTGGCTAACCTTTTCCAGATGCCATATCTGCACTGGGAGACATACCACCGGACAGCACGGATGGCTACAGTCGTGCAAGATGTTCTCAGAAAAGAGCTCAAGACTAACCAGATGAAGCGGCGCACCACAAGATTGGCAAATAAAGACATGGACCTCGATAAATATACAGAAATATGGCAGGATCGGAAGACAGAGACAGACGACAAGTAAGTTCACCTTTGTGACAAATTGGCATAATGTTAGGAGCTGATTCAACTGATACAGGCCTCGCTTCAAACCCAATGCCCTCGGAAAATATCTTCTAAGTCTGGCACAGCTCTGGCAAGCCATGGATATAGAGCTCGATGAAACGATGGTAAGGCATGGTCTGGTACCACGAGACGCCAAAGACAAACTCATGGAACCGTCGCTGCACATCCGCCGCACTTTGGACCAGTCCTATTTCCTGAATCTCAACGACACTTCACAACGTGACAAAGACCAGGTTGTGTATCGCGCGACGCAGGGACGCGGAAATGGTGACCTCGCCCGTGTTGTGATGGTCGACCAATTATGGCTCTGGATACTAGACGAGCGTACGTGAACCTCTGTAGAGGTCTCTTCTTTGCAGATACTTACTTCCCGCTTCAGACACGATTATCACCTCCTTTCCGAAAAGATGGGGACGAAATAAACCTGACCCATCTGGAATACACAAAAGCCTTCGAGATCGCCTGGCTGAGCCTGACCAAAAGATTCTGTCAGCCTGGCACCTGGGTAAGCACAAGCTGCTTCAAATTTAATGTTGTTGCGCGAGCCCTCGACTGATATTTCAATAGCATTCATGATAATTGACCAATGCTCCAACGTCTTCTTCGATCGGACAAAGCCTCTTGACCTCAGGCCTGAAGTTATGGATATCTTTGCAGAAACGCTTGGTGACGTGAACCACTATACCGCAATTACATTCAGCATGTTCTGGCGGAATGTTGAAAGGTTCAGCAACAGTCGTAACAAGAGGTATCTCAACATCAACCCGGAAGGCACGCTACTTAGAGAGGCGCAGGACATTGCAGAAGAATCGAGAATCATGGCCGGTATCTTTTCTCAACAGCTCTGTGTTGTCAAGAGTTTCCAGAAGTACCTGGAGCACGTGAACGGAGACCGGAAAATGCAGAAGAAACCCGTTCAGTTCACGGATCTTCTACATATTTTTCCAGGGTTGGCTGACTGGGCAAAGGAACATGGCACCTCTCACGAGCCCAGGCAGAAGCCTGTCTCATCAGCAGAGATGGATTACTTGGAAGATTTGGTGGAGGAGGTGGACAATCGGAAGTCAGAGATTATGGATTTAGAGAGTGCGGCGATGAAGACCTGTCAACAAGTGAGTGAATCTTGAAAGAACTGGTGGCCCGCGTGGAATACTAACAGAGGAATTAAGCTGCAAGAACTATTGACACTGAAGCAACAGCAAATCAGCATAGTCGAAGCAGAAGCTGCGCTTCACAGAGCAGAAGAGAGTATCCAACAAGGGAAGGCCATTATGGCGTTCACGATCATGACGATTATCTTTGTAAGTTAAGTGCCGATGAGAACACGTAAGATTAACTTACTCAATAAACTCTAGGCGCCGTTAGGATTCTTCACGTCTTTCTTCGGGATGAACAACTCCCTCACGGGGGCCGATTGGATGACACTCGGCAACCAGTGCCTCTATATGAGTATGTCTTTTCTGTATAGCTCTCGCCTGTACCCGTGGATGGAATTAACCGGAGAGCATCGGCAACAGCCTTGATTTCGGCAACAATCATATCCATCGCCCTGTCACTGGCGTTCAAGGACCAGATTCGGCACTCCATTTCGAAGTTCAGACAACCAAAAAAATTGAGGACCAAGACTTGTGAAAAGGCAACTGAGAAGGGAGAGAAGAGCCAACCAAATGAATCGAATGGTGCGAGGGCGTTGAACAACGGAGACGGGGGCAAATCTAGCGGTTTCGCGAGGGCATATTTTCAGCTGCAGAAGGCTGCAAGCCGCAACAAGCATCTACGGAACGATGAAGAGAATTCTTTACCGACGCAGGACCGTATCAGTGTTAGGTCGAAGACAATGGACTGATGGATCCGGAGGCGATCTTCTTCATAAATCAACGTACGTTTGGTTGGACAGCTTATTGGAGTGCCAAGAGATAGGATTATTCATAACTTGTCCTCATGACTTCGGTGCCAATTTCCGGGGAGACCAAATACTATGTAAGCGCAATTGAGCCCGCTAAGTCACTTACCTTGTCGCCGCCACTCAGCTGTCACTAGGTCTGGCAGATACATCGGCATCTGTGAGGGTCGGGCCATCTTTACTGAAATTCCTTGTCCTAGGACCGTCCAGCACCAGCTGCTCAGCAAGCCAGCTAACCAATGAGTCGAAAACAATAAAATACCGTGGCCACCGCGGTGACTTGCTTCCGCTCAGTGGACGCTCCAGTATCAATCTGAGCAAGCCACAAGACCTAGGAGGTCCTTCCTTTACTGAAAATAGAATGAACCCACAACCTGGGCTTGCTTCAACGCAAGGTGTCCGCATAGCAAAGCTATAGAATGCCTAGTCAGGCTTGTCAGCCGATGCTTGTGGTGAAATTGGAGTCCTATGCATTTTGTTTCAAAGTAACAGTTAAAGCTCCGCTCTTCCCCAAATTTGAGCAGGGCGCTTCAAGACGGGTAAATCATTACGCGCCGGGCATGTGATTTGTAGACAAGTACAACCTACCGGGGCAACGGATTTCCGCGGATATCGGCAGGTGGCGTAGTGCTTCAGTAGATTACACTGCGAAGGTGTTCATGGTGACAGGCCGCAATGTTCATCCGTTCATGGTTCCCCCGAAGCCCCCTGATTGCCCCGCAATTCATGCATAGTTTTTCCCCACAAAGCATGTGTGTACCCCAGGTATTAGCTTCTATTGTGGTGAGTGAAAACTCATTGAGACGCTAGACCCCCCGGAGTTCTGCCGATAACTCACCACAGTCTGGGGTAGAAAGATTTGCCTCGTCGAATCAAGAAAGTCGCAGGGCTGCGCTAGAGCTGAAGTGGCACCTCGAGTCGACCGCCAGCAACCTTATCAATATTGGTGTTACTCAGGCTTACCTGAATTCGGCGTGATCGAGTCGATCCTGGTATCCTGGCGGGCCCATTAGCACTTGGCGGTTATTTGTTTCCCCTGATCACCACCTTCTGATGGGTGGGCATGTCCTTTTCGGGACAAGAAACTGAGAAACACATATGTCAAATATCACAGCTCGTGGCTATGCCAATTTCGAGGCACCTTTCGGAGTGGGGAGACTGGAGGAGGATGCCGTGGCAGGTGGGTGGCATACGCGTATACATGCATGGATACCTTAGCTGGCTTGTTCCTTGCCGATCTCAAGTACCGCCCCCATTCATTCGAGCAAGGCCAATTCTAAAGGGGAACCCATGCCCCTGTCTAAATGACTTAGGTCCCGAAAACTGGAGTTGTTTACCTGGGGAAAGCGCCGACTCGGGATAATTTTTTATTGAGGCCTACGTCAGCTCTGGCGATCAAGTGGCCCGAGCGAAAAAGGTTACAACTTTATTGTTGTCTTTAAAACGTCGTCGTCCCAACTTAAAACCCAATAGGCGCTGATATCGGAATACCAAGCTTCTGCAGCAAACCCACGATCACACAGCCGATCTACGGGAGATCTACATGATGAAGTCTCAGCAGTACTTCGGCTCCTTGTCCAAGGGCATAGCCCTGGTGACCTCTCTTGCTGCCAATGTGGTGTACGCCCAGAACAGCTCCGACTTCACGACCCAGTGCACGAGCTTCGCCGACACCCTCGCCGGCGTCATCCCCAACGCCACGGTCCAGTCCACCGTGCCTGTTACTGCCGGCACAAACCTCACGTTCAACCTTGACCCTACCTGCAACCGGGCCTCCCAGGTCGTCAACAAAGATGTCTGTCGAGTGTCATTGTTCGTGCCTACTTCTGACCGCTCCAACGTCACCATGGAGGTCTGGTTGCCCCCGGCCGAGGCCTGGACAGGTCGTTTCCTGAGTACTGGTAACGGTGGCCTTGGTGGCTGCATTCAATATGAAGACCTGGCATACACCACTGAATTGGGTGAGTTTTGAATAAATTCATTGGAGTTTTGTCTCTCGGACGCCGACTGATCAACCAAATTCACAGGCTTCGCAGCCGTGGGCACCAACAATGGCCACGACGGCAACAAGGGTGACGCATTCTACGAAAACGAGGAAGTCGTGCTTGATTTTGCTTACCGCGCGATGCACACTGGCGTCGTGTTGGGCAAGGAAGTCTCGGAGGCATTCTACGGGAAGGCGCATGACCGTTCATACTATCTCGGATGCTCTACGGGTGGCCGGCAAGGCTTCAAGGAAGCCCAAGAGTTCCCAGATGACTTCGATGGTCTGGTTATTGGCGCCCCTGCCCTTGCGTTCAACAACCTGTCCTCGTGGTCCGGCTCCTTCTATGTCAAGACTGGCACGCCGGACTCATCGACCTTTGTACCGTTGAACCTGTGGCCAATCATCCACGAGGACATCCTTAAGCAATGCGATGGGCTCGATGGCTACGTCGACGGTATTCTCGAGGACCCCTCTCTCTGCAACTACCGCCCTGAAGCCCTTATTTGCGGAGACGGCAACTCGACCAACTGCCTTACCGGCGAGCAAGCAAACACTGTCAGAGAGATCTTCACCCCAATCTACGGTGAAGATGGGCAGATCACCTACCCGGCAATGCAGCCCGGATCAGAGGATGTCGCCCCTAACCTGTACTACAACGGCAAGCCCTTCCAGTACACAACCGGCTGGTTTGCAAATGCCATCTACAACGACAAGAACTGGGATGCGTCCACCCTCGGCCCGAGGGACTACGCCGTCGCACACGAAATGAACATTGGAAACATCGAGACCTGGAATGGCGACCTCTCGGCCATTCGCGACAGGGGCTCCAAGATCCTGCACTACCACGGCGGTGCGGACGCCATCATCTCCAGCTTCAACTCCCCGCGGTACTACGACCACGTGTCCCGCACCATGGGGCTTCCCTCGTCGGCCCTGGATGAGTTCTACCGGTTCTTCCGCATCGCCGGCATGGGCCACTGCTCGGGCGGACCCGGCGCATCGTTCATCGGCCAGAGGGCGTCGTCCAACGCGACTCTCGATCCTGAAGGAAACGTCCTGATGGCGATGGTGCGCTGGGTTGAGGAGTCTGAGGCACCTGAGAGCATCTTGGGGACGGCGTATGTTAACGGGACTAAGGCCTCTGGGGAGATTGCCTTCCAGAGGAGGCACTGCAAGTATCCTCTGCGGAATGAATACTCTGGCACCGGGGATGCTACGCAGCCGGACAGCTGGAACTGTGTCTGATTTCTTGACACTTCCACATGTTCTGCCAAGAGAGTCGGAAGAAAGACGCAGTAATATTTCATGGCGGGATGTATTCGGCTCGAGATCAGTTTGTACATACTTCAAGATACATACTTCAAGATAGTTCTTCCGCGATGTAATTAACACGATTGTGAGAATGATTCACTATTCTGATCCAGTGCCACATCAATACATACTGCTGGCATGCAAGACTAACAAGACCAGGCAAGTGGGATGGAGCACCGCTCTGGACCGCTGACCCACCCACTTATGCAGGCTGGAGTCCCACAAAACAACCATTGCAGAGTAGCGGCTTGTCGATGGGCTGATGAAATTCCCCGCCCATTTCAACGTCAACCCTCGACTATCCCAGAAGCCTCCACTTTAAACCAACACAACTACCATGGCTACCCCGACACGCCCCAAACTCGTGGTTGTCGTCGGCGCGACCGGCAACCAAGGCGGCTCCGTCGCCCGGCGCTTCCTCCGCGAGGGCCCGGACCGATTCCGCGTCCGCGGCCTGACTCGGGACCCCGATAGTGGCCCCGCCAGAGAGCTAGCCGCCCTAGGCGCGGAGGTTGTCCGCGCCGATCTCAACGACGTGGGATCCCTCGAGGCGGCCTTCAAGGGCGCCAATGTCATCTTCGGCGTCACCAACTACTGGGAGCCGTTCTTCCCGCCCAACATCGAGGCGAGCCGGGAGCAGGTCAAGGCGCTGGGGCTGGGTGGCGTGAGGGAGTTTGCGGGCCGGTTGGAGATTGCGCAGGGGAGGAATATTGCTGATGCCGCTGCTGCGACGGTGGACTCGCTGGATGCGAATGGGTTTATTGCCTCGACGCTCAGCCATGCTGAGCGGTGCAGTGGGGGTCTGTTTAAAGAGCTGTATCACTTTGATGCGAAGGCCGAGGTGTTCCCGTACTACGTGAAGGAGAAGCACCCTAGGCTGGCGGCTAAGATGAGCTGTGTGCAGACGGGATATTTCATGACGAGCCACCGTATCTTGCCCGATTCTTATTTTGCCAAGGTTCGTCTAAGGCTATCCTCTGCCACGTCCAAAATGGTGTGGTTAGTGGCGCTGACGAGAGTCCTTCATATCTCAGATGGAGGACGACAGCTTCGAGATGCGTTTTTGCGTTGGCCCAAGCAGACTTGTGCCTCATCTGGATCCGGTCGCAGACATGGGAAACTTCGTCTATGCCGTGTACCAGATGTCTTCGTGGTGTGGCAAGGAGTACATAGCCGAAGGGGCAACGTGTACCTTCCCAGACTGGATCGCCGCCTGGAGCAAGGTCACTGGCAAACTGGCTAAATATCGTCAAGTGCCAAGGGAGGCCATGGTCAAAGCCTGTGGAGACGAGGACTTCGGAGGGGAGATTGCTGACATGTTTGAATACACGTCTGACCCTGGATACGCCCCACAGGAACTATTGAGGGCAGAGGATCTGCGGAAGGTCAGTACTGAGTGTTTTCCTTCTTCGTCGCCTTTTAACGAGCACGTGGTGGAGCTAACGCAGCCCAAGGCCGGCATCGATTGCCCAATGACGGGGTTGCAAGACTGGATGATGAAGCAAGACTGGTCGAGTGTCCTGGCAAAGTCGGCGGTCGACTCCTAGTGAACGAACAATGCTATTTTGACTCAAAATTTAGCAGTGAATTATGATAATATTCCCAGGAAGATTGCAATCCATTCCCAGACCAGACAAGCGTTGGGTGCTGCATGGCTCGGTTGGGTCACTTCCATTTTTACCTTAGCATAGGTCCCAGATATCAAATGAAACCCATAGATCTCGTGCTGCTTTTTCAACTGCTTCTCAGCTGTTTCCTGGTTTCAGTGGAATTACTGTCGGTGTGTGATTGCAGAGTGAAGTTGAGGTAGCTGCCTGGGTGCACTGTGGGCCCGAGAGCCAACCGGATTCATTTTGACCATTCACACCGAAACTTAATGATTGATGGCATTCACCACATGCCAGTGCCATGGTACTTCAGCAAATGGGGAGGTTGCCATCGGCTGCTCTTCGTCTCCACCGCTTTCCCAAGCTCAGTACCTGCCACTTTACGTCAAGGGCCCAGAACTCTAGTCCCCCATTCCATTCCATTCCAGAGTCTGCCATTGAAGCTGATGACAGCTCACCCTGGTAGTTCGGCTGACTCTGTCCTCCTAATTGTAAGTGTTTGTCTCCGACTGCTTGCTTAAACTCGTGTCGAAAGCTCATGAAAGGATTCTGCAGTCGCAAGCTTCAGGATTGGCTGGCTATTTGCGTGAACATTTCCACTGCCTCTGGGTAAGAACAGATCTCCTATACCCTTCATCTTCATGAACAACTGCTTAAAATTCTTCCTGTAGTGGAGGACTTGCCAAATATGGCAGATCCTCAGCAATGGTTGGCGAAAGCTCCACGGCATGCAGAACGAATATCCTTCCCACTCGATGAAGATGCCTCCACTGTCGTCATCTCCGAAGTCACTGCTGACACGAGCCCTGGTCGATATGCACATTCGCAAGATGTCTCCAACGAGAGCGTCAGCAATCAGTACGAGGGCTATGCCCGAATCTTTGGATTTGATGTCGATCACACGAACCGCGACAACTTGTCTTTCCCCGCCTTCAGACCTATGCGATATCTCCTGAATGACGAAGCGGCCCGCTACTTGGTATCTGAGCGTCGGTGGTCTAACCGAGATGATTCTGACGACACCGTTGGGCAGAAGAACGTGATAATAATCTTCGTTTGCATCGCCACAATTGAGGAGTGCTTGGTCGATGCGAAGTCTGAGAAACTGCTTCCAGTCATTGGGCCATTCGAAGCTCTGATGGACACACTTGGCATGCGATACCTCCCCAATGGCCGCCCTCGCAGCTACAAATTCCTCTGGGCAATCCGAAAAGCGTTTGTTGATAGTCGTGCTGATGAAATCAAGTGTCATCTGGCAACCAGCAACGGATCACCACGAGAGCCAAGCGATCTGTCAATACTGGACAGGATGTTACTGGATGTTGTGGACAGACACATTGCATTCCTGCAGACCAAGAAACCACTAACACACCTATGTGTGCCGATACCCTTGGACAAGGTCTTGAGGCTCCGTTTGATACAAATCAAGAACCAGTTGCGCAGTAAAGACTGTATTGAGAAATGCTGGAAGACCTTTGTTCCCACCATACATACCTACCAGCAGACATCTTGGCCACAAAGCGGAATGGCCACTACCTGGGAACCTGCTCAAGCAAAGAGGATTGCAAAACAGTCGAACATGGCAGTCGATTCAAGCCCCACCGAGCATCAAGATGATCATCTGTTCACCAAACCAGAAGTGTCACGGGATGCAAAAAACCTACCCGGAATGGAATCTTGCCCCACTGCCAGATGGACTCCGAATGGATCGATGAGCTCTTCTCAACAGACCCCTGTCCCATCAGCAGGCGAACCTGATGCTGGACAGCCTGATGCTCTGTCCGGCTTACAGATCTTCAAGACCGCTGTTTGTCAGGTCAATAAAGTCATTAGGGGACCCAGAGATAGCACCAATCTCAGGGAATTCATTGACCAGATTGAGGAGGACGTCAAACAGTTCCATGGAACACTGCAATTACGAACTTCTCGGCCCACGGCTGGTCATGCCAGTACAACTGGCATTCCTAGGCCCCAGCTTGACGTATCTCTGGAACCGCAATGTATTCGCTCTTTGATGCTTATTGGCTTGCTCCTGATCGACCACCTGTGGAACGAACAAGACCTCACCGACAATCTTCGTCAGAAGATCTTGGTTGACATCCTTGAGGAGCTACGTGTGATCAAAGAGTCCGTTGACCAAGTCTATTCAGCTCAGGAATGATCAAACGGCACCAAGATCAATATCTTGAAAGTATCCCAATTGCATCAAAACAATACTACTGGCTATCCCTTGGTAGCGGGAAACTGTCAGCGATTTGAAGATTGAGAAGTTGAGGAGCATAATTACATGTACAAGAAGATGGTAGGAGCAGGAAAAAACCTATGGTGGCCTCTGAGAAGTGGGAGTTTGAGTTTGTATGCCGATTCAAAAATTGCAAATGTGGATGGCACCTGGGCTAGAGGTCTAATTGTTCCATCAGGGAGTCCATGGCCACTACCAGAACCACAGGCTCTTCCCTTTTACTTCTTGACATCAACACTGCGGACCGCATGAATGAAGAGAGGTTTCTAGGTGACATACATGTCTTAAATCAGAAAGGCAAAAAGGAAAATGGAAAAAAAGAATCTGTTAGTGCACAACCTATTCTTTCATCTGTCACCATTATGAGATGCATACCCTCCCATCATATGAAAATCTGCGTGATTTTAAGGCAGAATATTGCATGTGTCCAGCATCCCCAATTTGCCTAAATGTCCTTTCTGGTGGGCTGGTCTTTGGATGGCCTTTTTCCTATATACATTAATATTTCATTCATTAAGCTTTTTTCTCAAGTATGTGTCACTAGTCTGAAAGCCAAAGAATGTACAGCTTCAGAAAAAAGTAAAAAGGGGCAGGATTGGTATGTTTATGATGTTGAAGAAACACTTAAAAAAAGAGATTCCCTGAATACAGGTAATGTTGGTTCCAAAGATTGCTACAGCCACCTACCCACAGTGCTGAGACTCTCCAGTTCTGCACCATGTGAAGATGTGCGCTCCAACTATTTGAAAAATGGCACAGAAGTTGACAAGGGCGGTAGTTGAATGCGCAAGGCTCGTCGAACAAACGGCTTGCACACGGGGTGGGTGGTAACCTAGAACATGCAATAACCGATTGAGCCACAGAAGGGTTGGAATCTTGCCAAACTCATTCCATTTTAGGTTTGAATTTCGCATCTAGAGTGACAGCTGATTAAGGCCAGTGATGTTTGTATTTGAATGGGATCCCCTATGGCGCATTGGGGCCCCTAACAGATCCCAGACACAAGTACATTACCCAAATACATTAGATACATCTGCTATTAGAGTAAATCCATGGGTAACTCCACCACAATTTACATTGGTATTTGTTTGAGATTTGCAATATTAAAGGAAACAGAGTATGTGAGAAAATGACACATAGCCAGGACATTGGGAAATGTGATATATGGGGAAAACATCCAAGATGAACAACAGTTCCCTTGCTCATCAATAAGCAGAACAGTCCCTTAGAACCTCTTTCTAAAGGGGGCAGAGGCCTTCTGTTTACAGACTTAGGGCCTTGAGAAGACCTGTAATAAGGTCACTTCTTTTATTGCAACAGCAGCACTAAGCAACATCATGAAAGTAATCTTGGGTGGTTGCTTGCACACAATCTGATCATATAGGTAATTATGGTCTGGAAACAGTATGTTGTGATCTTGATTTTGATAGCCACTTCATGTTCCAGATTGCTGGGCCACCTAAGAGCAAGCACATCCATGAATACCAGGCCTTTACGTGAATGAATCTGAGATTTGGAGTTCAGGACGGCTGCTGATATGAAATCCTCCGGCGTTTCCGCTTGGCACAAGCTCAACAGGCTTACCCGGTGATACTTGAAGATTAGTCCTAGTGAGAGTAGATACAGGCAGCAAAATAATTTACTCATGAGTCGGGATTAGACCCATAATGTAAGCCCTTCACTAACCATTCCTCATAGGCATTTTGAACAGCGGCCTTCCCTTGTTGAACCTCCGTTGCAATCCAGAACCACTGAGCAAGACCGAAACTCTCCGAACCAAGTGTCGACAGGACCAACTCAATGCCAATTTGCAGAACTTTGTGAGCACCAGATGGACCCATCAACATGGTGACTCTATCAACATCATCCTGATTCGCGTCTCGATGCTCTCCGACCCAGTTGGGCTTGTGTGCTTCCAGACATTCTTCAAGATCTTTCGCAAAGCGTTCAATGCTCGTGAAGATTGCATCGACAAATCTGTGAACTGCTTTTGGCGCTGGAGTAGAGGAGATATAATTACAGGCGAGACGGATGCCCAGTTTGTGTATGTGGAGTCCACCCCAAACATTGGGACCCTCAGGTGTTGTCACAGCCATGTCCAACGTGCGTAGGTTGATGTAGGCGCCGTTGAATCCCGCGAATAGGATATCTTTATCCACAGTTGGCCACATGATTTCATTGGCATCGGCATCGGCATGTCGCAGAAGCTCCAACTTCTTCCCAAGCAAACCTCGTTCCTGGAGCCAAGGCCTGATGTGCCAAGGCTTGAGTAACTCCTTTTGGTTCACTTGAGGAACCAGCATTGTGAACGCCGAAAAGAGTCTGTCGGCTTTGGTCTTATCTGACAAGAGCATTTCGAGTTTCAGACGATGGTGTTCAAGGCGAAAATGAGGGGAAGAGACGGGTAGGCAGTGGAGAGGCTGCTGAGTGAACATGAAGACGAGTCCCCTGTCCACCACCGATAAGAGTACCTTGTCCATCTGCTCTTCGGGCTCCGGTGGCAACTCGCCCCGGACGAGATGCCAAACAATCTGCTCGTACCTGCTGTTGGTATATGCCTTCAAAATTGCGAGTGCAAATGTGTAAGCCCTCGGACCCTTCATGTAAGAGATCCCCAAGAGTTGCTGTAAAAGACCCAGAGGCTTAGATTTGTCGATTTTGCGACCAATGGGTACCTTGCAGAGGGAATCCTCGATCTCTGCATGGATCGTGAACATGATGATTACGTTTTTCTGGCCGACGACTCTGGGGCAATCTTCTGTCTTTGTCCATCATGCGTGATTGAGCAGAAAGTCGACAGCGTCGCCGCTGAGCCGCTTTTTCAGCGGTACAAACCCAAAAAATGTCAACGAATCAGCTTTGTGTTCTTCCGACTGGTTGGCAATCTGATGAGGCAATTCGGAGTAATTCGACTTTGTATCGTTGACTTCACCGGGGCTTGTGGGCTTGCTACCAAAGTCCCGCTGTTGTGCGGTCATGTTTTCCGTCATTTTGTTTGTTTGATTCTATAGATCTGCTGTCTGTTAGATTCAGTGCCAAGAGTTGCATCTATGCTGAGGCATGCCAAATACCCAATGTGCTTGTCGCTGTGAACAAGGAAAACTTGCCTGCAGATGGTACGAAGACGTTTTCTGTGCCCGAAAGAACGGACGTGGGACATAGGCTAGCTCGAGTTCAGCTGCTGGCCATTTGCGTCCGTAGAAGGTCTGACCTGAGGAGTAGGGTCTGAAATAGAGGGCGGAAAGGCGGAACTGGGTTGCTAAATGATGGAAGAGTGGGAGCGTCTGCCTAATCAATGAGTGAAATGTAAGTTGAAGTCATTTGGAAGTTGGTCTTGTGGTGCAGCTCCCCATGGAAGTATCTCAAGTGAATGAAGTATCAGAACTTGGTTGTTGAGTACCTTGGTACAAGCACACATGTTCCCCTAACCGTAACGTGTCGCCAATGGGACGATGGTGCAGATCAGTTTCGTGAGCGCATTCGTCATTGTTTACCACGCTTCTGTCGTCTTTGAGAATGTGTTCGAAGTTATACTCCGTTTCCCCTGCTGATAATGAGAGCGGATAGTTTGAGAGCATTTCTGGGTGTGTGTCGTACACTGCCCAGTCAGAAACTGGTGAAATCGCACTGTGGCAAGCATTGGGGGCTTGGGTCAGTGCCAGCAAACGGATTTCCTCTGACAACACTTTAACCCAGTGACAATTTGAAGCCCTCATGCTTTCGTCGACAAGCAAACCGTTCCACAGCCTTTCATAAATGCTCAATCTCCCCAATACTAAATTTCCAGCGCACTGATTTCAGGAAATCATACGTACATGGCTCACCCTTTTACTTCTCAGTCTAGGCAGTCGATCCAGAAAATCCGATACAATGGCCTCTGAAAGTTCCACACAACACAGTGGACCAGAACCACCCATTCCTCGGCAACCCAGATATCCAATCGAGGAGCCACTCCAAGAAAGATGCCAGGCGAATGACGTGAAAGCGCTTGAGCTTGCATCGCGAGCTCTCTCGGCTAGGGAAACGCGGCGCTCGAGAAGCGACAATGGGAACATCGTCGAGCCCAGTCCACACGCGCCCCCCGTGCGACTAGATTCCATCTACGGCGACCCCAGGGATTGGCCCAAATCCGCCAAGACACTCGGGATCAAGGGCGCCGTGCAGTACTCTTGGTCGAACATCGGCTTTCCAAACGACCCAGAGCTGTCCGTCCAGAATTTAGAGGATAGGGCAGATATCGACAAGGACAACCTGAACATCGTGGAACTTTCTCAAGATGTTTTGGAAATCAAGAACAAGAAAGCTGCGGATATCGCAGACAAGGGTACCCTGCGAACCGAAACTGACACCGGACGCACAATTGAGTTGTTTAAACTGAACGGCCGCCCGGTTGCCAAAGTCGTCATCGAAGGCGTGGACGCCAGGCAGCGAGGGGTGGATTATAAGAAGCTCAAAACCGCCAAAGCGTTCGAAAGTACTGTGGACAGAGAGTACAAGATTGAGAAGCCCTCCCTTGATACTGAGCACCGTGTTTTGGCACATGTTTTGCTGTGTCGCGGGGGACAGGTTGGCGGAAAGGCATGCGATTATTGGAAAACTGCGAGAAACCTGGCCCAGCAGTACATTTACCTTGATCATGCGCTTGAAGAACGCCTGAAGAATGAATTGGAGAGCACCAAGGACGATCAGCAGTTTTCAGAGATGCTAGACATCGTGAAGAAATGCGTCAAACAGAACGCCTTCAATCCTTACTATCAGGCACAAAGAGGTAGGCCCATTTTTGGAAAAGCAAGATCTTTTACGGAAACTTAGCCTGACTGATTTTTGAACTCGTCGCAGATGAATTCGCAGTCGCGAAGAAGCTGTTTCGCCACCTGAAGGATGACGACCTGGTTATGATACTTGACTCGAAGGGCAGTGTCATCATGTTCCAGTGCTCTGATGCGATCCGAAAACTGTTCAACGAGACCATTGAAAAGGCCATCACAAAGGACCTGGAAGTGTTCAGCACAAAGCAGGCCGTGCCGACACCAGACATGACGCGACATGGGCTGCACTTTGCACAGTGGCTTGTCGAAAGGCCCGACCTCGACTTTCGTCTCCCCAACAACAACCCACGGCTTGCCAAATCTGGAGTCTACCACTTTGGATGCCGCTTCCCCATCGGCGACCCAGACGGCGAGGGAAAAGGCACGAAAACAGGTGGGCCATGTCCTACCAAGGATATGCGGCAGCGGCTCGAAGGCAACTGTGAGCGAGACTTCCACAAGCTGCGATTTGGGGCGCTTAGTGTGTTAACGGAGGCGGTCAGCTTCTTCTTCAGGCTGCTGGAGCCCGAATTATTCGATGAGTACCTTTCCATTGTGGAACAGGTCCGGAATTTCAACCAGTATGCGCACTTTGAGACTCGTAAAGCCCAAGAGCCTTTCGCGATGCGGGCCCTGCTCGTGAACCTGATGACGAACGAGCATAGAGACCATGGCGACTGGCAATGCGGCCTGGCCGGGCTTGCAATATCTGGCGAATTCGAGGGCGGAGACCTTCTGCTGCGGGAGCTTGGACTTCAAATTGCCTGTCCGCCTGGCAGTGTGCAACTTCTCAGGGGCCGTGAGCTTCGACACTCTATCACGAAATACTCTGGCAGGCGCTTCGTAGTTGTGCACACCAACCATGAGGCTGTCAGGAGGTGGGCAAGGCGGCAGCTTAGACTTCCCATCACGGACATCGGAACCACTCCCCTTGATAGCTGTCTTGAGAAGAACCAGGAAGACTTTGTCCCCGAGGACTCGTATGTCGAGTCCTCCAAGGAGCTTTTCCCCGAGCGGTACAAGCGCAAATCCGACGAGAGCTCTTTGGAGTCGGAGGCTTCGCTTCCCAAAGTGTCCAGATCTCGGGCCAAGTCAGAAAACATGATACGGACTGCTAGTTCATCGGATGCATCGGGAGAGAAGAGCGAGGATGGTCCGAGACACACTTCGAAAAAGCAGACCTAAATCTGTTGGCGTCTAATTGTCTGTTGTAATAGGTACAATCAATCGCATAGAGTACAAATGATCCCAGGTCTTAATTTTCACGCAAGTGTTTTGGCGTGTTATATGTGGGTTGTCGCTGAGATCACTGCACATAGACTCGTAGAAGGGTCAACTTCGACAACAACGACCCACATGGAGTAAAATGCTTCATGATTCTTTAGCCAAATCCTGCGCATTGCCCCGGACACTCTCCTCCAGCCCGATGAACCCTGAGCCATAAGCCTCTTGCAGCAGAGCTTCCGCCCTCTTGCTCGGCTCGACAATGCTTAGATCTTTATCATTATTTGGGAAGTCGTCCCACTGCCTAGTAGGATGGAGCTTCCGCAGAATGACGACGATATCTTGCATGCTGACCGGCGCGGCAATGGCGAAAATGCGCTCGCTTTGGACATCTGGATGCGCGAGAGCAACGATGTGGAGGCGTGCATCGTCCTGCACGTTGATGTAGTGCTGTGGAGCCGCCTTTGCAAGAGAATCGTAGTCTTTGTTCCAAAGTGCCTGCACCCAGCGGGCCGATGTCGGATACCCCTGCTTCGCGGAGTTGATAAGGGGCCCAATGTTTGCATTAGGCTAAACTGTGAAAGTAGTTTTGTCTTTAATCCAGTATATCCTCCTATAGAGTAATATATAGTTCCTTTATATAGTAGTAAATACTTAAATACCTAGTATTTAATAATATATAATATTAATAATAATAGGTATAAAATATAGTAGTCTTTCTTAACTAAATATAATTAGCCTTATAATAACTATATAAATAAGGCTAGTAAGACTGGCTTCCTATGGTACTATAGACTAAATCTATTAATATAAGTAGCTTAAGGCTAGCCTGTACTAGGTTTTTAGAATTAGTTAGGTAATTAGTTATATAGCGAAAGTATACTAGCTTTAATAAAATTCCTTTATAAAATAAGTTTAAAGCTAATACTTCCTTCCTTAATAATCTATATTTCTATACATATATACCTTCCTAAAAGTTTTCTAAAAAAACCATAAAATAAGTATAAGCTACTAGAAAAGCCCTTACTATAATAAGTTTATAACCTAGCTAATAATTAAGTATAGCTCTTAATTTTAATAAATTATTTAAAATAAATTAGAAATTTATAAATACCTTTTTATAAAACTTCCTTTAAAAAAAATCCTTATTATTAAAAAATAATAAATATAAAATTTATTAAATAGTTTATAAAAAAGGTAAATTTAAAAAGGAAATTATAAAATTTTAAAATAACTTAATATTATTTTAAATATATTATTTTATTTTAAAAAATCCTTTTTTTAAATAGGTATAAAAGGTATTAAATAGGGAAATTTAATAGAAGAAGTTAAAATTACTATTAGTAAAAGGTAATAAGAGGATATATATAATTATTATTAAATTTATATATAAGCTTTTAGTTAAAGAGTAGATAGAAAGTTAAGAAAAAGATAGTAGGTAGAAAAATATATTAGTAAATAAAACTAAGAAGTTAGCTAAATAGTGAGAAGAATACATAGTGTGGCCGAAGCCTAAACTGTGAAAATGAGTCAGTAATTACGTTCTTTATTTCAGTGTATGTATTATCTGCTTACGTGTATTGACAACCAAGGAGGGCTTGTTCTCTCGAACCCATTGCTCAATGGCGCGTTCCGCGGCGACCTTGCTCGCCGCGTAGACCGTCTCGCCGGGTGGTTCGGGCTGCTTGCATCGCTCGACGGCCTCTTCATTGAATGTGTCTGTGGTAACCTTGAACTGCTTGTTAGGCTTGGGTTGGGTTACAGCAAAGGATGACGAGGTGTAGACGAAGCGTCGCAGCCCAGGCTCCGCAGCTGCGGCCTTCAGGGCGTTGAGGGCGCCGTTGACGGTGCGAGGGATATGCACAGCTGGATCCCGTGAGCCCCTCATGTCGTGAGCCACATGAATGAAGCCACCGGCACCTTGAGGACGTCAGCGAGTCTTTCGTTTCAGCACCGGGGCTTGCCGAAGGCATATGTAAGTACCCTTCACTACGTCATTGAAGGCCCCCTCGGCTTCGATATCCGCGACCTCGACGATGGTCACAGAGCCAGAGCCATACTTGCCGTTGAAATGATCAACGAGCCACCTGTTTGTCTCCGCACTTCGGCTTGTCGCCCGAACCTTGTATCCCGCCGCGAGCGCTTGGTCAACGACGTGCGATCCGATGAGGCCGCTGGCGCCGGTCACGACGACAGTGCTCCCATAAGGGACGGCAGGGTGTGAAATTCCGGGGATCGTCATGGTATTGGTGATAACTGCTTGATCTGGTGTGGTTGGACCGGTGGTAGGTCCTTCGCAGATGTAGGGGTATGGCGCTCAATTTATAACAACGAACTAGACTAATTATGTTGGATACGCGTATTGCGTATTCCGGTGGAGCGGGTCCTAGCAACATTGGAAAGCTTGGTTGGGCACAGCGCAGCGCGCAGCTGCTTGGTTGACGTAATAAGCAAAACCCAGTCAGGGATTCGGACGGGATCCCCAGTACTAGGCTCAGGGCCCCGCCAATTCGAGTGGGTTAACAGATTCCGTGATAACTAGGTAGCATAGCGCAAGGGTGTTACCATGAAAACACCTTGAACATCTTCGTCATTGTGGTCTCGTGTGACACCTGTAATCAACCCAAGAAACATAATGATTGTGTTCTCAGGGTGAAAGATTCGAGAAACATAGATTTTGAAGCTTTGGGCAAATATACCGTAAGCTTTGTTACGGTCCAGCCTGTTGCCTGATCCGGTGCGCACCTTTTAGGAATATTGGTGGCAAGATAAACTGAGCTCAAGGTCAAGCCATCTGTCCAGCACGTTTGTGGACACTGTAATCTCCCTTCCTATACAACATCATATTGCCTGACTGTCCAAATATCCATTTCACAAGAAGCAGAGCAGGGATGGGAGGCTTATGAATCCTGCGAAAAACGCCAGGGTATCTTCAGATTGGTCGACCACAATGTTAGGGTTACCTCCACGTAATTGTCGACAACAAACATATGTACCTACAATGACCAAATCTGGATTAAATGAACCTATGAAGGGAAACAAGTCAAAGCTGCTAGAGGAGCTCGCTGAACTATTCAGTGAAGCCGGAATGACCGTGCGGATCCCCTCTACGTACCTGAAGGCTGCTGGGATATGTTTTCAGGCTCCTCCACAAGAAGAGCCTCAATACAGTTGTCTGGTTTCCGGACCATATCAGGTCTACCAGCAAGCCTCCTGGCAAGATTAATCAGTTAATCAGTGAATTACCTACTACCATTACTACACAGGCTATTGGGTATTATTTTGTTGTCAGGAGCAATGTCAAGCACATGCTAGGAAGTGGCAACATTCACCACATACAGTCCTGACCACCTGTGAGAACACCTTGCAATCACTTGATTTATCACAAAGTTTGTCCAGGATCCTCAAAATTACTCCACAAAATTTGGCATCCACGCCATCAATACATGTACATAAAGCCGAGAGTGCCTGCCAGCAGCCCAATACTTCAGTGTGCACGCAACTGGTCACTTACATGGAGCCAGACAATGGGACATTGTCTAAATCCCAGTGAATTTCAGTATTTAAATAGTTTAAGCAGTTTGAAGAGCCCTGAACTCACTCTGGGTGATAGTATTTGACCATGGTGGACCACATGTCCACGCACAGGTACATTGACTTTCCAGAGTCTAATCACACATGCCAATATCACGACAGCTGTAGTGAAATGATCTTCTCATTGAGAATGTGGTAATTCACTTCCATAGGAAAATGGTCGTCAGACCATTCAACCTTCTTTATTTAAACCATCAACCTGTTGCCTTCTTCTCATACGACACAGAAACACAATCGTGCCCAGCCTACTCTCCTCCACCATCGCCAAGCGACAGCTGATATTCAACATTGTCTCCTCTTTCCCATTTACTGTCTTTAGCAGCTTCTTGCACAACTTAGGTACCTATCACCAGTCCTCAACTTGTCATCAACAATATGGATTGGTTCTCCCCGATATACCAGCTGGTTGTCATTGCGAAGCCCAGCCCTGATCGTCCTTACTGCCAGCTTGCTTCTGCATTCCAGTCTTGCAGTTGCTCGCAAAGCATACAGATTCCTTTTCTCAACGCCTTGAGTGCTCTCTCCGACGACAGCAACCGAGTTGGTATCCTGCAAGAACTGCAATTCGCTGCTGAGTATCACGGCGTCGGCGCCAGTATGGCAATGGGGGCTGGCGATTTCTACAAAACAAGCGGCCAAAAGGATGCTGATTCTCGGTTCCCATACATCACGGCTACTCTGATTTCCAGCATGGCGACCTCTTGCTTGGATCAAGAGCACTCCGGCTATCGCTGTTCACTGGAGAAGCCATTCCATAGCTATCTCTTCCGAGACACTGATGAGACTATTTATGAGGAATGTTGGGCGAACATCAGCATCGGCGTCATCGACATTACGGATCTGCGCAAGCCCCGACACTGTTTCCTCAAAATGGGCATGCATTGTATCAAGTGTGGCCTATGGTGGCATGACCAGACTTGGGGCCGGTTCGGAGATGGGCCGGCAACATATTACGGCGAGGAGTACACACCTTTATCTTGCGAGGAACTTGTGACCGCGATGGACATCAAGCCCTACAGCACAAGTCCGTCTCAACATGAGACACGAGACGTCCAGCCAGTGGAGTCACGAGACGTCGAGGCAGTGGAGGCACTGCAACACTACCCTCTTATTGACATTACTGCTCTTGCAAGTGAGTTCGATGTGACGATTTCGCTTTTGTCTTAGAACTCAAATCTAAACCCAAACACGATCAATGTTAAAGACTATGTTGCTGATCACAGACTCTGCACAGGTTGCTGGCCATCCACAGCGTGGAACACGACGATGAAGACGGAGGCATCATCCGACCAAGCACCAAGCTCCATCTATCAAGGGGCTTCGAATCGCGGAGCCAGATCTCTCAGCAAGCAGGCACAGGAAATAGTTCTTGACGCGATACTATCTGAGCTCCTCGACGACCTTGATTTGCTGAACGAACCGATGCAATTCCGCAGGTTCCCAAAGTCCTTCCTCGCAACATGCGCTGCTCGGGCCGACGAACTTGCGGCCTTCAAGAATCAAGAGACGATCGCCGAACTACTTATCCGACTCCTTGAGGGCTCCGAATACGTGGACCTCTACCCGTTCCGCCAACTTCCACTCAGCACGATCCTTCAAGTCCTTCACAGCGATAGCCTCAAAAACCTGAAGAGCCTCAACCTGTCTGGCCTTTTCGTCGGATCCCCGGAACAGATCTGGACTACCCTCGACACCATCCCCCACCAGCCCGAGGTGGTGTATCTTCTTAGCCCACCCAGTCCGGACAAGGCGGCCGAAGAGGCGGCAGTCATGAGGTCCTTCCCAACTCACACTGGGCGAGATACCTTCTGGGAGCGGATTGGCTCCACAAAGATCATTATGAGCTCCAGCATCTCTACTGCGCTTCTGTCGTACGGTTCTGCTCATCAAACCGCCACCCTTGGCTGGAAACAAAAGTCTCTCGGGCATCTGCGCGAGCTGGTTTCCGGAAATACATCGCGCCTTCAACTGGTGCCTGATACTGCGTGGTGATGACAAGAGAGTCATTTTTGTCTTCCTGTGGACATTTACAAGCTTGCTCACAAGCTCGCGGCCTTGTCCATCTCATTTGCGAATTTTGCACCATCTGGTCGCCGACAGGATGACTAAACGAAACGACGGGGTCTTCGCTCACCTCTGCTGGTGGGGCTCCTTTCTTCAGAAGAATATTGATTCATCTTCCTGATACAAGCGCGGAGAATCCCCGGAAACGGAATGTGGAATTTTTTGGTCTTCTATCCCTAGCTTTTCAGGTGGTTATGTCAGTGCCAGATGCCCAGAGCTATCTCAAAAGGGGGTGAAAGGGGAAGAGGGAGAGAGCTGGGCAGCAAAGCGCATCTGCATTAGACTACTGCGTGTCTTGGGTGTCGTGGTAGTCACATGAATGGAGAGGGCTGAGGATCGCAGAGCAAGGAAGCAGAACAGGGATCTACAAAACTTGAATAACTATAATACGGTCCCAGAAAAGTCTTCATCTTGAAACATGTACAGATACGTGCGCTTCCAACCCTGTCGCTTTCCTCCACTATGTTGTACATTTCACAAGGAACTTTCTTCATATATCTGTGCTACCTTGTGCCAACCTAGGTATCCAAAAGAATTGCCCTGGAAATCACATACAAGGCAAAATGGAACGAGACCCAGGTAAAAAAAAAAACAGGTGTGGTAAACGACAGAAGGTGTAATCTCTCTAAAGATCTTTGTGAAAGGTGGGTGGTTTCTGCCAGCTGGTGGAGCGAATCTTCTCCCCATACACCCTTAAAAATCCCATGGGTAGCATCAAGGCTACAGTTAGCAAAGCAAAGATCAGCCAGGCGTATTGAAACTGTATCTTCTCTCCAAGTGGGATGCTGCAAGACATGCATGAGTAAGTAGTCCCGGTCATCCTAAGAACGGAAGACATGATCTAACTCACACGTAGAAGGACAGAAAGGCGCTGAATATGTGTCGGAATAGGTTCAAGAGGGTTGATATCTCAGCACTCTGAGCTTTGTAACACTGCGAAGGCCGGTCAGCTTTTCGAATACTTGCAAAGCACCTCGAGGCAGTGGCTAAGACGTACGTCGGTCGTGTAAGAGTAAATCACAGTTGTCGCCACTTGCAGCCCGCAGTTCGCAATTCCCATTCCAAAGGCATTGCCTACCCAGCTTGTCGTTTCCGAGTGACTGATACACACTCCCTGAATAATCGTGCCAATTGGTAACAGCAAGGCCAACCAGAGCGCATCGAGCCTTGGCTCTGGCGGCCGCTTTCCCTCATGTCGCAGAGAGTGTCTATAGATCAAGAAGTCCACGAACCACCCCGCATTAGCCTCGCCGATGAGGCAACCGATCAAGAGCGGGATACTGAGTATGAGGCCGGTCTGAACGAGGTCGAAATCGTAGAATGTCCTAAAGACAACCGAGCCCGAGGCAGCGAAGAGAACACTCCCGAAGGAGAACGCAAGCATGTAATACAATACCGGGAAGAGAACACATAAGTACTTCAGCATCATGAATGGTCGGGTAAACTCGAGTAGGCGGACCCTGCTCCTGGGCAGATGCTTTGGCCTGAATAAAAGGAGATCCTTGTGGGAGCTCTCCTGGTACTCAGAAGGTGTGGTCTCTGACTGGCGCGAGTAGATTGTTTCTGGCAGGAAAAAGAGGTTGATGACGAAGAGGGCGAATTGCACGTAAGCGGGTATGGTGAAGCAATATCTCCAGCCCAGATTCTGAGCAGTGAAGCCGCCGATCAGCGGGGCCAAATGCGGCCCGTTGGTCAGGAAAAAGGTGAAAATTCCCATGAAGAAACCCCGCTGGTGTAGAAAGTATAGGTCGCAGATCGTCGCTGCCCCTATGGCTACGGTGCTACCGGCTCCGATGCCCGAGAATGCACGGGTGGCGAGAATGCCGCCCCAGGTGGAGCAGTTTCCAGCTACTACATTCGAGATGGCGGCTAAGAGATTGCCTCCGAGGTAAATAGGGCGTCGTCCGTAGATATTGGCAAAGGGTACGATCAGGAGTGGTCCTACGCCCCCGAAAACAATCTATAGCACACCTAAGGCTTAGTCTCTTCCCTGTACGTCATGTGAAAAGGAGATCATTTTTCAACTCACGTATACTGTCAGCTCGTAAGACGCTTCGACGGGTGTATTCCCAAAAGCTCGCCCTAGCGGGACAAAAGCAGGGTTTATGACAGCCGAAGCCATCGGTCCCACGAGTGCGAGGAAAGATATTTGCAGGAGAACGGAGAGTTTTACTGCAGGAGACCAATTCTATAGTGGCAGTTAGAAACCACGCAAAAGCGAAGCCTGGTTGTTCTTGAGTATAAGAAAAGGTGTTGTACGTCGTATAAGGTATGCTGAGTCGGCTACTTTTACTTACCAAAGGGTCATCTTTGTGGTCTGAAGGCTGGGGAACCAGTGGAAGGCCATGCTTGTCAAGCTTAAGTACTGGTGCAGTTGTTTTTCGATCCCCATCAATCTCGAGCATGTCTTTCTCGTGTGCCAGGGCCTGATGTCCATCTTCGACATCATGTGTTTGAGAGGGCATGGTACCGGTGTGTGGTAATAAAAGACAGCAAGTGGTTCGAGAAGTGGTCAGAAGTTGAGAAGACTTCATGCGAACTCAGATCTCGCAACGAAGATGGAAAAGATGCTTCTAAATGAATAAACAAAATAGTGTGCAATTAATTTCTCCGTCTGCTGCGAACCAATAGTCAGCCTGTGGTCAGCACGGGAAAATGCATTGCAACATCGCTAAAATGCTTGCTAGTGCTCACACCTGCGGACCTCGGGATCCTCAGTTGTCCAGTCGGCACTCAACATAATAGAATGCTGCGGAGAAACAGAGCACCTAACACATCTCAACATCTAGCTTCAATCCATCGCAAGGGTATGCCTTAGACAAGGCAGGGATCCTTTGGGCATGTTTCATGATGAATGCCAGCGTCACTATCACCATCCCACGTGACAGACCCAAGACGACAAGGTTTGACCAGACCAAGAAATCCAACTCCATGGCCTGACTAAATTGATACGGTACCACTGGCACTCATGTTATTTTGGTTGGAGGACCCAAAGCACATATCCTTGAGTGCAAGCCTGCAGAAACGCGCAGTAAGACAACGACGATTTCATACTTGATGGGGCAGCCGCCAAGTTCGTGAGAGACTCGCATCGTGCTTGGCATCAGCACTTCACTGGGGTCGCAGCAGATGTTATCCACAGCTTATAGAAGGCTGGGCTTCCCGTGGTAGAGATTACAAACTGGCGATGACAACTTGAAGAAGTGAATACTTGTTCGCGCTAGGCTCGCTCGTGTTAGCAGAAAGAAGGAGGACAGTTTCCAACGCTGGCTTCTCGGAACGGTCATAACAGTTCCCATTCAAAGAACTTGGGGCATCATCAACCAGTGACCCAGTGATTTGCCGGACCCTAGTATGTTTCGGACATCATCGATCATAACCAGTCACTGATGGTGCAGGAAAGCGAAGTCATCTGCAGATGCTCTTAGTGAGGCTATACTCCCTATCAAATTTGATTGCAAATATCGCTCATGAAAACAAACTCGCAACGCAGGTCAGACACGTAATACATCTAAGTGCATACACCTCGTTTCGCAAAATGATGGCGAGGAGCGGAATGGGAACCGTTTAAATCACAACATGGACGCAGAGAGACCGGGGGGGGGGTGACAAAGTTGCAATCTGTGCAACCTCTACTGCTCAAAAAGCATATCGAGGCTTACAGTACAGCTGACCGCCAGAAAAGACCAGAAAGGTTTGATCGGCTGGAGCTTGGAAGCTGTTTGCGGAAACTGGTTACACAACACTGACTGTTTGAAGGCATAGTCAATAGCACACCACTGCACGTCCTAGCCTGGTCCGCCACATCGACCACGCGGCTGACCGCACAACAACCTGATTCTGACAGGTCTACTTCCATGGCTCGTTACAAGATAACAGCAGCGGCGACTTGAGCAACAGACCGTTTCATCAGGCAAGTGCAGGGCCTTGCAGATGATTCAGCTTCTGGTCATGACACACGTCTCGGGCCGTCTTTGGGGGTAGGTGGATCAGGTGGCTGCTGACCGCGACACTGAGACTCCTGAGAGGTCTCAGCATGCCGAGAAGTGAGCTAAAAATATTCTTTCTCACCAGTATGCTAATATCCATTGGATAATTCCGAGGCTCTCTACAGGCCAGGTCTTTGAGGCCCTAGTAGTGCATTTTTAAAATAGCTCGAAAGAAAGGCACAAGGTAAGTAATAGCAGCATTGAGAGAAAGGAAAAAGATGGTACTAGGTCGAATATATAAGGCCAGTTGTTGGCTGGGTCACGTATGCATACGAGTGGGTTATTGGTGTAGTTGGTTGTTGTGTGTAGAAGGGAGGGTGTAGCCAAATGGCTGCAGGCTCCCTTCTGGCTATGGGCTACGATGGTGGTCACGTGACCACCGCTATCTACGTCTATGGTGAATTGACCATTCCACACCAGTATTGCTAGCTGTTTTATGCTGTTAAACTCGATCAGATAGATGAACTCGGAAGCATTCTTTTCATTCTACATTCTTAATTGACAACTTCTACTACACCACCCTATTCAAACAATAAATATCCATCCAAAAATGGCTCCGAGGTAAAGTGATTCCACTATTCTTTTTCACAACCTACATCAATATCACCAGGCCATCCTAGGAATCACGCGGCCCATGTTAATTTCCAAATCTTTTAGACAGAAAAGGCATACCAAAGGCTTCAAGTCAGCCCCGTGCCTGATGGATGCATCCAGCATGGCCAAGAGGACGGCATTGATGGAGTCAGCCGAGATGATGTGGGAAAGTCAGCGTGGGCGGATAGCTGGGAAGGACTCGATCTGCAGAAGCAAGAAGGCATTCAAAGCCCTGGTCATCAGATATGACTCTGAGGCGGCCGAGATGACCCGAGCAAACATCGAAAAAAGATATCAGGCAGCCGTGGATGCGGACCCCCCTGAAAGGGATGGGCAATTCAATCGGACCGCGATGCGCCTTGCCTGGGCGATCGTTCGCAATTGGTATGAGTGCAACGGGAAGTAGGAGGATTGTGATAGGCATAGGTTGGTATAGAAATGCAGTGTGTCTAATTGAAAGCAGACCACAATGATTCTAGTTGGCCGGCCACTATCCCACAGCGTATAGACTACTTGTCCCCCTTGCGCATCCGCAACCACTCCTCTAATGGACTCAGAGAACACGGTGGTCGCATTGATGGGAATGTATTTGTACCTGTCCCCAGATGTCAGGCGGAAAAGCTCTCACGAGCTGGATGCGAACGGCGTATGTTGCGGAACCCGAGGCTATGAGGGTTGCTTGCCCTTTCGATAGGCTCATCAGTGGCCCCGTTGGAGCCCCGGAGCAGTATCTTTGAGATGCAATCTTTTACGTAGGGTCTAGACGTAGTGGGTGGGCGACTTTCGATCCCTGATCTGTATTTTTATCTACAATATATATTCCATGAATTTCTGCGGCGGTTGTGTATTATAAGGAGACTCGTATTTTGATAGCAATATGGTTCAAGCCTCTTTCAAGCTTGTGGGGAGATATTGGCTGGCCCCATGCTCTGGACTCCGCTCCCGTCTCCCCTGAATACTGCCTGACCAGACTTTGAGGCTGAGTGGAGTGCACAAAGACCAGATACAAGGCCTTGCTAGATGATTAAAATACCTCGGAATAATCGCAGATATGGGGCCAAGGTTTTTTGTTGCAAGTGACGTATGAGGAGTGCCCAGCTTGCTGTGGTTGGACCATTTCGGCCAACGGGAAGGATTCCAAGAGGACGGGACGGGAAGCATTGCAAGCTGGAAGGCACCAGATGGATACTACAGGGACTAGTTTCAGACCTACAGGCTGGCATCGTGCAGAAGCAATGATGTCAAAGCCTCACGTGGGAGCGCCTAGCCTGGGATTGACATCAGTAAGCGGCTCAACGAGACCTACAAGCTTAACTCAATCCAACATAGCGAAGGTGCCAGGGTGCTCGACTGGTAGGGACGGCAAGCGTTCCACAAACCCAGGCATGTCACCCCATATGCAGTAGCTCAGAACCCCAACATGGCATTCCGCGAATAAACATCTTGCCATTCAGGACGGTCGCAACGGGAATCGCCGTTATGGTCGAATCTCTATGGTTGCTGCACATACTGATTCAGAAGAACCTCTCCCGTTCGCAGCTGGCTCTCCAACAAATGCTGGCGGAGGAAACAGCCATCTACCCCGTCCGAATAGGGGGCCTACCCATGCAGCTGCATCTCCTAGCCGGGCATCACATGCCGCATGTCTCCTGATATGTCGCCTCAATCTTGCCTGTGGCCGCCGGGTGGCTGACATGTCTCTGAGACTGCTGACACTGACATCAGAACGAGCATGGCCACCTCCGCCACTCAAGTTCTGCGGATAGAGAAAAATACCGACCAGTGTGGTCCGTCCATGCGCCCACCCGTTAGGAATGGGCGGCCTCGAGGCTTCACGCCAGATCGGCGTGTCTAGATCAGTTGCCCTCTCGCCATGATCATTACCCTTGCAGCCTTGCACCCTTGCTGGTGGTGCCCGGCGGTGTCGTGGCTGCTAGTGGCACTTTCCGATCAGTGAGGTGATCCTCAAACTGCTTTCATATACAGCATCTCTGCAGAGCACTTTGCAGAGCAGTTAGACGATTGAGCACAGCCAAGTCAGTCTGCCTGGCAACTAACTAGCTTTACGTATTCCAAGGCGGAACGCTCCCATTTTTTTGGTATCTACTTACTTCGCTCTAGGCACTGACGTCTTCCTAACGGTAGGAAGTCCCGAGTTTCCTCAGCTGGGCAGGTCTACATACACTAGGCGTTGGACCCAAGAAGCTGGTCCTCCCCCGCAGTTTGCACCTGGCCCACTTCAGAAAGAACCCCGCCGAAAGACCTAGGCCTGCCGGCCAAGCTCGCCAGCCCATACCACCCTAGGGGCAATCCAGCCATCGTCATTGTTATCCTTTGACAGCACTTCCAACAACACACCAAAACATCACACGATACCCAAAACACCGCTTAAAGCAGAGCGCACAACATCGGGACCCCACCATACTCTCTCGAACATTACCCTCTATTCCCACACAGCACCACCAAGCAAGTATTTCAACCGCAAACACAGCAAACGCAGCCATGGCCGAGGTCGTCGAAATAACCGATGCGGTCTCGCACTCCCCTCCTCCTCCCAACGCCAAGCGCCCAAAGGGCATCCTCAAGAACCCTTCTTACCAGGGCCGCTCGCCACCCGTCTCCCCGATCGCCTCCGCTTCCAACAACCATGCCGTCGACCCGACCACCCCAGATCCCAACCTGAGCGAGAAGGAGGTCACCATCCAGAACACCCAGATCAACGCCGGCCACCGCCGCTCCTCCTCCGCCGCTAGGCCCATCGGCTCGCGGCGCCAGAGCTCGCGCACCCCCTCCGTCACCGACCCCTCCGAAGAGGCCGACCCCCGCATCAAGTGGGACGAGGCGAACCTGTACCTCACCGAGCAGGAGCGCACCAGCACCATGAAGATCACGGAGCCCAAGACCCCGTACGCGAAGCACTACGACCCGACAGAGGACCCCAGCGACGACGATGACATCAACGCGCCCGGCGAGGGTTCCAGCGGCGGCGGCGGCGGCGTCAACAGCAGGAAGCGCAAGGAGGCCAGCCACCACGGCAGGGGCCAGAACGAGGACGACATCCCCGGCCTGTCGCTGGGCGAGCCCGAGGAGGCGGTCCCGGACGTGCCGGCCGACGAGGTCGAGCTCAAGCGCCAGCAGCAGCACCGCGGCAGCGGCAGCGCCGTCCACATCGACGGCGCCGCCCAGGACGAGGTCGGCCTGTCGCCCGAGGAGGCCGAGAAGCACCGCAAGTTCGAGGAGCTGCGCAAGAAGCACTACAAGATGACCTCGGTCGTCCACACCCTCGGCCACCCCGAGGAGATCGACACCCTCGCGGCCGAGGACGAGGACAGCGATGACGAGGATGGCGCGGCTGGAGGCGCGTCTAACGGTGCCGCTGTCCCGCCTGTGCCTCCTATGCCGTCTAATATTAATGGCCGGTCGGCTTAGATGGAGCTGGCGTTACTACTCGCTACTGATTGGAGAACTGGCGAGGAGGCTGGAAAAGGGAAGTCTTTTGGGGTCACGGTACAGGAGACTGTCGGGGTATTCCCTAGCCAGAACACAATGCTATTGACGGACTCGTAGTGGATACTTGCTGGAAAGTTTGTCGAATTTACACAGCGGCACTGTCTTTACGGCTGACTTCACCTTTGTGTCTTGTCATGCTCGTCACAGAATGGGGTTTGGAGGGAAGGAGGGGTGGGAGGAGGCACAGCGGTAACATGTCAGGGCACACTGGTCAAGGGCGTTTTCGAGGAGTCGTGATCACTTTTGTCGCAGCTCACTTTTTTGGTTCCCCTCGTCTCATAAATACCACGAACATCGCAGGAACGCGCAACGGAGGTTTGGTATCAAGGCATAGTCAGGTCACAAGTAATCCATAGTATTTCCTATGATGGCCTGCTTCCTCCCCCCGGCTGATGTCACCGAGTAGCATTCTGTCTGCTAAGCCTGATGTGTGTCGCCCTGATCCGTAACAGATGTGCATTGGGCTACACGTGTGCTCCTTGGACTGGACTGTGACAGATGCTCCTCTGATGGATACAGTGAACCACACTTGTTCACAGCAACCCCTTCCTCGCCAGCTCGACCTTCCTAGCCGCCTCCCCAGACTTGAACCCTCCCCTTGAAACGCAGATGCGCTGCCCGTCCGCCAACTCGAACTTGTCCTCGTGGCTGGGCCATGCGCAGGGGCAGTGGTGTGGGAAGTGCACGCACGCCAGCGTGTCTGGGCAGAGGTAGTTCTCGCAGTGCGCTGTGTTGGAGGAAGTGTTAGCCTTGGCTTTTTCTTCTGTTATTAACTAGAAACAATGGCTGATAATACCTCTGTCAACCTGTGCCCTGTACCAGGAAGAATCGGACGGCGCGTTTTGTTGGTGTTGCTGTTGGTGGTGGTGTCCTCCTCCACCACCACCACCGCCGTTGCCCCCAAACATCTGCTCGAAGAAGTTGAACTGCGCGGACACTGTGCCCAGTAGGGCGAAGAGAAGCGAAAAGAGGAAGTGTTGACGCATTGTGATCTGTGCAGACAAAATCAAAATGTCAAGGAGAGACAAAAGTCGGGACAAGTTCGCAAGGGCCTTTGCTATTACACGGAGTTGTCAAGGAGTTATTTGTCCTCGAGTCTCGATGAAGCTGTGCCCACTTCCGGCCGAGCCCCTTGTCAGCGGCCAAGCTGTCCAAATTCACGACCAGCCGACCCCTGCAACTGGCTTATCGTTATCATTAACCAGGATGACTAAGCCAGCCGACGTCCAGCTAGCAATTTTCTGGATGATCGCATCGTAAGGCGCCTTTGGATGGAGCTCTATTTGTCCAGCACGGAGCTCGCAGCAGCCCACAGCGACCCCCAGATATGATGCGGCTTGGTCAATTGCAACGGCCATTACAGGCCGTTGCTGTGGCCGGCTCTTGCAGACCGACCCTCGCCACATTCTCGCTGCCATCCCGGCCAGCAGTCCAGCCGACACCGGCGCAAGCACAAGATGGCGTCGTGGAAGGGCGGAGGTATGCCAGTGTCAAGGCGCAGGGAGCATACAGGATACCAAACAAGAAGACGATAGCCAAGAAATTGGGCGCAAAAAAGAGCGGCGGTATGTCTGCTTCCACCTTCCACCACCTCCCAACGCGCACGGCACGCGAAGAACTGTTGAAGAGGGGGCTCGTGACGCAAATGAGCTGACAGCTTCTTCTTACCTTACGCTTAGACCAACATGTCATCCCCGGGAACATCATCTTCAAACAGCGAGGCACAATGTGGCACCCAGGCGAGAACGCCCTGAAAGGCCGTGACCACACGATCCACGCCGCCGTCGAGGGCTACGTCAAGTACTACCGCGATCCCCAACTACACCCTACCCGACAATACATCGGCGTCGCCTTCAACCGCAACGACACCCTGCCCTACCCGAAAGACGCACCCCGACGGCGCAAGCTCGGCATGGTGGCCGTGACGCGCAAGGTCCACGAGAAGAAGGACGCCATCTCAGCGAGCGGTATCCCAAGACGAGTCGTGCGCCAGGCTGGAATCTTCGACATCGAGGAGCTGGAGCAGCGGCTGTGGTCGCGGGACAAGGCGCGCGAGCTAGAAGCGGCCAGGAAGGCGTCGGCGGCATCAGGCCCCGCATCCGGGGCACAAGCAGCAGCGGCCAAGGCGGCAGCCGCGGCCGGGGAGACGGAGGCCACGCCTATCACGGGCGCAGAGACGGGCGAGGCGGAGCCAGGCAGCGAAAAGTCCCAGAAGCGGACGCGGTCGCAGCAGCGGCGCCTGGTGCACCCGCTGGCGTTCATCCAGAAGCGGTGGCTGGAGCGGCGGCGGACGCGGACGCTGCACCTGAACCCGCGCAGCTACAGCTACACCGAGACCAACGCGGCCATCGGGCGGCTGGCGTCGCGGACCATGTACACGGCTCCCTGGAAGCTGGGCGGGCGCAAGGCGCGGTTCAGGGCGCGCCGCGGCCGCCGCGAGGTGCAGATCAAGAAGATCGCGGCCGACCGCGAGCTGGTCAAGGCCGAGAAGGAGAAGGAGAGGATCGCCGAGGAGGCCAAGAGGGCGCGCATGCTCGCCAAGCAGAGGGCCAAGGGCCAGGGCCGCGCGCAGAAGGAGGGGGCTAAGGAGGGTGAGGCCGCTGGGGAGAAGAAGGCTGAGGACAAGGTCGATGCGTGAGGTGGGCTATCTGTAGGATACTGAGGTGTGATGTGTCAATACAAAAGACATCTAGAAGTGGTTGTGGTCAAATGTTGAGATAGGCCTGGAAGTATTGGATTGGCCCCCGGACCGCCCTGCGGTGTTCTACTCCACGCCCGGCGCAACGCGATGTAGCACAACTTCAAGCTGGTCTGTTTTCACGGTCTATGATTACCCAACACATCTAGCCACTGCCTGCACTGTGGGGCCTCGTCAGTGTGGCCCTTCTTGCTGTTCAAGTTCTGAAGCGTATCACGAGGCATGAACCTTGTCAAGGGGTCTGTCCGTCTCTATGAGAAAGAATTGTCGGGATTAGCGAGCGTTCCTCTGAGCACTGGGAGCTGTCTGTCTTAATCCACTGACCGATGGTGGTACTGCAGTAGCGGTGTCCATCTCATTCGTCCGCATCGTCGAGTCCTTGGTCTGGGGCTACACAAGCCAGGCTGAGCCCGTTGCGCCTTGGACTGAGTTGCTTGGGGCACAGCATGCTTATCATGTGAGGACTTGCTTCCAATGACTTACAGTCAAAAGATGGGCGAGCACTTCGCTTTTCGATCTCGCACCCCGCAACTCAAGTCGTACAAGTTCCTTCCCTCTCTGCTTTCAATCTTATCATGGCTGCCCCAGGCTTTGGGTTTTCCGTGGGTGATTTCGTCGCCGGCGTTTCCCTCATTAGGAAACTCATTCGCGCTGTGAATGACACAGCCGGATCCCGCGCAGCCTACCGCAAGCTGATCTCCGAACTCCTCAATCTCGAAGAGGCTCTTGGGAGCATCAACAAACTCCAACTCAGCGCAGACCAGGAGCCACAGAAACTTGTCCTGCAGGCCGTGGCGGCGCAATGCCAGACCAGCATCGAGACATTCATATCAGATAATGTCAAATTCAGCCAGTCTCTGGGTGTCCAATCACTTACGACACTGCCGGCCTGGCGGGTGAATCTTCACAAGATACAATGGGCTCTGTGTAGGGATAAAGCTGTGGAAGACCTTCGGACTGAGATAGCAGCTCACACAGCAACACTGAATCTCAACATTGCCACAATTCAGGTGTAGGTCTAAGTCTAACCTACGCAGGCGTATTTCAGGAAGCTGATCTTGCCAGGTCCGCCGCCAAGCTGCAAGAACGAAATCTAGACAACTGCACGGAATTAGTGCAATCGGTATACGATGAGACGAAGAGAGCAAGCGCCCGCGACGAACAGAACCAACAGACCCTCATCATCCACACGGGCTTGATGGAGACAATCTCACGCACTATCACAGGTCTTGTTTCCGGGCAGCAGGAGAACGGGCTCTTATCACTCGTTCACAAGGCCCTGCGATGGAACATCAAAATCTTCGACGCCGTCACTCAGATGCAGAAAATGCTGAGCAGTGTCCCACCGCAGATTGAGCGCCAACAGCCTGTTCTTTTCGAAGACGCTCATGGCAGACTTACTCCCTTCCACATCGAATTTATAAACTCCTATACCGCTTTCCAAGCCGTCCTCGAGACCCGGTTCGAGAACATGCCAGGACTGAGAAAAGTAAAAAGATTGGAGTATGCCATGCAAGATACGCAATCAAAGCGGATCCTTGATCTTTCCGGTCCTTGGGAGAGCAATATGCGACCTGGAAGGAAGTTCGTCATGAGCATGGTCTTTCAGCTGACTAAAGCTGTGATATCTTCCTGCCCAGGGTGCTTCAGAGAAACGTCCAATTATCCTGATAATGAAGACTCAGACATTCAGTGGTACGAAGAAGCCCCTATGTATCTGTTCCCTGAAAGCACCTGGGCATGTGTATTAGCACCGATCTAACCAAGCGATCCGCGGCAGTGATAATCCTGATTGTCGTATGATCTTTCGCTGCATCACGAACACCGGCCATCCGCAATTAGGCAAAAGAAAGAGATCAGATTCATGCGACAGCCCTGCAAAGCGAGCAAAACACAGGCGTGAAGGGGACAGTACCGATGAGAATGACCCGGACAGGATACAGGAGTTCCGTCGTGTGCAGATTGTACAGGAGGAACATAGTAGCTCCACAGAGCACCCCGACCTTATGTCCTCCGAATCACCCGATGAGCCGCCTTCCGATGCAGAGCTCACAGATACGATCGAGATTGGCCCGCCCCTCACCGGTGGTCCAATTGTGCACGAGTTCGACCGCAGGATCAGCCACCTCGGGTCACAACTTTTCGATACAAGGGACATCAGCTATCCAAGCGAAATACTAGGCGGTGCTCGCAGCTTCGTCCTATCTGCGTCCAGCAATCAGCTTATACAGAGGAATTCGGAGCCTTGGTCTTCTCTAGCATCGTTTGAATCAGTTTACAGACGGAATATTGATGGTTCAATCCCGGCTGTGGATCCATACTCACGCCCGCCCCTTCCACTTCCGCCTCCAAGATATGTGGATATTGATGGTCCACAAGCAGCCTATAACGATATTATCGCCAATATACACAATAGGCAACCTACGAAATCGAGGGGCATGAACAAATTTATACACTATTCGAAATCGTTAGATAATAATCCTATTTATTCATGATGGATTGTTACAATAATGTATACAGGTTCATGAAATTACATCTTTTATTTACTATAGTAATATGGGGCTGAAGCTTAATTATTTCCTAGCAGAGGCATTTGAAATTATCTATAGAAAACTTAGAAAAAGGGAAGGTTCCTCCTAGGCCAATAATCTTTTTAATCTTTACAGACTGAATCTGTGCTAGTGTATGCTGGTACGAAGAACATTGCACAAGACTAACAGATCTCCAGAACATCTTTAACGTAATTTGTCGGGAAACCTTCCTTGTATTGGTCCTGTAACTTATGATTTTACACCTGAACTACTTCTTAAGTTTTCAAGGGAAGTTTAAGAGCATACACTTGACTTCTAGCCTTATTTACTTTTAAACTAGCTCTAAGTAATAGCCCCTTTTCCATGACTTCCATATTCTGTGTGAGATGATTCTTGGTATTGAAATAAAAGTTTCCCACTTGGAGAATAATTTCTGCCGTGAAGGCTGTAGATCTAAACACATCTCCTCATTGCATTCTGTGTCGATCATGCCAGTGCTTTGCCTTGATTTAACAATACGCTGGGTGCGTGAGCGATGGATATTGCTGTAAGTTGGTGATGCCGCCAAGGCTTACGCACCCTTTGTGGCAAGTCATGGGAGGACGGAAATAATAAAAGCGTCTTCAAAAGACATTCTACCTGAATATAATTGCGATATAGCTGTTGTGTGTGCAGTATCAACGAGTACACAGATACGCCCAGAAATGTAAGTTTGTGCAGAATTCTGCTCCAAAAGTATGTAGCCGGCTGTTCTGACTGGATGCAAAGTACCTACACTTACATGCTTGTGCATCGGGAGCATTGCAGGCCGACCCATTCGCGGCTCCTGCCTCTTTGAATGCTGCGGCAGATTGGAAAATGTGCACATCTAGGCGTCTGTTAGGGAAAGAGCACGAATAGATGGGGCGCCTGCCAGGCCGTCTCTGCGCAAGCACTCCATAGCCATATGGCGAGATATCTCACACAGGAGTATGAAGCCACTTGCCTTGCAGAGAGAGGTCTTTAATGCTGGGAGTCAACTGAATGTTTAAGACAAGGAGTGGATGATGGTGACACCATATGCCAGTGTCACTACTGCTGCCGCCAATTTTGATCTGCTTTGCTCCACTGAGCCCTTCCAAGTGCGACATACTAACGCTATGGGAGAGTATTTCTCATCAGTAGGAACTTACTTGCAGTTCTTATAAAGGCTATGGAGTGCAGGCAGGCCTGCAGTGGGGTAGAGGGTGACGTTGGGCGCAGCAGATTAGTGATAAGGCACCTCTGTAACTGCAGTGGCTAACTGCAACAACCCTTCCGTGTTTAGTGCAGGACAGGAGGGGTGGTAGCTCACTAATACTGTCACGGGAGGGATAAGAGAGGCAAAGCTCTTAAGTCTTGCTCTGAATTATAGAATTCCGAATAAAACCTTGTCTGTCTAAGAAAGAAAGGAAGGCAGGAAGGAAGCCTCCGCTGAACTGAAAGTCTAAAGAGCTAAGGGCCTCTGTGCTGCAGGTGGTCCGTGCGCAGCGCCTAACTGCCAGCCACACCCAGCCCGCTGCGCCCATAACAGTAAGTTTGGGCTGTGACTGTGAAATTCGTTTGCTAGCCCGCAGCAGTGCTCACAATGGATTTCTCCACAACCCCTCTATCTCACCACAAATGGAAAACACTATTGATAGCCCTTAACGAGTTCTATTAAATAATATAAGTTGCATCCCTGTGTGATGTTGTTGGCAGGTAGTGTGGTGCAGAATGTGCAGGATTTTTGAAAAAGTCTAGGGTAAGTTTGGAAAAAAGATAGGGTAAGTTTCACTCCACTCTTATGCCCCACTGTTTGCAGAGGGAGCTAGTCCCTTTTTGGCTGTGTTTGTTTGAGTTGCCCTGGTAGGAGCTACAATGGTTTGTTTCCAACTGCAAGTCAATCACACCATCCCACTCTCTAGCCATCAGCAACATCTGTCTTGGCTCGTCAGGGACAGCCACGATGCAAGGAGAAGCTGATGGGGACGCGGGTGGGGCAAGGCGCAAGAAGAAGAAACGCAACACGGACGACGCGCCTCGGGATGGGTTTGGCGCGGCAAACCCTAGCACGAAGCGCAGGCACACAACCGATACACCAGGTCACTACGACGATGAGAGCACATCCAACAGTCCCCATGTGGACTCTTCTGGGCGAAGGTTTAAGAGACAGAGCACATCAAAGCCCCCCGAGTCCCAACTCGAATTTCAGTCTTCGTTACGCTCCTCTGGCATGTCTGCACCACAGGCGCACCGTTCCTTGAAAGCGCCTAACGGCAGCGACCCAGCGGCTCAGGCTTTGGCGGCTTTAGGCGCTTCAGGGGGCCACTGGGGTGCCAAACCCAGCTCGCCAGGTGGTCCTGTCAGGGGTCAGCACAAGTTGAAGCAAAGCCATGTGCCGAATGGACCGCCAACCTCGTCAAGCACATCGTCAAGCACATCGTCAGACGCATCCTCGATTCCCGCCGGCTCGACTGGGACCTTTCATTCTTCCACATTCAAGCACGTACCTGAGAATTCTTCCCGCTCTTTGAGATACGGGTACAAGCCGGCGAATAGAGCAGCGGCAGGCGAGGACAGTCCACAGAGCAACAACAACAAGCCAAGCCAGGAAGCCCAACACCACAACACCAGACACGGCGCCACTAGCACGCGAAGCTGGCAATCTGAAGGACAGGGAAATGTCCTTCCTGATTCTCGTCTCAAGGGAACAAGGGGGATCTATGAACTTGGTTCAAGCGACGACGGTTCATACGTACAAGAGGATGACGAGGACAGCGATGCCAATGATGACGAGAACACCGCTGTCTTCCCAACTAGATCGCAACGCAGCACTCGTCTTGGAAGTCACAGCACCGCTCTCTTGAAGCGGAGCACCGACGATAGCTTGATTGGCGAGCACGAAGCCAAACGAGGTCCCTACAAAACGACACCATCTGGGAAGAAGTACAATCAATTCATCGGTGAGACTCTAAGCTGGGTAACATGCGCTTGATATGAAGCTAATGTTTCCTAGACGAGAAAGGAAACGTACGCTCTTCGCAGTTTTTATTAATTCCCGACGGATACGGGTTGCAACCTGTGTCTGGCTATCGGGACCTTCGATATTCCTGTCCTGTCCGCATCTGCTCGAGGCACTGTAAGGAGCTGAAACACCTCGACCAGCATTTTGAGGCAATTTCTCCTTTCCTAGTCTTTGAGGGGTCCTTTCCACTAACAACATCGCAGATGGCTCATGAACGGAGTGAGTTTAATGACAACCTGGACGAGAAAGGGACCCTAGATTACGTCGGTCAGAGAACAGATAGCATCCCCGGCAAGGAGTCTATTATAGTCTCTCAGAAGCCTCGTCACCCTTCAGGCCTCACCAATGGTTCCTCTGCGTTGCAAGCAGACAAAAAGCATATCGCTGTTGAGGCCGCAGCCCACAGAGCTTTCAAGAAGTTACCCGGCCTGCAACTGCTTGGCTCGTTAGCCCCTGGGCATGCTAAGGAGGATCGTCTCTCTACATCGCCCTCCGAGCTTGACCGCGCCATGGTCGAGTCCAAAGTCTGGGCTTACGTGGCACCTTTAGTTCCAAAGTCTTGGGCCGCATCCATCACCGATGACCTAGAGAAAAGGGCATTTATCCAAGCTATCTCCTTGCCGCTGAGGAACAAGATGGATATGGGATGGCTCGCGGGAACAAAGAACTCGCACCAAAGATCATACCGTGCCCTGATGAGTGTCATCTTCCAGGCTGTCGGCGTTGAGGCTCTCTGTAAGCCATGCGAGTCCAGATTCCCGGAACGACAGCGCAACTGCAAGGTCCTACCCCCGGAAGCTGCGGATATGCTAGAGCTCCAGAAGGTCTGCGGTTCAAAATGTGTGAACTGTTACTTTTTCCAGGCGTCGAGGCCTTGCGAATTCCCGGACTCGCCGATCACGGCCAAGCAGACTCCAGTTCCCGTCCCTATGCCGCTGGCCCGGCGAACAACATCAAATGTTGAGCCATCTTTCGATCCGCCTCTCATTGCGCGTGTGCCTCCTCCAGCGGCCATTCGCCCACCGGTTCCTTCATACTCATCATACAAGGTCACGAAAGCGGAGAAACCCATTTCAGAGAGCCCTGTCCCGATCCCATCATTTCCAACTCGAGGACCAAACCACCAGAGTCAGTCGCAGGATACATCGAATATATCTCCAGAGAAACCAGAGACAAAGCCTCTTCGTCGGTCGGGCCGTATATCCAAGACGGACGGCGAGTCCGGCAGCGGTAGCAGCGTTATTGACAACTACGGCATGGACGAAACAGGTTCGCGTCCAGCCACCTCAGACGTCTCAGACGCCTCAGACGCCCCAGACGCATCGAATGATGGACCGTCAAAAGCTGCCTTCACATCCAGCGGATCAAAAGTGAAGGAATCGACGGCAGACTCATCCAATCTGTCTTATGGAGAGACCTCTACCTCACAGCTTGCAGGTAGAATCTTCGCCCTGTTTGGCGACATTAGCCGACTCCCCGCTGATGAGCAGGCCGCCCTGTGGAATCAGATGCAGCAGATGTCTGGATTGCTACAGGCTGGCGACAGCAGAGCTTCGAGGGGCTCTAGTACACAGAGTATTTCCCCGCCGCCAATCTACAGTCCATCAGCGGTGGCTGGCGAGTGGGAGATCGCGCCGGGCAGGCTCATGATGGAGGACAAGCCCATGGCGTACTCCACATCCTTCCTCAGCCGTGGAGCCGTGAGTCTGAATGCTGCCCAGCAGCTCAGCCCGACTCAGAGAGTCCTGAACAAGAGCATCGCGGCTCTCAACCAGCTCAGCTTGGGTCCCGAAGAGGGCTGGGACTGCACGTTCTCTGTGATCAGGGGTGTGCTGAAGATGAAGGTCGGAGACGTGGAGGCGAAGATTGGGCGGGGAGGTGTGATTGTCGTTGAGAAGAAGTGCATCATCACAAATGTCACGCACAAGGAGGCCATAATCCAAGTGTGGTGGAGGGAGAGGGATCACTAATTTCCCAACCGTCGCAGATGGGCGTTGCTGAGGGTCGGCTGCTTTAATCACAGGCGCGGCATGTGCAAGGATTTTGCCCTTGTCACTGGCAACCGCAGTGATCCTCAGAGTTGGCACGCGCCTCTAATGGTGTGGCATTAGAACTTCTCGTCATGCTCCATGACCATAGCTACAGATGTCTAGCCTCTCGCAAAGAATACACTTCCTCTTCGACTGTGCAATGCAGCTCCATTGTCTCGTGACGGTCGAAGGTGATTTTGACCGGTTCGCGGCTGTGCGTCAAACTTTCCCCTATTTCACGCTGTTCTTCGAGTACAGCAACCTCTTCAATCTACCTCCAGTCCTGGCAGGTGCCTGGCTGTCCTAGAGCTTGCTTGTCCTTGATGTGCTACAGCTTGCATGGTGTGCCCTAATTACATCACAGATTGCATCTCCCGCCGTCGTCCCCGCCCAAGGGCTCTCAAAAATAGCATGGGCCGCTGCAGGAGATATCGATGTGGCTTGTACGCTGGTCGTGACGTGATGCCCATTGGTCCGACACCGATCGCTGACAGTTAAGGATGTCGTGCGACTCGTCTGGTTGAAAATGGCTGAACAGATAACAAGAATGATCGATATTCCACACTCTGTACCTATTCGATGACCCACAAGATGTTCCTCCCAAGATATTGACCATAAGATATTGCTCACAAGGAATTGCCCATACACGATCCTTCACTACTTGGAATACGAGCATCAAACGTTTGGCGAGACCCAGTCGTCTGTGCCACGGCAGGAAGCGGGACCATCAGCGCTAAGCTGCATTTGTGGAATAGCACATTCCTCCTCCCATGGGGAACCTCCCTGCCGGAATTGTCAGATTGCGCAGATCTGTCGATACTCTTTCAGGATCTCAAAGACATCAGCTCATCACTCTCCGACACCCGGAGTCATTGACTTTTAGCCCTGCGCTATGGCGGCGGCACGCCCAGAATCCGCTGGCGACTCCCTGCCCTCGCTCGCTGAACAGTATGTTGCGCAAGACCGATTCCATCGACGCTTCGTACTGCCTGCCACGACAGACCATGGCGAGCTGCAAGTCAGTTACGCCGACGTTGGGCGCACTTCAACACAAGGTGACGATGGCACTCAAATTCCGACGATTCTATTCATTCCGGGGATGTTCGGTTCGCGCTATCTCAGCGTCTGGATGCATGCAATCGCAGAAAAGCTGGGCGTCCGGGTTTTGATTGTGGACAGGTAGGGCTCTCTTATGACGCGGTTCCTCGATCCAGTTCGACTGATTGATATGTCTGCCTCCAGGCCGGGGATGGGTCATTCAACTGCTGTACCGCTTCCCCAGCGAGTCACCACTTGGGTTGAAGTGGTGCCCCGCCTCCTGGAACATTTACAGATAGAACATGTCGCGTTGGCCTCTCACAGTGCCGGCACGATTTATCTTCTTAACACCCTTACTCGTTGTCGTCACATTCTTGACCCAAAGAGGCCATTGGTTGCCCTAGTAGGTATGGTTCTCATTCACTCCATGAACACCACAAGGTGACGAGGCACACGAAATGACTTGACGACAGCTCCGTGGGTCGATCCGTCCCATTCTCACGTCACAACTATGCAGATGGCGCGGATACTGCCCACTGGTGTATTCCAGGTTTGGCATCACATGCCCAAGGTTGCATGGAATTGCGAGACAGCGCTCCATAAAGTCAAGAAACTGCTTCCTTCAAGCAGCGGTGTCAGCGCAGCGGAATCAACACTGCAGGAGAAAAACCAGCAGAGATTGGAGGCTGATTACGGGCTTTCTATGGAGATGCTGAAGGAGCTGCCAGATGTGACTTTCAATTTCACGCTTCGCGAGAACATGGTCGGTGCAGATAGCGAAGCACTATGCTGCCTCAGAAAAGGGCCTGCTGGGCTTTGGGGCGACTGCGATGACTATGCGCTCTTCGTCAGGAATCTGTCCGAGCTTGAGAGAAGCCGGCGAGCAGACCAAGGCAGCGGTGAGAGACAAAAGCTGAGAATCACCACATACTTTGCCGAGACCGATGCTATGATCGGTAAAAAAGGCCAAACATACATGGAGAACTGTTGGAAAGGCAATGGGGGAGACGAATTTCAGGACGTTTTGGACTTCATGACTACAACGGTCAGTGAGACAGATCACGACAGTCTCGTGGTTTCCGTTGAAGTTTTGGAGCAGATATTCCTCAGTGCTGGTGGTACTAAAGCTGCGAGCCTGTAAGACAGAGTGATAGAGACCGAAGACTAAGAGTCCTCAAGTAGTCTGAATTAGAATGTAAGAAGAAGCTATGTGTATTATACTGCTGATACACTGCTAACTTGAGCATATGATTCTCCGGCAAGGCTAGTTTTGGCTCACCTTTGTGAGCGGCTTTCAAGCTGGCAGAGAACGATTGTTTCATCTATGAGAGGAAATTCGTGGTGTCGGGCAAACTTGGAGCAAGTCCAGTTCCGGGTCTGTCCTCTGCCGCCCACCCCAAGTTCAGCCCATGCACGCTTGTGGCGCAGGACAGGGTCATTAGGCGGGGGCTGTCTGCATACGTCTTCCAATACGGAAGCTGAAAATTTCTCCGACACAAGGCTCCAGCGATTTGCTACGGTCCAGGTTGCCACCCTTGCATAGCAGTCAAGCTCTCTCGGGCATGGCGTGAGAAGCGGGAGTGAGACTGATTGTTACCAGTCACCCACTGTCAATCCTGGAAGCCACAGTTGATCCTTCGCTTCAGCTAAGACATGGTGCTGTATATTGCGGGTCGATAAGACGCTATTAGAAGCTGACACATGAGCCGACAGGTTGCAATGCATGCAACCGAGTGTGCATACATGAACAGTCAGCTATTTACAGTAGCGTTTGCCGGCGCAACACATGTAAAGACGGAGATTACCACATGACGCCTACCTCCTCAGCGGAGCCTCGCTAGCTGCAGCAGTCAAGTTTCCATTCCGTCAGAAAAATATTCAAAATTTTCTGTACCCCCCAACCATGAAGCCCACAGAGCTGAAGGCTGTCTCCCGGGTTTCTGCCCGTCATTCTCGACATGGCAGCGGCCGATGTCGACCATAGGTCGGCGGTAGGAGTGGAATTGAGCAATATCCCTCAGATCAATCTGCAAAGCGACAGCCCTGATTTGTCGCGCTCCACGTTCTTTCAACCAGCCCTGGGAGACGATCCAAGCAGTCATGAGGGCTCGAGCACGCCAACAACTGATGGTTTTAGTGGGATCAAGGGCATGCAGGACCGCCATGCCAAGAGGCCACAGTTTGTGGCACGAGATGGTGCAATCGGAGGTAATTATAATGAGACGAATGTTGAGTAAGTCCAACTTCCATCACCGCACACTCTGGTAACGTAGCTGACCTGGCTGGAAGTGTGATCTTGGTTCCATGCCCAGGGGCTGATCCCCACGACACGTGGACACGCGATTCACTATCCAGGGACTTCTTCAAGAGACCACCAACTTTCCGTATCAACAAGGCGACAAAGTGCGAGCCGGAGATTTCAAAGGGATCTGCAGCTGTTACACTCTTCAAGCCCACCCTGAACAAAGATCACAAGCCAACGCCGGCATGGGCTCGAAGCGGCATCAGGCACGAAGCCAACACCGCCCGGGTGCTGACTTACGACCATGGGGATATCACGCCCAATAGAACTTTGAAAACAATGGCTGACGACCTTCTGTCTTCGATATGCACGGAGACGGCAGGAAAAATCGCAAGAAGGCCTTTGTTCTTCATTTCTCACAGCATAGGCGGTCTGGTGGTGAAACTGGCCCTGACACAGGCCAGCCGCAGTTCCAAATATCGTTCGATCCTCGAGGACTGTTACGGAGTCACATTTTTCGCCACTCCTCACCGAGGATCCAGCTACCTGTCCATTACCGACTTTGGCAAAAGCATTCAGCAACTGCTCCATCTTTCTGAGCCGCTCACACCCAGACTGAGGACCGAATTGAAGCTGGACCATCCACCTCTTCTGAAGATAGACGATGACTTTAAGCGGCTGTCTAGCGAGTTTCAAGTATGGAGCTTCCATGAGACAGAGGATTCAGTTCTTTCCAGAGTCGGGGTGGCTGGGCCAACAGACATACCGTTCAAGGCTCCTATCACGTCAATGAGATCAGCCATCCTCGGGGTCAGACATGAAAAGGTCTACGCACTGCAAAGCACTCATGCAAACTGCGCGTCATTTGGAATGAAGAATGCGCAGACATTGAGGCTGTACCTCTCGGACCTTGGTACTTCAATCCAAAAGGCAGAGCTACTGAACCGAAGCACGACCCATGTACCCCTGCGGCTGGAGCAGCGGGTGATGATTGAAGTTCATGGCTTTTATGAAAGCGGATTGGTACACGAGTCCCCAAGTGATACCAGTATTCGACTTTTCTCAACCAAGGACTATTCGTTGGAAACATTTTGGGAGGAGGGTCCGGACGGACTCCTCGAGAAAAGGCTCGATGACATCCGATCGGAATCTCAAGATCCACCTGACAACCAATTCGTTGTCCAAAAAGGTAGAGCTCAGTCTCTGCGGCCGCCAGGTGAAGTGGAGAAGAATATGCCAGTGGACGACCGCCGAAGAAAGACACGAAGCCCCTCGGTGACTGTCGTACCTCCTGTAGCCTCGGATACGGTATCGGGAGCGATAGTTGACGAGTCACCAAAAGGGTCATCATACATGCAGGAATCAACGGCACCTAGAGCTTCGAATGGTGGTGACCGCTTTCCAGATGCCCAGCCTCCTTCAACTACAGGTGTTGCTCATTACAGCTCCTTGCTCACCGAAAACCCCGGCAATATTTCTCCGAGAATTCTGTCACCTCAACAGGAACAGGAAATCTCATCTATGAGCCGATCCACAACCGGGAGCGAGACTCTAGTATCTCAAATGTCATTTGGCACTGGTCCTGGCCCTGTACGCCCACAGCCTGTACATCGCGCCTCAAGCCAGCGAACAGTACGCCAATATTTGAAACCGGCTGTGCATGCTGGTAGAGAACGTCGGGGAAGCGAGACAGCTTTCATACAAGATTCGAGAATAGGCTCGGCTGTTTCGAAGCCCAGCAGCAAGACACGCAAATTCGTTTGGATCCACACCCCGTTCAACAACCCACTGTGGGTGAGGAAGGTCTTCGACACGCTATCGTTAAAGGAGAGACAAGACTATTCTGAGCTGTTCTCTACAGAACATTGGAGTTCAAGGCACGAGAGGGGTCGTCATTCTCAGCATCATGCTTGCTTCCTGAAGCCGGCTTGTGGGTTTGTGTCTCTCAAAACAAAACAACAATCGATGCTCTACGGACAATCAGCGTCCAATGCCCGTGGACTACAACGCTCAGACAGCGCATCGCCTCGCCAAGGCTGCCTTTATTTATATTTCCCCTTCCTGCATTTCGACTCATACAAGATGCTAGTTAAACGCCGTGACATTATCAAAAGGCGAGTGTCCCAAGGCCGGACGAGGCCTGTGCCTCCCGAGGTTGCGAAAGAGACATCCCTTGAATCTAGAATCATTTGGGAATATCTGGGAGACGACCCACCATTAAACTGTCGACGAACCCTTGATCAGTACCGCTACCCTTCTCTTCACGATACACGGGCCAGAGATGACGATCAGATGTTGTACAAGATGACCAAGGAGAGGGTGTACCTCAATGGAAAACCCGCTGTCGCTTCGCTTGGCCCTGTACTAAGAGGCGAGGATAGGGTTCCCACACAGTATGACCGTGGGGACGCACCTGGATTTGGAGATGATGATGAAGATCAGGAGCACTTAGATTCAGAGAGCGAAAGCAATGAAGACGAGCTTGACGCAAAGCCGGAGGAGGATGTCTTGGATGGCAATGTCCTGATGGTGGACCAGCTGTGGCTGTGGGCGGCGGATTCCAGTACGTCTTTCACGTTCCAGAACTCGAAATTGAACCCGAAACTGACCAGCCTTGCAGAAACTCTAGTCACATTCTTTCCCTCCAGGGAAGGCAATCCAATGGAGGGTCCATTGCATCAGCAGGCAGACCTGCGCGACAGTGTGTTCAACGAAATCAACGATGATCTCACCCGACCATGCGAAAATGCTCTCGATCTGGCTGCTCTGACAGTCTTACACGCTGTATCAGCTTTAATAGAGAGGTCTTCGCACCCAGATTTGGAAATCTTTCGAATCTTCGAAGAAGCCATCAGTGTTCTGACCGAGAAGATGACGTCCTCGCTGAAACGGTTTCGCACTACCGGCTCCAGGAACAGATACGGCGAAGAAGACGAGTTGAAGCTGAATTCAACCTCCATCCGGGCACGACACAAGAGAGAAGATGAAAAGGCAGAGAAGGAGAACCGCGACAACACCTCAGCTCTTCTGGAGCTGCGAGACATCGAAGACGAGCTGTCGACGCTCAACCATTTGTTCGGGGAGCAGGAGGAACAGATTAACCAAATGATGGCCATCTACAGCGGCACCAGCAACCTGAGCTCTCCACCTACCAGTCCTCCTCCGCCGGCGTCCGTTTGGGGCCAACCCGTCAACAGTCCCCCGGATAATAACAGCACTGGCACCCTCCCCTTTTACATGGCCCCTCTCACCAACAATGGCAGATTCTTCTTACAGGAAGCTCTTATCAGGCTCAAGTCCTACCGTGCGCAGTCCAAGGATATGATCCTGCGCGTGCAGACGACCAGGCATGATTTCGACAAACTTCTCGAGACCGTCCAGCGCCAGGCACAGATAGACGAGGTGCGTCTTTCCCGGCAACAAGCGGATCTAGCCACTGCGCAGAACCGCTCAGTGATGATCTTCACTGTCTTCACCGTCATCTTCCTCCCGCTGAGCTTCTTCACCTCCCTTTTCGGCATGAACACGCGAGAGTGGGGCGGCGGTAATAACATCCGCCTGCGTACTATCGGATCGATCGCGCTTCCCACATCAGCCCTCCTCGTCATCAGTGCGCTGTTCGTTGCGTGGAGCACGTCAGTGAGAAAGGCGCTCAAGTCGATAAGCAAGAGGGTGCGGCGGGTTAGGAACCGGTCCAAGCGGTGGTGGAAGAGGCGGGTGGTGCCGCTATGGAAAAGGAACGACGACAAGCCGCGCACGAGACTTGGAATTCTCAAGATGCGACGGAAGCGGGAGGCAATGGAGGTGAAGAGGCAGAAGAACAGGATGAAGCGCGAGATGACGATGCATGACTTTTGGGAGCGGCACCAGCTGGATAGGGAGACTAAATACGAGATCCCCTCGCGGAACCGGAAGAGCATAAGTCTGGCCCGGGCAAAGGCGAAGGCTAGGAAGGAAGAAAAAGAGCGGAGGGGATGAGCCCCGAGCACGAGTTAGGTAACGTAGGAGAACATGGTAATGGATTCCCCGTTTGGTGTGCTCTTCAGCTACCCAGACACCTAGATAGACAAATACATGATACCCTAATTCTCGTCTAGAGCCCGACGGCAACTACTTTCTCGTTGCATATGCACGTGCACCCGGCCCGTTTGTCACCCTGTCCTGCCTACCCAGGCTAAACTTTCGGAAGCTGGAGTGCGATCGACACTAGACCAGGACTTAGCTACAACCTTATTTCGACGTTCATCAACCTCTGCGACTGAATGGTGACGAGGGCCATAAAAAAGCAGCACGATATCATCTCTCGTCCCGGTCGCTCCAGAATAAAACGTGACGGAGAAGCAGAGCTTTCGAAACCTAGGAGCTGACGCGCGGTTCTTGAAAAACATCATCTTATAAATGACAGCTCATGATAAACGTCGGTTTCTCCTCTTCTGGCAATGCGTTGCTTGGTAATTTAGTGATTGATAATCTGCTGATTGGTAATACCATGGCTCGTCTGTTGGTACCAGCTCCCTTATCGTGGGTCCATTCCCAAGGACGCCTCTGTTGGCCTATCATAAGCTAACCTTTTTGAGTTCTCCAATAACACTGCAAGCAAGCCCTTACAACGACGTCTGATTAGGACGACTATCAACCGTTCCTTGGAATTATGCAAAGGCATATTTGATCTAAGCATTGTATATATAAGCAGAGGCAGTAGGTTAATCCAATGGGATAGAGCAACAAGGTCCGAGCGTGATGTGGAATAAATGTTCACAGTTGGAACCACATAATACACATACCTTGTCCGTTCAGGTAGTACCTGGGGAAAATAGTTCCTCCATGCATGTAAGACATTCCAGGTCAATTCATTTAAACAAAAAATACAAACAATGTCAAAATTTCTGACCGTATTAATGGCGTGGAGAACTCTGGAGCACCATCTTTGTTGTTTTCATGAGTGTGTGAATCCATGAAATTTCGCTTTTCCACCAACTTCCCGTCGTGAAATCTTCGCTATCATGTCTTCCATTCAGCCTGAGGACGGAAGAAACGACACGGCGAACATCCCAGGACAAGACGCTGAGAAAGACGAGGCACGGCAAGAACCGCCCCAGGGAGAATCCAGAGCCGAGTCTGAATCTGGAGAAAAGAAGAGAGCAATACGTGGCTTCCGCTGGGTCATCGTCTGCGTCTCTCTCTACGTCACCTGTTTTCTGTACGGTCTCGATACCACGATCGCTGCAGATGTCCAGGGCCCTGTAGTCGAAGCTTTCGGCCAGGCTGATCAACTCGCCTGGATCGGAGCCGGCTTCCCGCTGGGTTCTGTATGCGTCATCCTCTTGCTGGGCACTCTATACAATTCATTCGATATCAAATGGGTTTTCATTGCAACTGTGGTCCTCTTTGAGGCTGGATCGGCCCTATGCGGCGGGGCTCCCAATAGTAAGTCTTCTTTCAGAAAATCCAAAATTGACTTCGTCGCAATTCCCCAAGCCTTACTATCACACACGATACTGTGTTACTGCTTTTGACTGTTATATGCATTTCTAACTAGCTGTATTACAGTGAACGCCTTGATAGTCGGCCGTGTAATCGCTGGCGCTGGCGGCAGCGGGATATACCTCGGGTCACTGCAGTACTATGTGGTCATGACAGAAGAGAAGGAGCGCGGCTTTTACATGTCCCTGATAGGGGTTTTCTGGGGCCTCGGCGCCGTCTTGGGGCCCCTGATCGGTGGTGCCTTTTCCGACTCGGCAGCGACCTGGAGATGGGCGTTCTACATCAACCTCGTTATCGGCGCCATCTCGGCCCCAGCCTTCCTCTTCTACCTCCCATCGATCCACCCCGTACAAGGCCTTAGCATTCGTGCCCGGCTGGCGCCCATTGATTTCCTCGGCCTGCTCCTGGGTGCCGGGGTCTGGGTTAGCTTCCTGTTGGCCTTCACGATGGCCGGTGGGCAGTGGCCATGGGCCGACGGACGCACTATCGCGATTTTTGTTGTATTTGGTATACTTCTAATCGCCTATGTATTGCAACAGTACTTCGCCATCTTGACGACACCCTCCCGCCGCGCATTCCCAGGCCATCTATTGCGGGATCGAACACAGGTCCTTTTGTATGTGGTGACGGCAGCCGGAACCACGACGCTGTTCGTCGTCGTCTATTACCTACCCATCTACTTCCAATTTGTCAACAATGACGAAGCACTCATGGCAGCAGTGAGACTCCTACCCTTCGTCGTCATCGCCGTCACGGTGAACCTCGTCTCGGGGTCCTTCCTGCACTTTATCAAAGTCTATATGGCCTTGTACGTGATAGCCGGAGTCTTCCTGGTAGCCGGCGGCGGCCCGCTCATGGTGTACCTCGACCCCGGCTCAGGGACAGGCACCATCTACGGCCTGTCGGTTCTCGTCGCCGTCGGCAGCGGTCTTTCCATGGTGACCGGCTACACGGTCTCGACGCTGACCACGAGGCCCGAGGACGCGGGCGCCGCGCTCAGCATGCAGAACGTCTCGCAGATTGGCGGTCAGGTCATTGCCCTGGCTGTGTCTGGTCAGATATACCAGTCCACAGCGATCAAGAATCTATCTCTGGCACTGGCCGGGAATGGATTCACCCAGCAGGAGATTAAGGGCGCTGTTGCGGGTGCTCGGAGCGCCTTGTTTCAAGAACTGGAGGGGGAGCTAAGGGACAAGGCGCTTGTGGCTGTCACTGAAGCAATGCAGATGACATTCGTGCTTGTGCCTGTCGCTGGGGCTGTGATGCTGGTCGCTGCTGTGTGCATGAAGCGGGAGAGGCTCTTCGGTCGGGTCGTTGCTGTTGGTGCGTAGGACAGACTGGAAGAATTATTTTGATTTCACTTGAAGGTATGAGGTGCCTGGCTCAGATTGCACATATTTTAATTGAATACTTTGAAGACTGCAGCACATCATAGACAAACTTGGTGTGGTCGCCCAAGTAATTGGCGCCAGGCCAGGACCGAACAGTCAAACACGACGCATTTGACGGGCGGACTGACACCGGCATCTTGTAGCGTCAAATTGAATTGCGGGGAATCATATGAACATCATTAGGGATTTACCGACTTCGACCCAGGGAGGTACTCAGAGGCAAAGTTGACTTCAACGTCTGGCCCATCATTCCGCATAGGCATCCCCCTGTTCTATTTCACCGCCTCATGGTCATCTCTGATTGCTGAGCTTCAGATCTGGACTTCTTTGGGGGTCCTTGCAATTGACACAAAATTCCAGCATTTACGAATCATCGTATCAGACTTCGAAGTCTGCTTAGCAGTGTTGAGTTGTCATTTGGAGCGGCCCTAAAGGATTCGGGTGCAATTTAGCAACCCGACCACGCGCATTCGTGTTCGTATTGCACGCTAGCCAGTAAGCGTATTCGCATTGACTTACACGGGCAGCTCAGTATTCGGGTTCAACACTCGTCAAGATGTTTTTTAAATAAGGCCACGATTTGACAGTGAAGATGATCAACAAGAAACTTCTCAAGCACTTCGATACAGTATTATCATCGATCAAATCGGCCTATCAAACGCCATTTTCGCTCTCTAAACCCCAAAGTCCAGCTACAATCATAGTCGACACAATGGCGCCCGGACAGGAAGTTGCCCTCGCGAGGGACATGACCTTCGAAAACATCATGCACAAGAAGACAGCCACAACACACGAAGGCTTCTCAGCCATGCTCAATAAGGACAAGGAGGCTCAGCAAGCGGCCGTGGACGAATACTTCCAGCACTGGGACAACAAGGAGGCGAAGAACGAGACGGATGCAGACAGAGCAGTGAGTCCTGCCCCATTCACGAAAGCCCGAAGACCGCACGCAAGCGCTAAATTCAAGATACTCAGGCACGCACAAAAGACTACGCCAGCCTGACCCGCCAGTACTACAACCTAGCGACCGACTTCTACGAGTACGGATGGAGCCAGTCCTTCCACTTCTGCCGCTTCGGTCCCCGCGAGGCCTTCCGCGCCGCCATCGCCCGGCACGAGCACTACCTCGCGCACAGCATCGGCATCCGAAAAGGGGATAAGGTGCTGGACGTGGGCTGCGGCGTGGGCGGTCCCGCGCGGGAGATCGCAAAGTTCACGGGCGCGTACGTCACGGGCATCACCATCAACGAGTACCAGGTGCAGCGCGCGGCGCGGTACGCCGAGCAGGACGGCCTGGCTGGGAACTGCCGCTTCATGCAGGGGGATTTTATGGACCTGCCTTTCGACGAGGGCACGTTCGATGCTGTGTATGCCATCGAGGCGACGGTACATGCGCCGAGCCTCGAGGGTGTGTATAGCCAGATCTTCAAGGTGCTGAAGCCGGGTGGTGTTTTTGGTGTGTACGAGTGGGTCATGACGGACGCGTATGACAACGACAATCTGGAGCATCGCCGCATTCGTCTCGATATCGAACAGGGAGATGGAATTGCCAACATGGTGAAGGCTGAGGAGGCGCTGCGTGCTATCAAGGCCGCGGGCTTCGAGCTTGTCGATTCGGAGGATCTGGCTGAGCGCTTCCAGGAGGGCCAAGATGGCTCGGACCCAGCGCCGTGGTACTGGCCTCTCGATGGGGCCGGCTACAAATATGCCAATACTATTGGTGATTTGGTCGGGACCATCAGGATGACGCGATGGGGCCGTTGGGCTGCTCATAACTTCATGGCGGCCCTCGAGACATTAAGGCTGGCCCCGCCTGGGACGAAGAAGACGGGTGACAGCTTGGCCAAGGCGGCAGAGGCGTTGGTGTTGGGAGGGAAGGAGAAGCTGTTCACTCCGATGTTCTTGATGGTAGCTCGCAAACCCCTTGAGACGCCGGCAGCACTTATCTGAGCAAATAATAAATAAGATCCAGTGTAGAAAAGAAACGTATAACGAATCTCTAGACTTTCATAGAATTGCATAATTTGTATTAATTCATTACTCATTAGTTGGCAGACAAGCCAGTCCTCGCCCTGTCTAACATGCAGGTGGTTCCGGTCCGAACGGTGAACTTGGTACACCCACAGAACAGGATATCGTCAAATTATATTCATTGCCCCTGTAATTTAGCTTGTAGTCGAGTGTGGCAAAATTTGCATGCAGGCTCAGTGTATAGCCTTTAGTCCCTTGTCTGATTTCTCTGTTCTAGACCAGGCTTTGAGGTTGTATTACACTACACGCCGCAGGAGTAAGTCCGTCGAAAGCTCAGTGCCAGTGTGTAAGGATCTCAGGGAAAAGTGACGACGCATCAAACTGCAAATCATCACCGTCCTCCACATGCCAGCCCTCTGCCTGCAGAAACTCCACAAGATTCTCCCGCAGGCGTTGACTTGACCCAACTTCGCCCGTCCAGCACTTCTTCACCAACTGTCCAAGATACTCTCTCTCCAGCTTAGGCCACTCCTGTCGAGGAATCATCATATCCATATCCGCCCACGACCTCCATCCTTCCTTGCCCGGCCAATGTCCGACCATAAGCTGGTAGACAACGCAGCCCCACAGGAACACGTCTGTCTCAAAGCTCGGCTCAGGGGAACGCCGCGACCCAGGCTGCCTAACGTTCAAGGGGTGGAATGACTCGCTCATGCATGTCCCGCCGAGGTATCTTATCCCTGAGCGCCTGTCCCTGAAGCTTGCGTCTAAGAACCCGACCAGTAGAAGAGAAAACGCGCGACCGCCGGTGCTGGAGAGCCAACAGTGATCAGTCCTGAGGTCGCCGAGGATAATATCTTGTGAGTGGACAAACTCTAGGGCGGACGCAAGGTGAAGGGCCCATTTGTAGGCGAGGGGCCGAAAAGCTGTTTTGATTCGGTGGCTAGTGCTGCCTTGGTCATACATCGCCGCCTTATTTTGGTCGAGGAACCTATCCAACGGTGGGCCCCACGGTCTGGCCAAGATGGGAAAGGAAGTCCATGGATCCCGACCGATAAAGCCTGCAAGGCGAGGATGGACTTGTATAATACTACTGCTTGTACTGCTGGTGCTGCTGGTACTGGTGCCGATGATCTGCTCGTATGCAACTGTAGTTTTCCAACAGCGCTGGACGTCCCAGCCTTCCCGCCATGCGGCGCTGGGCGCGTCTGGGTCTGAGCTCTCCTCGAAGTATCCCAGAGGATCGACGTATTCTGGAATCGTGAGGACCACACCATTCGGCACATTGTTTACTTGGTTGGCGACGATCCGGTCAATGTCGGCGGTGAAGGTGGTTGGGTCCCAATGGGTTCGAATCAGCGGCAGTGCGCGGGATGATCCCGCGGCTGCCGTGGGCTTTAGCCGGGGTCCCGTACAGCCGGTGCGCGCCATGATTGACGAAGTGTACCCTTTGAACCAGAACGACTTGACCTGATTGTGTAGTGTAGTGTTGGAGTCGGCGCTGAAGGAATGGTTTGCCTCAAGGGAACAAACGGTCTACACTTGAACGACTGGGGTGAAATCTTATGAGGACCTGTGCCTGGGAGGTGCCGCTGCCTAATTCACTGGCAGTACGCGACCATGCCGAGGACGGACTAGCTAGGAACACCAACATTGAAATCAGGCTTGGCTTCTGTCCTCGTACCGCTAGCGCACACTCTGAATAGCAGCGAGGGGACTTTAGATGTGTTGTTCGATAGGCAGACCACTGAAGAAGAAATCACTCGGAACAGGCCGCGTTAGAAGGCATGAGGTGTCTTTTCTAATGTGACCCTGATAATACTGATATGGTTGTTTATGTGGAGAAAAGACCGTTGCAATGCATTTTCAAGTGCAGACCTAGCTCCAAACGTCAACTGTCCCCTGATGGACTGGCCTCTAACCTCGCCATGTTCATGAGATGCCAGTCTCTCTGGGAAGGAGACTCTGGACTTTCAGAAACAGGAAGTTGACCGGTCAGAAGTGGCTTGGAAATAAGGATGGTGAGAATCGGAATTTTGGGAACAAGTCTGGGAAGCCTGGGAGAATCTGCAAATAAGTATAGAGCGGGAGATAACTCCACTGACGGATCATGCGACCATTTAGCAGATACATAGATTAGACATAGACTTCGTCCATACTGTTCCTTTCATTCCTTTTTACCAAGTATTTATGTGTCTATCTGTTGTGTTCGCCGTAAGCTCATACACAAAGTCGACTTGCTTTGTATGTTACTTAGACTTCCCCGGACTCTATTAGCAATACCTTCGAACTCCCATATCTACCCTTAGCCTTTGGTATGAGCTACTCATGAATTAGATGCCTAGGTATTGTGGATTTCTTGATACAAGAAAACTAAGGTTTATGTACAAGCACCATACGAAGCCTGACGTCCTGTCCCACAATCATCCGAAATTGATCTACAAGTAGCCGACCGAAGAACAATAGTCACCACACAAAGACATCTTACACGTCTTACCGTTAGTGCATTAAATGCGATCCTCACTGACATCTTCACTGCCGGCAGTACACATCCCAAACGCTGTCTGGCATCCCGCGTCACAGTACGCCGTGGTGGAACCACAAAAGCCACTATAAGAGCAGCAATAGCCAAACGCAGAGCCCGCACAGGTCATGCCCGCCGTGCCAGCACAAGTACCATCGGTGCTGACCATGCCCGTGGAGGTCGCAGCTGGGCTGGTGCCCACGGACGCGGGAAGGGCAGTGGTATTGGTCGGGCCCGCGAGGAACTGAGGCCTACGCAGACATGGTACGTCGGCCACAGATAGAAGTCTAGCCTATGCAGCCAGCTAACATGCCCGTCTGCGTAGTCGTGGGCGATGTTACGCCGGGGGCGGTTGTGGTCTTCGGCACCGTGTCCGTCGTGGTAGTGGGATGACGAATCTCCTTCTCCCAAGGCGTCGGGAAAAGATCGGTCCAGGCTCGTGTAACCGGCGGTAATGCGTCCCCAGGACGAAGTCCTGACAGGCCGCAGGACCTTTCTTCCGCAACCCAGGCCTTTTGACACCCAGTCGGCCTCCAATCGAGAACCAGCCGAGCCTGCATAGGGCCAGTCAAGTTGGTGTTGCTAGTGCTGCTATCCCATTTGGGACACCAAATCGGAGGCCATACACCTGCAGCTGGTCTGAGAGCCTGTGTGCGAGACCAAATGCGCCAGGACCCCAAAGCGGTGACCACCCTAGATGGCTAGGGAGGCAGTGGTCCATAGTAGGGGAACACTGAGCCGCACCCTACCCCCGCCCCCAGCTCTGGTACGATCCTACGAGAGGGAGGGGCTGGAGAGAGTGGTGGACAGAATTAAGTACTTAACTTATTTGTGTGTGGCGACTAAGATCTGCGTCTGAAGTGCCGGTTTATTTGTTTTGTTTAAGATTGCCTTAGAGCGAAGGTGAAGGGGCCACCCTAGATAGCTACCTACCTAGGGAGGCAAGGGAACGCTGGACGCCGCACAGCCACTACGCCTTCCGTGGCTGCGTGGATAGGGCTCGGGATGCCCAGTTTTTGTGCCACGCTCTCTCGTCCCTGCTGCTGGATGGATGTATTGGAATGCTGGAGAAACGCGGTTGATATTACGTCTGGGTTCCCGAGGGTTTACCGCAAGAGCTGCCCAATTAAAAGCTCCTACCTTAGAACACTTTGCTCAACCATATTCGACAGGTCTTAAGTAAGTTTGACTTTTGATATAGATATAAAAGGTCAATTCTATAGCGGTATTGACTTATAAATGTAATTCGCATTGTACCTCACCTTATAATAAGTGTAGAAGTTTCATAATATTAGTGACCCGAATACAGGAGTCGGACACGTTTAGTCGCCCAATCTGAGACCTGAGTCAGCGCGTATTCCTCCATACCCCTTCTCTAAGGGCAGTGACTGGTGGGCTGCCCACACGGCAGGCCGCAGGACCTATGCAGCGATGATCATAGGGGCACCGAGGCGGAACGGTATTAGCGGCCTTCGATGAACTGTCACGAGGGAGGAGCCTCCGATCATGGCGCGCGTTGTTATTGGGTCAAATGTGCATACAGCTCGTCTTGTCGGCAAACTGAGGCACGAAGATGAGGGTGGTAATAATAATGATGATGATGTTGATAGTGTGTATTAACGCCGGTAAGGCAGAATACTTTGCATATTCCAGAAAGGGTTCTTTAAGTTTTAGTACTTAAAGACAGTTGTCCCATCTCGACAAGCCGGTGGTTGCGCACATATAATAGAAGTCGGGATATCTTATATTCCATGTCCTTAAATCTCATTCTCTTCCTTGCGAACACTGGATCATCCCATCACCCTATCACTGCGACGTTTTCGATTACCAGCAATTCTATTGCCATGCCCGCCAATGAGGTATCCCCCGAATTCGTGTTGGATTTACTCATCGGCATCATCACAGTAGCTTGCAACATCCTCATGCTCCTACAGACGGAAAGAATCTTCCAGTGCACGAGGTAAATGGCAGCTCGCAATAAGTTTTGGACCGCTCTATGTTTAAGCTGGTTCGACTGACTACTACATGCGGCATACATGCTAATTTAATTGGTTTTATTACCAGACAAAAATAACATCGCCTCAAGGAGAACATATCAAGTGATAAATTGCGCCCGAGTTTAAGCAATGGATCGCCTGAGCGACGCAGAATTGTTGTCGGTGGTCGAGACAGGGCATGAGTGTTGAGGGATCCAACGTGGAACGAGGGACAACATCTGCGGGGTATCAATGATAGTCAGTATCTTCGTCGGATAAGTCATCTCCAACATATCGATGCTGATTCAAAGAAACATTGAACTAACGAGCACGGCGCCCCAGATTTAGCGTCATAGAATAACAGCCCGAAGCAACTATAATGTCACATACGATCATGATGACTTTTGCATCCGCTTCTCGAATCCGTGCAATACACATATGGGGACTGATAATGCAACACATGTCCATCCGAGCGTGAAGAGACTGAACTTGACTCATGCTACTCATCATTTTTGTGGCCGTCACCTCACCTTCTCACTGGTCAACAGCATGGAACATATCATACCCACCTTCCACCAGCCAGTCCTTCACCAGGCTGTCCATATAATGACCTGGCGTCTCAATGTCAAACAAGAAGGCCAGTGAGTCACTTTGTTCACCGCCTTCTGATTCCGCTCCCACTTGTGAATTGCCCCTCGGTTGGTCGACTACCGGCTCACATGTCCCCGAAGGACCACCGCAGCTCTGGAGCTGTGAGATGTCTTCGCACTGGTACCACTCCCGCGCCAATATCCCTACCGCACGCAACGCCCGATCGCTCCACGCGCACCATGCCGTCCGGAGATCCCTCAGCGAATCAACACAGGTCTGGAGATGTCTGATCGCCTGTGATCTGTTGGGATTCGACGGCCGGGCATCCATGAGATGAATCACGACGGCCGAGAAACACAGGTGTACTGCTGCGATTGGTATACGTCGCTGCCGAGTATGGTTAATGTGGAATCATCCGGAGGAGTCACAAAGTCATAGTGAAGGTGCTGTCAGAATGGCTTTTCCCCGGAAGGACCCACACATACCAGAGTGTATTGCTGCTTGTATGTGCGCAACAACCGTGCTATTTCCGTTGCTGAGTGACGGCAGGTAGCCATATGCTGATTTTCATATTCGTTTCCCTTGCTGCTGCCATCATTGGCAGATGTGTCGACGCTGGTAGAGCTCCGCCTTCCTTTGCTGCGGATGAGAGGTCTGTGTAAGAGGATCAGGTGTGCGTGGTACTGAATACTATGTTGAGGTTCTCAGTTAGCTAAATCAAAGATCCGGCTAACAATACGGCAGCCAGGAACGTACTGGAACAAGCAGACGTGAGGAAGCATCGGAACTTTGATTGAAGCCGGGAGGCGGAGGTGGCTCGGTAACTCTCTAAGATGTGTCCGTAGCTCCACGTCTGTCTTGCTGATGATGTCTTCCAGCTCTCGGTTTGATAGTTTTGTGTTGGCAGCGTAGCTATTTGGTGTCAGTCAACTTCGCCACGATAGCGAGCCCCAGTAGGCCCTGCTAGGTACTCAGTGGCTTCTCACATTATGTCCATGGCCTCGCAAGCAATGGTGTAGGTCTCCGAGACATGACAGGCTGTCGACGAGATGTGAGAATGCATACCTAGCATATTTTCTGAAGACGACACATCGGATATCGGCAGCCAGGGGGTGTACTCCTCGTTGGTGTCTATACTGGGCTTCGGACAGGAGATTGTGGATTTTGGCGTGCTACTCGGGCGACCTAGGCCGACAGAAAACAGTCTTGCGATTGTTAAAGATCTCTCTGAGAAGCTCACTGCTGGAAACGGGCTACTCACTTGTCAACAACATAGCATCCCCACCATGTCACTTTCCGTGCTTCAAGCTCTTCCTCTGACACCGGGGCTGTTGTGGTCCACTTCGAAGAGTCCAGGTGCAGGCCAAGATTATGTGCCATCCTTGTCGCGTTGCCTCAAGGGAATCAGTATAACACACTCCAACATAACGATGACCTGTTTACATACCCGCATACAACCACCCCAAAGCCTCCTTCCCATCCGACATGATCCTCAAAGCAAGAAGACAGGCGGCCTGTACCGTGGTGATAGTCGGAGCCTCAGCCTCATACAGCATCAATACCTTAGCCTGCTCGCAAAATGCATCCCCGGCAGTACTTGGATCGTCCCGCACTGACCGCAGCTCAGGGCGGTCGGAGTATCGCGCAGCAATCGCGAATATCGAACACAGCAGAAGCGGCGAACAGAATCTGCCGTCGTCCTCCCCCTTGAAACTTTTGAAAAAGGCGCCCTTGTGAATTACATAGTTCCAAGGATTCTGCCACCGCCAGTACAGGTCGAGGAGATGATTTTGGAGTTCGTCAGTGATTTTGACCGTCTTTCCGAGCTGAGCAGCGGCAACTAGGCCTTGCAGCTGTGCCTTTTGTGGCGGCCCCTGGGGGTCCGTCTCACGCAGAGGCTCCCGGACGAGGTTATAGGAGCTTTGTGATCCAAAATAATGCAGCTGACCGTCATCAATAACATTGAGACGGCCAACCAGGCCTGTGAGATCTGAAAGAGGGTCTTCCGCGTCTTCCTCGATAGTGTCATCTTCCTCGTTATCCCCAGCTGTCAAGGCGAATTTGCTAGAGCTTTCCTCAGGCCTGGAGCCCAGTGATATGACCTGGGCTTCAAGATGACGAATTCGAGCCTGCAGTGATTCGACGTACTTCTTACTGGGTGGTCTGAATTCTCGCCACAGTGTGGTCTGTCAGATCCTGTCCCAAGTCGTATGCACCCACATTCATAGGACCTGGCGTTAAAGACATTGGGACGGAGTGGAGAACTGACCTGCGTTTGTTCTCTTCGTGTTGAAACTTACACTCAGTTCCTCGACTTGCACATGAGCCGCAAATAGGCTGCTGTCCATCGCACTAGTGCAGAGTCAGCGATTTGGTCAGATCGATGGGCTTTCACAACTCACACGCATGCGTTTGTGTCGACATGCGAGGCACGCGATCGAGACCCGCTGCCTCGTTTTGCCACCGGGCTTCGTGGAGCTTGACATAACTTATACGTGCGCTCTGTCAACCATGAGTATAGCGGTGTTATCCGACAATCGAGCCATTGATAGCATGTTACATGTCCCCAACATACTTATTCAATACGTACGAAGTTCGCAAGATATTGGGATGGAGCATACATGCTTGACTTGCGACGAACAAGCCCATTGAGGATGCGGGTGGCCAGTACAATGACTAGAACCGACAAGAAACCCCGCACTTAATTATTGCTCCTATCTGTCGCACTAGGTATGACAGGCTTAACCACCTTTGACACAGAGATAAACTCTAACGATAGAGCATGAACCCAGCCAATTAGCTCTACAACCGCAGCCGTGTTCCCCCTTCCGCGGCACCCAAAAAGAATGTGTCCGAGTCGCTATCAAACCTTTCCTACAATTACATAACCTCTGTATCCCACCGATTAAGGATCGGCCGCGTAAAATACAGGTCGCGCAGGGTACTTGTTCACTCGCAAGCTCAGCTGGTCCGGTCGGCAGTAATGCCCGACAATGTCGAGGTTTTGCTTCGCCTTTGCCTTCTCCGCGAGGTCGACGTCGGCATAGAGGATGCACTCCTTGCCGGGATGAGGACGCTCGACGAGCTCCTCGCCCATGGGGGAGTAGATCATGCTGAATCCGCCGCCGCTGCCGGGGGTACACGTCGCGTACCCAAAGTCCTCGATCTTGCACTTCTTCTTGCCCTCCTCGCTGACAACCTGCGTACAGACCATCACGAAGCAGGCCCCCTCCAGAGCGACAATCTGCGAGAAGCGCATGCTCATCAAGCCCGTGATGTGTCCCGGCCAGTCGGAATCCTTAGCGCCGGTCTTGTCGGTCGGGTGCTCCCAGATGACGGGCCAGCTCGACACGTGCAGGTCGACGTCCTGCTCGTACTCGTAGTACCGCAGAAGGACCTGGGTGTGTTCCCAGCAGTTGAGGCCGCCGATTTTGACGTCTGGGTGAGCTGTGCTGGGGGCTACGGCTTGGAGGGACTCGCCCTGGCCGTCGCCCCAGTAGGCACGCTCGACGTGGGTGGGCTTGATCTTGCGCCGGTGGTGGACGATGACGCCGTGTTCGTCGATAAATGACTACGCGAAAAGTCAGCTCCAAGTGAAGTGGTACTCTGAGACAGGAGTGCTTGCCTGGGCGATGTACAAGGTATTCTTGTAGCGCTCGCTGTACCCGAGGACCACAAAGACTCCGGCTTCCTTGACGGCGGCGCAGATCCGCTTCATCTCATCCGAATCCTTGACCAGGGAGTTTCGGAAATATTCGTCCATGAATCCAGCGTTCTCTGTAGGGGACCTAGCCCATATGCTCCTTCAAACGTAAGTAATTAGCCAAACACCTGGACAAAGTCCCGAGCAAGGACATGAGTTTTGTCGTGCAGCTACTCACCATGGATATCCGGGGATGAAAACCTCGGGGAATCCAACAACATTGGCCCCCTGACTGGCAGCTTCCTCAATAAGGGCAATTGATTTGTTGACACCGCCCTCGAGGTCTTGCCAAACGGGCTCGGCCTGAATCGCTGCGATCTTGAGCTTGGGAGCCATGGCCGACTTTTTTGTAGAATGTTTAGGTAACCTATTGATGCGTGAGAGTTCTTGTTGGAAAATCTGTATTGGATTCATTTGACTTTATGGGTAGGGACTCTCTATCTCTATTATATTTCGCACGCGTGGTACGCCATTCTTTGCCGCCCCTACATAACCTACATTGGGTTGTGTAGTGTCCTTCCATGGACCATCAGTATCCTATCTGCTACTTGGAGGTCTTCACCTTCCTGTGTCGCTATCGCTATACCTAGATACTGGGTTTCCCCAGATTTGGACCGGATAGGCATTATCCTATCAGCCCCCTCTGTAGATCTTGAGGTCCCGAAAGTTTATTTCAGCTGGGGCTGCTGACTACACCCGCCGGATGCGCCACCGGGTAAGCATTACCCTATCTATGATCGATCTAAAAACAGCCCTCCGTACCGCACGAGAGATTTCAATGATAGAGTCATCTATCACAGTGATGATCGGGAGATTAAGGCGAGCGATTTGATACCTGAGAATTTCTGTCTTTGCTAGACAGGGTAAGTTCTGACTACGAACCAGAGACTTGATAAGGAAGGAGGGCACGTGAGCGGCTTGGCAGTAACAAGCGAGGCAGGCATTTGACTGAGCAAGAGGCGAAATGAAGACTGATATTTATATATAGCTGGGGTCTTGAAATGTTACTACTACGTGGCGCTGCCTTTCTATAGTTAGCTTCAATGCTGGCTTGGTCGTTCAAGCCGATTAAACAATTCTGTACAGCTCGACCATCCGCGAGAAATCTCAATATCTGATGTGATTTGGGGAGTTCGGCAGCGATATAAATCAGCTACACATCCAAGACTAATATATACACTCAGAAAGCTACATAACTAGCCACCTCGTTCTCTGTTTTTCCCCTTCATTTTTTTCATAGCACATAAGCATCCCTAAGCAGGGACATACTTCTTCAGCAGACTATCGTAGTACTTATACGCAGTGCCACTGGGCGGCTCAAAGCTCGAGTACGTGGACGCAGGCCACCAGGGGCCCGCAGCCCACCACAGGGCGCCCTGCCAGACGTCCGAGTTGGCCTTCAGGTGGTCAAGAAGACCCGTCACGGCAGAGAGACACTGGCTGTTTGGCCCGCCGGCAAACTCCCCCAGGACGCCGAGCTTGCCGTTGGCCCTGAGCCAGTTGGTGGCGCCGACGACGCGGTCGACGCCCACGGTAGCCGAGACGCAGTCGCCGCTCGAGCCCGAGCCGTCCGAGTTCAGGTACTGGTGCATCTCGTACACGAGCTTGTTGTTGGGGTCCTTGAGGCCCTTGAGGTTGTCGTTGGTCGTGTTCCACGTCCAAGCCCCCGTCCACGAGTTTCCCTCGGCAAAGATGTACTGTGAGGTTGCGCCGGTCCCACGGATGGCGGTGATGGCGGCTTGGTTGAGGTTTAGCACTAGAGTCTGGTCCATGTCGTGGTATTCATTGTTGATATCGAAGATCTAGTAATGGTATCTTGTTAGATTGTTGTGACTCTTTGTAAATCAAGAAGGCAGTCACTTACGACATTAGCATTGCTCTTGAACTGGCTGGCAAGGTTCTTCCAGAAGGTGCCAAAAGCAGCTGTATCTGTGATGACTGCACCGTTGTATCTACCGTAGTTGTGTGCGTCGAGGACAGCGAATTTGCCTTTCCCAGTAATGTGAGTGACTGTGCTGGTGAGGTTCTTGAGGTACCCGCTGTCCAGCTGTGCAGTGAGGCTTCCGCGAGCCATACGCTCGAGCAAAAATGGAATCCGGAAGACGTTATAGCCCTCGCTGATCAAAGTCTGGTGCAGGTCTCCAGTCAGCACATGCGCACCTGCATAATCTTTGGAAGAATAATGAAAATGAGTTGGGTCGGTCGTACATCAATCGTCGTGGTCGAGGGAAAATAGAAATCCACGCCCCATGTCCCCGGTAAGGCAGTCCCGAATTCCGCGACAGACTCGCTGACACCAAGCCATTTGAGCCCAGATGCAGCCGCCGCCTTAGGCACAACCGCTGCCTGCGCAACAGCAGCAACGGTCAGAGACAGAATGAGTGAAGGTCGCATGGTGGTGAAACGGGTGCTTTCAATGTTGATGGCGCAGAAACAATAGAGTGCGTGAAAAGACAGCACCGGGAACTAGAGGCTTATAAAAGCTGGCTGGCACTCAAATCGAATCATTTTCCCCTGAAAGGTTCTATCCGCTTTGAAGGGCGCCCCGTGATTCGAATGTCTGGCGTTATGGCCCCTCCGGCTCCGATATGAGTGATGGCTCGGTACTACCTCCGTCCCCAAAACGGCAATATCGCACTAGGAGGCATTGCGGATTCTCCTTTGTGGGAATATGCCACGCCACTTGACGGCTTTTAGGGGGTAGCATCAGCCCGGGATTGCTAGTCCACAGAATCGAGTCAGTCACCAATCAATCCACTGCAGGATTCTTCGTCCTAGTATAACACATTCTCATGAATTGAGCCGTCGGGGGAAGGGACGCTAAGTGAGCATAAGCCTTGAAGGGGATATATTACTATGTCACCCTGTGTGAAGCAAAGATTTGTGCCTATGTTACCAATTTCGGACAGCTGATCCGGCAGTGATGGCCCTACTGTACGTGTGCCGAATGACGTGCCAAGACAGGACGACAACGTGCCCTAGCGGGTACGCATGGGAATAAAACCTCCGCGAACTAGACCAACCACGGCGAGAAGGTCACCGCGTTGATGGATCTTGTAACTCCATTTTGCGTTTGGTGACCTCAAGTTGTAGGTGAAGACATAGTAACGACTGTCAAGCCTTCCTAAGCTCCCGTACAAAAGCTCGACACATTCATCACAGGGCTGTTGAATGTAGGCACATGAGTCTTGCAATTCGTCATTGAAGGAGGAAGTCTAGAAGGAAATGGTCCCGAGGGGACCGCTTTTTATGTACACAAAACGAGGGATGTGTGCCGGTGCGGATTCCTCCGTGCGTGTCAAGCAATTGTCCTCAACAAGGGCCTGCCTCCGCTAATCCGTCGGCCTCCTCAACTCCGTCTAGTAGGCTGCGAGATGGCTTCTGGCCGTGCATGGGAGATGTCCTTTCCGCCCTCATTAGGAACGAAGTTCACCTTGAGAGTCATGTTTCCATCGCGCGTAAACCTATCTATTGTGGCCTGCGCTGCCCGCTGTTGGCGTTTGATGGCGTCCGCGAGGAAGCATCTCTCCAGCATGCGTGTGACCTGGCGGTGTCCAGCTCCAACTGCACCGAACAAGTTCTGCCTTCTGGATGGCCTGTAGTTCTCAAGATCGTAGTGATCCTCCTCTAGCTCATTGTCAGTGGGATCGTCGATGTCGGTTGCCTCGCCTGCCTTGTTCTTGTTAGCGATGCACCATTTCCTTGGTGGCCGATTAAGGTAAAAACATATACATGCGACGGTCCAAGGTGCACGCATGATGCAAGTCCACAGACGTTGCTGATGGTTCAGTGCCCTTAATGAACGTACCACTTCCAAAAAGACATCTCTTCGGAATGGCACTTCTCCCACACGCTCCCCTGTTGTTTCGGCTGCTCGGGCTGCTGAGGCGGCTTTGGCTGGGGCATGCTGAATGACCAATTTCCATAGATCGATGAGTCCGTACAGGTATTTCAGAGCTTTCAGAATTGAGCAGACCAAGATTGCCACTGCCTGGAAGTATTGTTTCAGCATTCTGTCGTCATCGTGCCCCCCGAAGACCCTGACCCGTTTCAGGAGCGATTTAACGGTCTCGACAAATGCCAGAGGATTTTCGCTACCTTGTGATCCCTTGCCTGTCGGCAATACGGCATCGAGTGCACATTTCTTGGAGTCACGAGCCATTTTGGCCAGGTCCTTGTAGCACTTTTTCACCTCCTTGTATTGCTTGTACAATTCGGAAGGCCACCGGGACCCAACAAAGCCTTTGAGCACAGCGAGTCTCGGTGTCTCCGGGGCATCTTGCGCTTCCCGGACCTTGTCGCGGAGAGGATTTACATTGTCCTCTATCTCGCCGATCTGCTGAAAAGCACGGACGATGTGTTGTTGCTCGGCCTGGATCGTCTCTCGGTTGCGGTCGTAGAAAGCTTTTGCAGGTTTGAAGCCTTTCGCATTCGTTGGTGACACTTCCTAAGTGCTTTCCATTTCTTTGAAAACATAGCTTGCGTCCTTTTTGAAAAGTGGAAAACTGGCCGCTGAAAGGTATCTCAACCTTGAGCGTATAACCACCCCATGGTCTGCGGGTGGTTCCAGATGCAAGGTCCATTTCTTGCCAGCTAGAGCTTCGAATCTCTTGACATGCTTCTGGGCGTTGGTGGTGTCCTGCGGGCGCGTGTGATCGTCGAATGCGTCCACAATAATCCTGTCGAGTTCCATTGGAATCTTGTAGCCAACCGAGCTTGTTTTCCCGCATCTCATTAGTTAGGGACTCGTTCTGGTGCGAGCAAATTAGGCTTACCTTTTTCTTGGCTCTCCCTGGTTTACGGACATTGCCATTTTCTCAGGGCTCCAAGGCTCCAGTGTCTGAGCCACATCCAGCTCAATGGCATCCCTACGGACGATGGCACAGATGGTGATGGTCTCCCCCGGGACACGCCGAAGCATCTTCGCGATTTCGGTGAGGTCCTGCACCTTACCGCCACCTCCCAGCTTTTTCGAATTTGACCTGCCTCCTTTCGACACCTGTTTGTGTAAATAGGGCAAGGTTGCGGAGCTCGCTATGATACTCTTGTCGTATTTAAGTTCCTTTGCTTTGTCAGGCTCCGTGAGAGGAGGCGATACTGGGCACTTCGGCTGAGGCATGGTTTCTGAGGGAGATTTGTAGCTGCGGTGCTTCTCTTCGTCTTGATTCCGCGCTATCGCGCCCCTGGTCGATTTACTGCTCTTGTGGAGGGTGTTAGCGATAAAAGTATGGCCTAGCGGCAAAGGACCATAGACAGACATACCTGAGGAAAACGCTGAAGCGATTCCAGGGCGGACAGACGTGAACATAGTGGATACGGTCTCAATGGGTGTGCTTTGAGCCGGCAGTGTGTTGTCAGACGATAAGGCGGCTGCTGTAGGCGCTGCAGTTCCACCTTGCGTCGGGTGCGCGTATTCTTGAGGGATTGGTTAGGTACTCGCCCCGTCTCGAAATGGGAGTGGTGGGGCATCGGGATAGAGGGATCCTGAGTGCCCAGGTGCGTGGTTGCGTCAAGGACACCGCGTCTTGTGGCCTCCCCAGACTGTGATGTGCGGGGAGGAGCGTGCGTCTCGACGTGATTCGAGGTGAATTCCTGTCCGTGATAGTGTCCGCTTTCGGTTTATGGGTCAGTTTCGAGTGACGCAGATAGGCTTTCTTGTCTCGATGGGGTTTGTGTGTTGCTCTCTGTGAGGTCTGCAGCTAGGTCGGTAGCTCGCAATGGGTTACCACCTTCAGGCACCCCTCTCCCTTGAAAACCGTAGCGAGCTCCAGTGAGTAAGACAACCAGACCGGACACCGCAATGTCCCTGCTGGGAAAGTCGCTACCTAAGCCCTGAGCTGCTTCGAGGCTCCGAGCCTGGGATGCATGCGTCTCCCTCGGGCCGTGTGAAGCATACGCACGATGGTGGAAGTGAGTGAGTGGCTGGGCCGTCACGGCTCGCAACCATGGAATGGAATTGTGCATGGTCAAATGTTGAGTCACCCGCAGGTACGCATCATCTTCGCCTATTACTTTGATCACTTGACTGCCTGCATTGTTTGAATATCAAACAGCTCCTATCACGGCAAACGCCGACTCCAGTGTCACTGCTTTGGCCAAATAACGACCCCTATGGGCCTCAGCCCCACCATTGAATATCGACAAAATTCGATCAGTAGCTGTCGACCACATTTAAATTGCGTCGGCTTGTGCAAAATCATCTGCAGGAGACATGAGCATTGACTCCTCCTGCCCAGAATGACTCTGGGCTCTGGCTCACTTCATGCAGAGTGTTGAACAAAAGATTTACAATCGCCATCTCAATGTCGTCCGTATTGGCCAGATCCAAGAACTCGACCCTCTGGAAGTACTCGTGGGACGATCGACTGTGATGTTGCCACAGAATTGCGATCTCGGCACTGCCGGAGAATGTGACGTTCAGACACTCGGTGCTGCCCAGGTGGTGTCGCCATGCGCGCCAGCCGATACCTAGGTAAAGATATCTGACGGGCATTTTTGGCTTCCGGATCGCAGTATCCCAAGTACGTACCGCAAGATGAGAGCCCCTGCTGGCAATCTCTCCCTCTCTAACTTTTGAGAATGAGGGATCACATAGTCGGGGAAGTACAATGTTTTTTCATGATAAGACTCATCACTGTTTCTGATACCGATTGCAAGACATGCCTCTTTGTTCCAAAGAACCAGAGCTCTGACAGCCACACAATATGTGATTTTGACCCGTTGTAGGGCGAAAATATCTGCGTTTACTCTCGTATGCCTTGATAGAAAGAAGTCGCCTCGAGCTCTAACACATTATCAAGGAGCGCACCGTGGACGTTCGCTACGGCGGCTTGATAATATGATATTGACAGGAATGCCAACGAATGCGACTATCTGCCCTTTTCAACTACTCTTTCCAAACGGAATTAATGGTCTTAATTTCATGGAGTGTCAGTATTCGCTACGTGGCTACATTAGACCCTGGTGCATCACATACCCATCGTTTCCCCGGCTCGATCTCTGATCATGGATCCCGCATACCCATCTCACACAGTTGGTCTATGTACGCCTGGGTGCGACTTGTCATCATCTGCCTGGTGAGATCTTGGCTGCGATGAATATTTAGTCTACAAGTTTGTACATATCGAGCTCGACTCGTGGACGATGCTGATCTTGTCCAACAAAGTCCAAGAGCCAGCCCTTTGATTCCAGGTTCATCTACTATATATACACTGTGAAACACTTCCCTAGGGACTCGATCAGGTCCAAGGGTCCAATTTGCAGTCAGGAAGTAAAACGACCATTTTAGCCATGCACCTTTGACACTGAATATCCGTATGAACGGAGCGCACCGATGCTGTAGCTTGGCGCCAGACGTCACTAGCACACTTGCATCCGGGGTTGTTGCAAGCCGCATCCTCGAGTATTACTTCAAAACCCCCAAGTTACACGAGTGCTCTTTGATAACTGCTTGTTAAAGTTGACTGGTGTCTCATTTTCATCGACTTCAGATACGCCTTCCTCCCTGGGCCATCCAACATTGTGGCAACAGCTAAAGACCTTGTGTGCGGCTCAAGCTCGCAGCTAACGGCATTCCACTGATTTACCGTGTCCCAGTTGAACGTGCTCTAGTCTGAATCCCATATGCAGGAACCTCAGCAGCACTACTCGGTACACACTACATCGACCTGCTTATGTAAAAGCCATTCAGGAAGACGGCACGGTGGCGCGAACCTGCCATGTTCCTGACGCGGTGCTTCGCGACTCCACTCAGTCCCATGCTGGGATAAGACGTGATGATTGGCTGCTCACGGATGCGTCCACTTGAAACGCAGCCAATCCCCACCTTTGACCGACTCTGCGCTGCTGCAGACCTGCGGCACCTGCGCAGCGCAGTGTCTGGTTTGGTCTGCCCCTGCAGCTGGCTTCTGCACCTCTTCCCGCCAGCCCGCCCATTCAGTACAACTCGACGAGGAGGAGACTGCCGTTCCTAGTCTGATCTCCCCCAATACATCCATCCATCCTCTTCTTGGTGATCTTGTATTGCCTTCGTCAGAATTGTCCGTCAGGAGAAGCAAATCGTACAGATAGCTTCTAGACAAATCTGCAGTCTTCTTGATACGAGGCGTGGGTTTCCCTGTCCAGATCCCGCAGTCATCATCCTTCTGTCCATCCTCTGCCTACTGTGGTTGTTGAGCTGCCCCTCTTTCCGCGCCTCTCCCTCACTTCCAAGGTTCCTAGACGCCAGCTCGTCATCCGTTCAACCAAGTCGATCAGTCAATCAATCAATCAATCCGTCAGACGCCGGGGCGTCCTCCCTGCATTATTGTCTGATTATCTCCTGCATTTGTACCATTCCAAAACAGACCAACCTGCGGCCTAGTCCAGGCGTCCCGTCAGGCACTTTCTCTTTGCATCCTTCCAGCTTCGAGCTAGCAATTTTCCACTTTACGCGATCGGCTCAATCACGAAAGTTCGCGTCACCCGTCGCCCGTCACCCCGTCCAGGATTGCCTTTCCTTCTTCCATCTTTAAACCCCGGCACAAGCCAGGTCCTGGGGACTCCACGCCGAACTCCTCCAGACTTCTGCGAGATCCATCTCGGCCCATCAGTTGCAGCGCTGTAACTGGCCCTTTGATTGCTTGTTCGGTAAGTCTGCAGACCCCGGCTGCTGCGTGATGGGAGCTGGAGTGCAGCAGCAGGGCAGATCCTCCCCTCCCCACCCGAGCTGCCAGCTTGCCAGCTTCCCAGCTTCCAACATGCCCATGCCCCAAGCTTGATCCTCCTCCTTGTCACCACACCACCCCCTTCGACCCAATCAAGCCCTCAATCCCGTCTCTTCTTTTTCTTTCGCCTTACCACGACTCCCCTCACCCGCCGAACCAACCAACCTTATCGCCAATTGAATTCCTGGGCCACGATCCCGAACAGTCGGCCGTGGTGTGCCTCTGGACCCAGCTTCTCGGCCGTCAGCAGGGACAAGGGACATGCCGGTCTAACAGCGCATCAGAAGCAGGATTGTCCTCTCGCCCTATCAGGCTTCTCGAACTCGACAGCCGCCCGCCTAAACACCTGCGAGACGGGACCAAGACCACTGGTCGCACACCACCCTCGTCCTGCTTGTCACCTTGTACCAATCCCAATCTCCGAATACCACCATACGACTAGTCCCGGCTGCTGGCGCAGCTCGTCGCATGAAGCATTAACCGTACCTGGCCTCGTCGACTTCGGCCACCCCCCCTCTTGAGACCTCTCCAGTCACCTCGCGCCGATCCACCACCGCCACCCCTTCTCAAGTACCACACGGCAACCCGCACGCCAGCAACTTGGTGTAATAAGACAATACCCGCCCACACCTTTTCTCTCTCTCTCTTTGCCTGAGGCCTTTTCCCCTCTTCTCCTCTTTTTTTCAATCTCAGTTCCATAATCCCATTCCAATCTGGTCGATTCATTCAATCCAAGTCCGAAGGAGAACGATCAAAGTTGTGGCTCCACAATCCCGGCCGAGTCGCTTCTCACCGGGCAGAAGTTGATCCCCTCTCATTGGCTCCACACCGCCTGCGAGGAGCACAATTCCGCCCCTCTCAGTCTCGACCTGTCAAGCACATCAGACAACCTGCAGCTTGACGCTCCGACCCTCCCCAAACCCTATCCCATTATCATTGGGCTGGGATTGGCAACTTCGAGATCCCCATCGCATTGTGCATCGGTCTACCCAACCGGCTCCGGCTTCAAGCTTGCCTGGCCTGTCCGACACCGTGTTTGTTTGTTTATCGGCGGTCCTCAGGCCCCCTCTTCGCACAATGGCAGCTGTCACACGTCAGCCGTTCGCGCCTCTTGACGGGACACGGCTTCAGAGTTTGACCAGCGCAAGGAACCAGCAAGCATGTGAGTTGTTTCCCACCAACGGTCTACGTCTTCTTCCATCACAGCGAGGCTGTTGGCTTGTGTTTCTGATTGAGCTCTGCGACCGGAGCTGGTCTCGTCCTACCACCCTGCCTATGGTGAACGTCAACCAGTGCTAACGACTCAGCAGCCATCGCACTGTCGTCTCCTGGAAAGCGCAAGGTCGCTGAATTTCTCAATGTCGATGACTTCGAGAATGTCGACCCTGCACTCCTGTTCTCCAAGAGGTCGAAAGCAGCCGACAGCTCCAGCAAGGAATTCTTCAAGCCGCCCTCATTCATCATCACCAAGTCGTCTTCTACCTCGGCATTACCCAACAGCAAAGATGGGATATCTACTTCAGTATTCAGCAGCCCTCTGAAAGGCGCATCGCCACGTCCACGGTCCATTTTGAACCCGAAGTCACCGGCCAAGAAACTCAGCAGTCTTTCTCGCGGCACCAGCAGCCCCATGTCCGCACCGGCAGGCCGCTCCCCGACCCGTGGTAACAAGCGGATCGGCATCCTGAACAGGCGGCGAACGGGAACTTTTACCCGAATCGATCCACCGACATTCAGCCTTTCGTCGACTCCATTCTCCCTCGAGGCCGCCATCAAGGGCACAGTGCCAAGCTATGCCACGAAGACCAACGCTGGCTCCGCCACATCGTCACTGTCAGTGTCGAATTCAGACGATTTCTATGGCTCAAATCTGAAATCTTCATGGGAATTCGACATCCACGAGGACACCCCCGAGCAGGAGATGACCAACCTCCTGCAGCACAGCACATGTCGACTTGACATTAGTAGCGACGAGGAGTGCCAGCGGAAGTCGAGCCGGGAGAAGGCCGAGGGCCGGGGCAAGGAGAACGTCCCACCTGCTGATGACGTTTCTCAAACCTCCGCGCGCAGAACGACGACGATGAGCGAGGGCGGAATGGAGTACGAGAAGCCTCGTACGGCACTCGGTGATCTCAACGTAGAAGACTTCTACGCCGAGGGCTGCGATCTCGCATCTGTGTTCATCGTCCCAGAGGACGAGGACGACGGCACAGTCGTGGATGGAGAACAGCCAGAGAAATCCCAGGTTGAGCAATCCTCTGCGTCCAACGACAGTGCTGCTTCAGAACCGAGTCTCGAGACCAAGGCCACCGTCGAGCAAATAGCCGAGCCAGAGGGATCGGAAGAGCCCGTCACGCTGGCGACTCTTGAGCCTGTAGAAGGCACAGGCGAGAGCTTTGACCTGTGGGAGAGCTCCAGTGCCAAGGAGGAGGGAGACGGCGCGCCGAGCCCAATGCCCGCTTCTCCTGCTTCAGAAACGGGCGAGGATTTCGGTGATGAGGGCTAAACGCTCGCATTGCGTATCTCTCCGTTGCTTGCATTTATTGTGTTTTCCGGAGTTAGTTTGGACAAGGCTGGGGTTGCGGCCATTGGAGTACATGGCTTGCTCAGGTGGTATTTGAAGCGTTTGATATTTGTGTTCATCCTTCAAGATTTGCTTTTGCTGGGTCCTTCGGTATGGTCGGCAGGGTCAGGATGGATGGTCGGGTCGGTTACGGGAACGGGACTGTTCAAGGCGTATGAGTCGGTGGGTGAGGTGCAGACCTGCGCCAGTAAACGCTCCTTCCATAGAGCCCGTAACGGGCTTGCGCTGCTGTAAATGGTAATAGAGATATTGTTCAGATTCAAACATTGCGAGTGGGATGCGAGAACCGAACGTGCAGTTGCTGTCATACCCCCTAGGATTTGCTCGCAGCATCGCGTACTAAATGCGTCCTGGTCGGCAATTGCGCAACAACAGGGTGTTGAGGTGATCTCATAAAATAACTTGCTATCGTTTGCACCCCCCAGCTTTTCTATGAGACAGTTCCAATGTGACAGAAGGTAGCATCTTCTATGCGGTCCATGCGGACTGTTTCGACACGAAAAAAGGGCCCCACCACGAGACGACAGAGCCGCGAGCATGCTAAGCTAGCTAAGGCCGCGTAGTCTCAACCTTAACAAGCGACAGCCAACGACGCGGATATCGACAAGCTTACTCAACGGTCCCCTACATTCGCGTTACCGACATCAGACTAACCACATACTTGCCAAACACTAGAGTGCTCTTTTCTCTCAGGCTAGTTCCCCCGTCTCTGCGTAATAACACCCGACCATGTCCGCGGCGAACGAGCAACCGGGCGAGCCAAGCGGGCCTGCTGTGGCGCGCGGCGCGTTCATCGTGCTCGAGGGCATGGACAGGAGCGGCAAGACGACGCAGGTCAAGCTGCTGCAGAGCCGGCTCATTGAGGCTGGGAGGAGGGTGCAGCTTATGCGGTTTCCTGGTGAGTTGCTTGGGTCGTTTTGTGCTGGTGAGGAACGGGCTCACGGTGGAGCGGTGGTTGTTTGGCAGAGGAGACTCTGGGGTGAATGGGCCGGTAGTGTGAATGGGGCTGGTTCTTGGGGGGTGAAGGTTTAAGTTCTGGGACTGTATCTGAGGCTGCTCAAGTGAGCGAGGCTGCTCTTTTATATCCCAGGACGATGGGTCTGCTGTTCATCACCTACATGCCTTCTCATCCCCCCGTCCCCATCACGACATCAACCACCTCACGCAGGACCAACCTACTAACACCCACGCCAGACCGCACAACCCCAACGGGCCAGATAATAAACCAATACCTCTCCTCCTCAGCCACCCTCCCAGACCAGTCAATCCACCTCCTCTTCACGGCAAACAGGTGGGAGGCGGCCCCCACCATCACCGCCCTGCTGTCCCAGGGCGTCACCATCGTCTGCGACAGGTACTACTACTCGGGGATGGTCTACAGCGCGGCCAAGGACAACCCGGCCCTGAGGCTCCCCTGGGCCCGCGCCCCCGAGGTGGGGCTTCCCCGGCCCGACGCCGTCGTGTTCCTGGACCTGGACGAGGCGGACGCGCGGGTGCGGGGCGGGTTCGGCGAGGAGAGATACGAGACGGAGGAGATGCAGCGGCGGGTCCGGGCGCTGTTCTGGGGCCTCGAGGGCGGCGAGGTCGACGCGGTGTCGTATGATGAGGAGGCGGAGGACTTGGTTGTTGTTGATGCTGGGGGCAGTGTTGAGGAGGTTATGGAGGAAATCTGGAAGGTTGTTAGGCCGAGGGTTGAGGCGGTTGAGTGTGGGAAGTCCGGGAAGGAGGTGAGGACGGTTTCGTGACGGATGGGTGGTTGGGACGTCACGGTTGAGGATGGTCAGTGTACGGACGGGTCGGTCTACTCGCATTACCACACACGTTCATGTCAATAGCGAGGTGTGGACGGGAGTCAAGGTGCATCTAGGAATTCTAATGTTTGGGCTGAGATGGCATTCCCGGCTGCCATATTATGCTTTTGGTTGAATATAGAGGAGTTGAGCCCACAAAACGCCGATTTTTCACACAGCTGACCGACCCCATCCCCAGATGAATGCTCCGATGTTGAATACCATTGGCGGGCATGATGAATGCCATATTGCGCCCGATCTACCGCCCCTGTCCGTGATCTCCCAAAAATAACGCCGAGATTCGTATGCAAAACCAGACACGCTCCATGACGACGCGCAGGCGTGTTGGCGCGTTGCCGCTCCTTGTAATGAGTTGATCATCCAGCCTCTCCAGTGAGGGCACCTTGTACACATCGTGTACCACGAGACACAGCTGGGGGGACAGATGCCCACTGCTACATCCCAATCACGTTTTCCAGCGTCACAAGATTTTACCATTAGACCCGGCGGTTGACGCTGATCAGGTTTAGGAACTCATTTCTCGTCTTCTCCTTGCGCTCGAAGCACCCCAGCACACAGCTCGTGATTGTGCTCGTGCTGGTCTTCTCGACGCCCCTCATGACCATGCACAGGTGGCTGGACTCCATGACGACCGCGACACCCTGGGGCTCGAGGACCTCCATGATGGCATTGGCGACCTCCTTGGTCAGCCGCTCTTGGATCTGCAGCCGGCGGGCGAACAGCTCCGCGATCCGGGGCAGCTTCGAGATGCCGATGACGGACTGGTTGGGGATATACCCGATATGCATCTACCAACGGGCGTCAGCTCTCACAACACCAAAGCAAAGCGCATATATCATGTCCCCAAACATCTATCCGACGTGCCCGGCAGAACTTACCTTGCCGGTGAACGGCACAAGATGGTGCTCGCACATGCTGAACACCTCAATGTCCTTGACGATGACCATCTCGTTGTGGCCCTCCTCGAAGATGGCGCCGTTGACGATGTCGCGCACGTTCTGCTGGTAGCCCTTGGTGAAGAAGAGCATGGCCTTGGCGTAGCGCTCGGGCGTGGCCAGCAGGCCCTCGCGGTCGGCGTCCTCGCCCACGCACTCGAGTATCGTCCGCACGGCGCCGCACATGCGCGCCAGCCGCTTGTCCGCCTGCTCCTTGGTCTCCTCCAGCCGCTCGCGCGTCCCCGAGCTCGGCCGCGACAGCCCGTCGAAGTCGATCACCGGGCTCGGCGACCGCGTCACCGTCCCGCTGGCGGCGCCCGTGGTGGTGTTGTTGGAAGGGGTGGTGGTCGTGGTAATGGCCGTCTCGGCGGGGGTGGTGGTGGTGTGGTGCGCCGTGGACTTCTTGGACTTCTTCTTCTTGGGGCGGTCGGGGATATCTCGGGGGTCTCGCGCGGGGGCGCTGATGCTGTCTCGCCTCTCGTGGGCGCCGTTGACCTTGTGGTGTTTGCGCTTCTTGCTGCCGGATCGCTCCTCGCCCGCGGGGTGCGCATTGCGCCGCCCGCCGGAAGACGAGCTGGTGATGCTTGCTGTATCCATTTTTTCTGCGGATGGCATTTGGATTCCTTGAGCGTCTGGCTGTTCCCCAGTCTCGTATGCCTGCGTCTGGAGGTGGTATATAAATATTCGCTAGTCGTTTGTTCTCATGCAGGTCAGGGAGAATTTGCGAAGGGAAGAAACAAAGGGATCAGGCAAGCATCTGCTATTTGTCGATTGGCAATCGATCATGTATAGGGAGAATAAAAAGGACCTCAGGAAGACCAATTGAGGGCTGTAGGAATGAGTCGAGCCCGCCTCCAGGGATTGTTCGGGCTCCGATGCAGCTGACCGAAGATAGGAAGAAACGGTCTAATACATCGTAGCCCCAGGCAAATTTGCTGCGATGGCTGACTTGCACTGACTCTCGCCCGAGTTCCCCGTGCCTGCGTGGGCCGGCGCTGGCCGCCGCGGTCGGGGGAGCTTGTCAGGGTCCTGCAGCGGGGGAAAGCTCCAGTCAGCCAGCCCGCCGTTCCTTATCTTATCAGGCCTAGTGGAGCAGCACTCCCTGCTCGTCCGGGGTTGCGCTACTGCAGCAGTGGGCCGTCGGTTGTGTACTCGACTTCAACAACCTCGCGCAAACGTCACTTCTCTGGCATCCTCTTCCCCAAAGCCCTTCTCATCGCGCCGTCGTTGTTCCTCGCAACACCCACTGGTCCTTCAAGACAAGCACTGCTAGTCTTTCAACCATTGCATACAGTTCTATCATCCTCTCTTAGATACTGGGCCGGCGCACGCCGCAATCTCGCTCGCATTACGCTGTCAAGATGAGCTCGCCGCCGTATCAAAGCCAAACCTCTCCGCCAGCGCACTCTCCTCCCTACCCATCACACTCCCAACTGCCCGCCCTCAACACACTCGCAAATGGCCCAGGCTCGTCCAAGAAGCGCTCGGCCGGCGACGGCGGCCCCTCGCCCTCCATTAAGCGCAGGAAGCCCTCCACAATGTCCATCACCTCAGTCGGCTCCGCCCACCCGCTCCGCCAAACATCCTTCCCGCCAGACGAGTCTCCATTCGCCGCACGATCCCCTAGCGTGGGTTTCGACAACGACAACGTCAGCATGGTGTCCGGCTCTGCTGTTTCGGTCAGCGCGCCAGCGAAGAAGAAGCGCGGTCGTAAGAGCAAGGCCGATAAGGCTCGCGAGGCTGCCGAAAAGGAGGGAACGCCAAGCGCTGTCGGGGGCAGGGCCATGACCGCGGCCAGCGGCAGGAGTGGAGCTGGCAGGGGCGCGGCGAGTGCCGTCGGGGATGACGGCGCGGATGATGAGGAAGAGGATGACAAGGACATCAAGACCAAGATGGGAGTTGCCCAATTTGAGAGGAGCAGGGAGGAGCGCGAGGAGGAGAAGAAGTTGCGATTCATGCTCGTTCAGCAGATGGATAAGGACCAGACTGAGAGGTACGAGATGTGGCACGCCGCAAAGCTGACCGAGAGCGTCGTGAAGAGGGTAAGCACTTGGAGATCAATCCCTATCCTGCCAACCGCATTCTTGTGAAAATGATCCTGACTGTGCGTCTACTACAGATCGTCAACGCTGCAGTCTCGCAATCTGTTCCTGCCAATGTCACCAAGGCAATGCAGTCGGTTGCCAAGGTCTTCATCGGCGACATCATCGAAAAATCACGAAGGGTGCAGTCAGAGTGGGTGGAGAAGTCGGGCGAGCCACAAGCCGAGGAGGGCGTGTCTTTTCCTCCATGGCCCTACGAGGAAGAAGAGCATTGGGACGAGCCCGAGGACGGTCGACCCAGATCGACACACCCCAAGGTCAAGCCCAAGGAGCCGCCCAGGGGTGCTCTACGTCCAGATCACGTGCGCGAGGCGTGGAGACGGTACAAGCAAGGTGCCGAGGGCGGCAATGTTGGCGGGCTGGGCTTGTGGCACTTGCAGCAAAGCAGTGGGATTGAGAGGTTTGGTGTGAAGAGCCGTGGCCGTCGCTTGTTCAAGTAAGCAGCTTGATTAGGTGGACAGTCACGACTCCTTTCCAATCCCTGTGGTGATTTTCGGCTGGTGGAATCACCAGTCATTCAACATGCGCATTCGCGTCACAGTCGTGCCCTGCGACATCGCGCGAGTTGGGAGACACGTTCTTGCACATTATTTCCGGAAGGCTCGCCAAAGCGCGTCTTTCCATACAGTTTCGGGGCGACGGAGAAAGCAGAGTCAGCAATAATGATACCCATCGGAGGCCTGTTAAACTCCGGAAGATCATCCATCAGGGATCACACCGAACCAATTTCAAGGAATCACCTGACAGCCCACGGTTCAAGGGAATTGATCTGGTGCCTGGCTTGAGTGACGAAATGTGGCCGGGCCAACTTGATCGCGGACGATCAGCTGCAGATACGAGGCCGTACATGCTTGCATGCACACGATATACTCCCAACGGCGGGGGCTAATGCGTAGAGGTTGCTGCACCTGCACCACACCGAGATGAGATGGATCGCATAGTGCCAAAGAAGGGAGTATTCGTCATCTCGAGCAACAATGTGCCTTTCCCACCCTCCACTACGTCGCCACTACCCCAATTCCCCAGATTCTTGGCGCACCTGGCCGCTCGTGGGGAAGCACACTATGCCTCGGTGAAAAGCCGTCCACATGCCATTGCAAGGGTCGACTTTCGGCAACGGCCAACTGAGGCTTGAAGGAGTGGTTGTCGTGCAATTAGAGTTCCCCCATATCCACATATACTAATCCTTACCGGGCGGGCCCATGCGAGAGTCCAATTTTATCTGGGTCTGGGGAAAAGGCGACCTTGCGATGATCTGCGATCTCGAAGTACCACTTCCAGGCGAGTGGGCTGTGGACCAGGGTAGAACCGGCGTGTTGTCGAGCCAGCGTGCTTGCAGGCTTGCTGCGTGTCACACACGACGATGGTGGCACTCTGCGGTACACGGGCGGGTTGGCACCGCACAGGAATTCCACTCGGACAGGTCTCGTCACCCGTTTCATTTTATTTATGGCGAATGACGGCGGGAGGAGGCGGGCAGGACAGGCCCAAAGCGGGAAGAGGGCGCGACTAACACAACTGCGGGGGATCGCCTCTGGGGGGGCTGCCTGGGCGGTTCTGAGTGGAAGTCTACTATAGTGCCTTCCATGAATGCGGTAAGTGAAGCGCACCGCAGTTTCAAAAATCCCACCCTATCCTGGAACCGACCACATCTGCTCGGCGAGGCTGGCAAGCTGGCAAGCTGGCAAGCTGGCCAACGCAACGTGCGCAACTGCCCGGCTTTCCCTCCCACCCCAGCACATCATCAATATGCAGATCCCCGGCCTACCAACAGGATGCCCGGAATAATAGCAAAACCTGCTAAGCCTCTCCTCCTTGTTTCGGCCTCTTCCAGCGCAGACGGCGGCCCGCCACAGCGATTGGTGGTTCACATACCCCGACTCCCTGCGCGGGTGCCTTTCGGCTCACGTCTATTTGCTTTGCTTTGCTTGCTTTGCAACGTCGGGCGTCATCTGGAGGCAGGGAACTCTGCGCAGGTCTGGTCTTGTCTGGGAATCGAATGACATGCTGTCACCCCTTCTCTGAGACTCGCATGAGTTCATCCCTCTGGATGTGCACTCGGACCACAGTTAATTATCGAGCTGTCGACCTGTTACCTAACAACGTCACACCCGGTGGCATCCTCTTGGCGGGTATCAAGTACCTCAAGTCGAGCTCTGGATCCTTCTCTGGCGGTCTTTGGCCCGGCGGGCCCGTGTTGACGATGCAGCCACCGCGCGTCTAGCCTGCTCTGGACTGTGCAGTAGTCACCTGTCAGCTCAGGCACGGCTCTACCTGCCCTCCCCCTCCCTTCTTCGGTGTGGTGTGGATTGGCCAGAAGCTCGGGGAAATTTGGATGGGCAGCCCCCGTTGCTCAACTGTAAGGTCCTTGGCTACGGCAGACATGCTCCAAATGCGGACACTTGCTTGTTGGTTTCAAGGATGCCTTCTTGGGAAGCCCAGGGTGGCGGAGGTGTAAGTGTGAGACGATGGCTGGCTGGGATGGGCCTTCCGTCATTCCCATCACTCACATCACATCAATGGACTGGGTATCGGCCGAGGGACTGGCACACAAAAGCTTGTGACGAGGTCTGCTATGTCTATATGAACTGACGTACCCCCTCCAGCCTTTATCCCTCGATGCGTCTTCGGAGTTTATCAAAGGGACGAGTTCTGTTGTCATAACTGTATCACCAACCCAATTTACACAAACCCAACACTCGTTGTCGACGAAAGTCAATCCTCCACATATCTCATCATGAAGTACTCACTCACCCTCGTCGCCCTGGCCGCAGGCGTTCACGCCACCAACCTCCCGAGGGTCGTCCTCGCGCGTGACCTGGCCACCATCCAGGGTGTGATCGGCGACGTCTCGACGAAGCTGACGGCCCTCAACGACGCGGCCCAGAGCTTCAGCGGCGACGCGGCCGGCCTGACGTCGGCGTCGAGCGACCTGTCCAGCACCATCAAGTCGGGCACCAGCACCGTGTCGGGCACCGACCAGCTGACGCTCACCGACGCCGTCTCGCTGCAGTCGACGGTGCAGGGCCTGCAGACCAACGCGCAGACGCTCGTCGACAACCTGGCGTCCAAGAAGACGGCCATCGAGCAGGCCGGCCTCTGCGACACCGTCTCGCAGCAGTCCTCGGGCCTGTCCACCGACTCCCAGGCCCTCATCGACGCAGTCGTCTCAAAGGTGCCCCAGGAGGCCCAGTCCATCGCGCAGAACCTCGTCGCCGGCTTCACCGCCACCCTCGCCCAGAACCAGGCCAACTTTGCGCAGGGCAACTGCACCAACGCCAGCGGCGGCGGCGGCGGCGGTGGTGGCGCCTCCTCCACCGGCAGCGGCTCCTCGCCTTCCAGCTCCGCCAGCTCCGGCGGCTCCTCCGCGTCCGCACCGACTGCCACCAGCGGCGGTGGCGCCTCTGGTGGTGGCAGCAACGCCACTCACACCGGCAGCGGTGGTGCGTCCCCGACCTCGTCTTCCCCGACTGTCGTCACCGCTGCTGCGGTCGCCAACGGTGTCCCCATCGCTGGTCTCCTCGGTCTCCTCGCTTTCCTCTTCTAAGCGGCGAGTCACCGCATGGGGTAGATGTAATCGGAAGTTGAGTAGGGAGGGCAGGGGTTCTGTATGGGTTAGCAAAGGTGTGCATGGTGATGGCATCTAACGGGGCGGTCTGGCACTGCATCGGTGTGAGAGACGGAGATGAGTAGGGGGCGCCTTTTTCCAACTTCACAGGAGTGTTTCTAGGTGTCGGTGGACCAGGGGTTGCTCTAATCGTGTCACTTGCGGCTCTTGGGCGCCATCTTTTACGTGTGAAAAAGTAAATACCGAGAATATACACATACACACACCCATCCTGGCTGCGAGTAAAACCATTTACCGTGGTGTCCTTTTGCATCTATTTCCTGAGTGACTGCGATACCTTGACCGAGAGAAGGTGCCGAAATAAAGGCGGGTGGTAAGCAATGTAGTCGAAACGATTCCTGCAGGGTATCCAACAGGCATTTGGAAGACTCCGGCAATTGAAACTCGAGGACCTAGCCTGCCACGACAGCCAAGCCCACTGGGATATTGCTGAATCCAAGCCTTATGAGCAACAGTGTTGGCCTTGAGATTCGTTCTGCTGGCGCCCTTCTGTCACCGTAGCTTCGCAGGAAACTGGCACTAGCTCCAAACTCTGTTTGTCCATCTCCATGAAGGACATCTGACAAACTGGCAGTGGTGCAAGTCTAATTCGTTGATGCTATTAGCGCCGACATTGCCAACTTCCGCAAGCTTTCCTAGGTGGCTGGTTTCTGCCAGCCCGTGGAGGTTTCAGCTTCTTGGCATTGGATCGCCAGCTCAGCTGTGCTCATTTCTGACGATGTCTTCTCAGACTGTAGTCCAAGATACGCATGTGTTATGGTACGGGTTCTGTCACCCAAGTTCAGTTTCCCTTCTCGTCGTTTGCCAGTGGTTCACTTGCCCGGCCAACCTTGGAACTCATGGAAATGGTGAGACCAAGACCAAGCACCAAATCAAGTTTCGCGAGTGCTAGCGTGACATTAATATAAATGGTGGTCTACTGGTCAAATTAGAATACCTACCGTCTGCTATCAGACATGGCTATGAATCGTTTTGGATATTTCACGGTGATGTAAACGTGGTGAGGCAATACGCCCGCCCCCGCCCCCTCTTGTTTTGGGGAATAGCTCCAGCCTCTAACAAGCCATTCCTTCCTTTGGTGGCAGTCAGATCATCACAGATCATATAACAGTGTAGAGTGACTATGCGTGAGTGTCTTGGAAACTGAGTAAACCTCCGATGCCCCGGTTGGCGTCGACGAGCTTTCTCTGTGATGATCAAGGCGAATTTTCCATGATCTCTGGTCCAGAGCTGAGATACCGAGATACGAACTATATATGTGAGTATATAGTCAGATATGTTAGTCTGGATTATAGCTTCGCCTGTAAAGTCCCACAGAATTGTCTTCATTCTCAAGAGAATAGTAGCATCGTCGCTGAAAAGTCGATTGTTTGCTTATTACCGGCAGCGCTGCCTCCATTGCGTCCCCAGACGATATATGACGAGTAATTCTGTTTCTCATCAGGTGGATACATACATGATATATCACATAGAAATGGCGCAAAGATCAAGGCTGCAAGTACTGCCCAACTTACGTGTCAGACGAGCATGGTGAGCCTCCAGCCCTGCGGGTTGGCGCTACTGGTGGATGACACAAAACACAAACCACAACCCACAAACCAAATGAAATCATAATCTTGACTCTCATCCCAGAATAGCCTAGGCCATCTGAGGCGAAGTGGTGGCGCATACTGGCTCATGCTTCCCACTGCTATCTAGAAGCCAAGTACCCAAGAAGGCTGCCAGGCACAGCCAAAGATTGATAGCATCGCCATATGCTTGACCCGGAATATACTAGTGGCGTGACTTCCAAGCGAAGCTAAGACATTTCCAGACATTTTCACTCGCACTCTGCTGAGCGGAAAAGAACAAAATCTCACGGATGATTGCTCATAAACTCTAACAGGGGGTTCAGCTTACGGCTCGGGAGTGTGCTGACAGGAGACCCTGCATGCATCTTGCATCGCAGTTGGCCAAGGCTGTGCCAGAGCTGTGTCAAGTACATTCCTGCAGGTCATTTTATTGTACGGCACAGCAGGCTGATACAGAAGAGACGCATCCAAGCAGGCAGTGAAATGCAGATGTGATTCGCTGAGAGTATCACTGAACTTGGCCAAACTATACAAATGTATCAAGTTGGAATTCGGCAATCGGTCTTTCGTCGCAAGATCACAAGGGATATTAGAAATCAAGTGCATGTCACAAATATTGAAGCCTTACAGTAATCTTATCATTTCTCACGCATTGGGGGCCAACGCCCACGCGAAAACAACCATCGAAACCTGGAGCGGCTGGATCGCACGGGCTGGAATAAGAACATGGTCCGAACTTGGTCCGAAATGACAATGGACTTGTGTGTGTTGACATTCTGGAACCAACTGCGTTTTCTGTGCCGCATCGCACCCATCTCGGACCCAGCCCGCGCAGCTGCGCCTCACACATGCGTCCAACCCTCTCCAACTTGCATCTCAGGTCTCAGCGCCGCTGCAGGCTCAAGGCACTGCAATGTGCTAGTGCGACAGTATAATATGTCTGGGGATGCAAGCTCCTCATCGTCGCCATGGCTTGTGGCCCTCGCCAGCACAGTTTCATTGCTTGGACATCGACGAGTCTCTTTTCTACCTCCAAAATTGCTGACAGCAGCCTTTATTTGAATTGATTTCAAAATGCTCTGTCGGTGGACTCACGCCGCGGTAGTGGCTATCGCTATTCCATTCGTCATTGGGAGCTCACAGGGTTCCTCGGGTCCGGTTCAGGTTCTCGAAACCCGTCGCGGTACGCTTCCAAGTGGCGATGAAGCTCTACATGATCTGCAAAGAGACCTGGTTACTGCGGGTATCAAGAAGCGCGATTCAGACACTCGCCTCTTCAAGACCAATGGGTCTCTGGATTTGATGTGGAACGATGCAACTTTCTTCAGCTAGTGAGTGTAATCATGGCATCGCGTTGCCAACGTCTGGTTCCAGCTCTAACCTTTCCCTTTATCAACGTTGAAGTGACTCATTGTCGATATCATGCGTCACCTGCTACGTCAAGGGCACAGCATATGCCAGCTTGGCTGTCGACGGCGATTTCAACTTCACCCAGGCCTTGACAGAGTTTCACGATCAGTTTTGGCCAGAGGTACATAATATTAGCATCGAGGTCTGGGACCAGTTCAAGAATTGGTCACATTATGTCGCCGATAACGTCACCGACACTGTCGGAGACAACGTTGTCTCGTTCTTCGAGTCCGGTGATGTTGATGAGCTCGACATCGACTGGAGCGCCTACTCGTTCCCGACCCTCGACGTAGACTTCGAGATGAATCTGACCAACATCCCGGAGACCACAATGACCCTCGAATTTGATGGACTAGAGCTTTACTTTGAGCTTGATGCCACGTTGGACGCAGCGCAGACCTACAAGGTCGACTTGTATCCTCCGGGATGGTACCAGCCAGCCGGAATTAAAATTGGGGATCAACTAGTCGGCGTTGTCATCACGCTCGAGTTGCTATTGACATTAAGCACTGAAGTCAGTATTTCCACAGGTGTGCATGTCAAATTCGACGACGGTTTGGCAATGGAAATTGCCATGTTTGGCAGTGACGTCTCCAGCATCACACTGTAAGTCTGCCATCCCGCGCCCTTTGATACTTTCACCACAAAACCACTAATATCCTCGCAGCACGGACGGTTCATTCGAGTTCCTCCCAGTTACTGTAGCCACAAGTGGTGTCGTCTTCGACGCGACTGTCCGCATGGGAGTCACCGCAGGCTTGAACATGTCTTCAGACCTCGGGAAGGAATTCATCAAGCTTGGGGCCGGTTCCTCAGCGACGGTGTACGCAGACCTCGCTCGGTTCACCACGAACATCACCACGCCAGAGACTCTAGAACTAGACACGAGGGACGACCACTGCCGCATGCCCGTGGTGCAATCCTACGAGTTCGGCCTCGGTGCCCTCGCCGGAGCTTTCGTCCAGTTCAGAGACGAGAAATGGGGGCCCACGCCCGAGACGAGCGTTCAAATTTACTACACCACGCTGTACTCGGCGTGCGCCATCGACCCGGCTTCCGCAACGACAGCTGTGGCGGCGAAACAGACGGCACCGGCTCTACTGGCTGAGCGCGCCGACTTGACCGCGACGGAAGTCACCAGCGTCGTCACGGTCACCAACGTCGTCTGCCAGTCGGCGGGGCTGAGGAACTGCCCTGCCTCGCTGCAGACCACCGTCCAGGTGACCACGACTTCAACGGCGATCGTGTCGGTGGCTGAGGGAGAAGACCCAGTCTTCCCTGCCACAGCGACGACCGGCAGAATCGCCGCCGTCACGGCCTTTGGCGATGCCGTCCAGAAGTTACAGGCATCAAGCGGCAGTCCCGTCTCCTACGTGCCTCCTGTCGAAACAAATGGCTCAGGTATCGGGGGTGATGTCTCGGGTGCTATTGATGACGCCAAGGATGAATATAGCGGATGGTCTGAGGAGTCCAAAAGGCTCGCTATCGGGTTGTCCGCTGGTCTGGGCGGGGCGTTCCTTGGTGCTGTAGCTGCTGGCATTTGGTACGTACTGCTGTTTGGTCGTGGGCATTGAACTACTAACTTATTTGATCCCTTTAGGCTATGTTGCAAGAGACGTGCCAGGAAGCAGAACGCCGTGGCGCGGTCGAACGTCGAGGGGGTCCATGGCCCAGATGCCTCTCAGCCTTTCCTTGGGGCTGATCCAGACCTGAAGTGGAAGCAGGCTCAGTCTCAGTCTCGTGTCAGCATGTGTCAGTATTCATCCAGACGTCTTGGCTCAGGGTTGATTGTCTCTAACTTTTAACGCAGCTACCACTGACCGTATACCGCCTCAACATTAAAGTGCGGTGAGCTGTGCCACTATTCCAGGGAGCCGTGTCACCGAGGTATAATATCAGAGGAAAGGCCTCCGGCCGTCATTGAATGGCAGAAGCTCTTCTCATGGGCTGTTTGAATATGATTGTGAAGACTGTCTTCCACTATCGATCTGACACAATGAATGGCAGACAGATTACATATTAGATTGAAGAGCATCAATTTGTTCCCGCCAGTCTTCATGCTTTAGCAATAACAAGGTCTTTTCCTGTGTTGTTCTGTCCCACGGCCTAGGGTATGAGAACTTCTACAGAAAGAATCGCACTTTCCTCCCCATGATATTTTCTCACGGCCCGAACCCACTAACCTTGGAAGTTTTGCCGTTACTTGCAACTTACGGGAGTATGCAGTTGCCATTTCACAAAATGCCCAAGTGGCACCTTCAAATAGTCAAGGGTGCGGCTTCCTCTTGCAAACATCAATGTGTTTCTTACTTTCCTGCGCAAACCTGTGAACTTGTTGCCGAGACACCACATTCATCGCCCACCGCTTGTGCCTATCTTTTGGGGACTGAGCACCAGTGGAAAGTTTGTAGTGTTTTCAACTGCATGCCCAGACATCATGGAAAATGAACAGCCTCTCCAGCTCGCCATGGACATCATCCACGGCGATGACAACCGTTGGCCCATCGAGTGGATGATTTTCAACGTTCTGAACGACTACCTACAGCCCAATAGCAAACTTGCGGTTGACGAAGCCGCGCGGTTCCTCGATGCCCTATTGCCCGAGAATCGACCCGATTTGCTCAAGGACGGGATCGAATCTGTCACCGGCTGGTTGCGCGAGCTTTTTGACCTCTTCTGGGGTATCGCCAAGCAAATCCATTACGAGCATCACGGTCAAGACAAGCTTATTGCTCTTCTTCAAGAGCTGAAGCGTCTTCCCATCACACAGGCAGTCGTGTGCTTTCCGGGAGTGCAACTAGCCGCGTGGGCTGAATTCGGCCAATGCGACGCTCGATGTGAAATATGGCTCGCTCTCAAGGCACCCGTGAAGAGCTATAACCCCAGCAAACAAATCTGCGACCAGTATATCAATGCTTCCGCTTTTGCTGCACGATTCTTCAACGCAGCATTGCAGTCTGCCTTTTTTACACACGGCCCTACACGATGCATCGGACGCGGGATCGCCTTGAAAGCCATCAAAGCGGCTGTGGAGACAAAGATTCCCAATGACGAGCTTCTTTCCTGTCATTACATAGCTGCTGCTCAGTGGATCCTTCTGGCATCAGAGTGGCTATTCAGCGACATCCGATGGGGACAAGCCTATTACCCCGACTGCGAAGTCACAGAAGTCGAAGCCCAGTACCCATCCTTTGAACCTCCCCGATGGGTGCGATAGCTTCGCGGATTCCGGCAGGTGGCAACACATTGCGAGGAGCCAGAAGTCAAGTACTGGGGTAGTGAGGCAGCCAAACGCATGAAGCAAATCATGGATACTCATGGGACCACGGAGTGGGAGATGGAAGCCTGGGATCCGAGGCGTCGAGGACTGCGAGCTGATGTCTGGAAAAATGAAAAATATGCGCATCTATTCAAGGTTCCAGAGAGATCCTGAGTCAACAATACCGGGTATTCGGTAGTAACTGTAACGCAATGCGGCCTCAACAATGGGACCAGGAAGGTGGTTGGTCGTCAGAACATCCCTCTTTGCTTTCACAGGACAAAACGAATTCTGAAGCCTGATACTCTGCCGTTATTGCGCAGTCATTCTTGGAAATAAAATATAAATCAGAGTCCTTGCCTGAGCCTAATTCATTAAAAGCGCATGAAGGCGGGATTTTGTTCTTCGAGTTGCAATCAAGCAGCATCAACTAAGCTCTGCTCCTCAAAACTGGTCGAAATGATATTCGTTCTTGATCATGTCGGCAAGCTTTTAGCAAACTGATTAGCACATAGATCCCAAAAACCATCCAGAAGGACAAGGACCTTACCTTCTCTGCCGAAGCGTACACGGTAGCACTTGGGGCACCGTTCAGCGGCATTGGCCAGAAGCTGATATCCGCGACCCGCAGGCCGTCGACTCCATGTACCTTGAGCATGTCATCAACAACACCGCCAAGCTCCATCGGCGCCATGGCTGCGGTGCAACACTCGTGTCCATTGGAGGGGTTGAAGGTCTGCCGGACAGCCTCCTTGATCTCCTCATCAGTTTGCACCTCTTGTCCAAACGGAGCCACCTCGTTAGGCCCCAGAACCCGCATAGATGGCGCATCCATGATATCTCGTGCCTTGCGTACAAGGGCGACGGCCACGTCCAGGTCGGTCGGGTCGGTGGCTGCGCGGAAGTCGACAAGGGGGTTCGCCAGGGGGTCAGTCGAGTTGATCTTGACTGTGCCGCGGCTGAAGGGCTTGAAGAGGTAAAGATGGCCGGTATTCGCGGTCCCCCAGTGTATTCCACCGATGGAGACGTCATTTTCGAGCTGTTCGAGCATGATCTCGCGCTGGCTTGTGTATCCTGCAACCACGGCAGGGTCTGTGTCTGACGGTAAGAAAGAGCCCGGGCTACTTATATTGCGAGCGGCTCCGATAATCTCAGAATATTCGGAAGTCAGGTTCTGCAATGGGAGAGATATGAAGTTTGTGCTCAGTGTGCGTGTGATTGTGTACGGGCCCTGGCGGGAAGCCCTGTAGAGAGCGAACTGCTCAGCGTCATAAGTGGTATTTTCAAGAAGAGTGTTCCAGTTCGGCTCCACGTTATTGCTGACTGTGGAAAGGTCAGCCTCATAGATAAAGATGTCAGATAACAACGGGATACTTGCAGTTGTATGACATCGTGATCGTGGGCTGGTCCTGGAAATTCTGTCCCACACCAGGCAGGTTGGAAACGACATCGATACCAAAGCTGTTCAAGAGAGACTTGGGTCCGACTCCTGAAAGCTGGAGGATCTGTGGTGTATGGAGGCCCCCTGCTGCGAGTATTACCTCCTTTGAAGCGCTCACGGCGGTCAAATTCCCTCCTGCTGTGGGCAAGAACTCAATGCCAGTGGTCTTTTTGCCCTCAAATAGAACCCTCGCGACACTTGTGTCGGGTAGAAGGTGGTAATTAGGTCTTGAAGAAATAACACGGTCATAGTGGTTGATTCGAGCGTGGTTCCTGTGTCTCACCTCGGCGTCTTCTGACAGGCGAAGCCAAAAGATGCCCTTGACGTTACCGGCATTGGGGTCGGGGCATGGCGTGACACCTGTAGATGCTGCCGCCGTCCACCAGTTCCCTAGATATCATCAAAAACTCATCCAAAATGCACCAGAAGAGCACAGAACCGGGTGTTCTTACCGCTTCCAGGAAAGAAGTAGTTTGGATATGTGTTCTGAACAGGCCCCTCGAAACCATGAACAGAATCGATCCAGGAGATGTTGGCCGTAGCTGCAAATGCCGCATCAGGCGCAGTGAAGTTTTCGCTCTATATGTATGTGTGAGTTAGTACCTCCACGACTGATTTCATGCGGCTGACAAACCTTCTTGAAATATGGGAGCAGGCTGTCCCACAACCACCCCTCGTTTCCCATCGCATTCCAGCCTTTGTAATCCTCGACATCGCCTCGCAGGAAGATCATTGCATTGATCGTGCTTCCACCTCCCACGACACGTGCGCAAGTTGCGAGGTGGACGGTATTATTCAGCGCTACTTGAGGCACCGAGACCATCGGCCAGAAATAAGGGGCTGGGTTGTACGCTCCTGGCACCAGGACAGCGTCCTCGCTGTTGTCCAATGGACCAGCTTCGATCACTAAGACGGACACTAGGTAATAAATAAGCTTATGCTATATGCGAGGGCTCGCCCGAGAGAAATTTTGGGATGATTGCACCTTCTGGATTCTCTGTTAAGCGGTCTGCCAGCGTGAGGCCCGCGATTCCACCTCCGGCGATGATGAAGTCATAGCTACTGGTGGCATTGACCAGCTCACGATGTATCACCGTTGCATGGCGGGGGAATGCCTGAGCTCGTGAGACAATTTGAGTAACACATGCAATCAAAACAAAAACATAGTAGTGGGACACAGGTGTCATTTTGGAATATTGTCGCAGTATGCTTCCGACTGCGTGATCTAGAGAGGTGGAATAAATTGTGGGCGGCAGGTTGCGGCTTTAGGACATGGTGAGATGAGAAAATGGACGGGCCTACAACGGGATAGCCCTAGTAAGCCCCCTGATTATTTGTTTACGCGACCCAAGCTTCGTGCATATCGAGCTATCCCATTCAAGGACGAGCTCCGAAGATTGAGGTGGACCATAAGCTGATGCAGCAAGCCCTGGACATCCAGCCGGCACACTAGGCTGTTCTCAAACCACTTGCGCAGTGTGAGAAGCTTTGCATACGATGCCATCTGAGACCATACTAGTAAGTTGTATTCAGATATTGCGGGAGAATAAGTTTGAAGGTCGTCAGTCATTACGGTGGGTTTATTTTGTACGAGTTCTGCATTTGCTTCATAAATTTATTGGAGCAACTAGTGTATGCACGATGTCTCAGGCTGGTATCCACATAGCATCTATAGCCTTTCAAAGGTGTTGTCTGTTGAACGCCATACAAGCACAGCACCTAGATCGGCATATGTGGGAGACTGTCATTCACATCGCTAAAGAGTAACTGAATTTACAGACTCTTGGATGCTTCAAAAAGCAGCATGGGCCACACAGTGTTATTCAACACGAAAGTGTGAAGGCGCTCGGGAAGTTTTGATTGCACAGTAGCTCTAGGAATAATATTCGTCAAATGGATGCAACGTGGATCGTGCGTCATGTTCTTTCTCAGATAAGGGCTGATGAAACATTATATTCAGAAACTTGGGGGAAACCCTAATAAATGTCATGTGTCAACACTGGGCGTTGAGCTACATGGCAGTCAAAGCTCTAGTAAGATGGAGGCAATGGAAACTGGTGCTGAGTGCCCAAGACTCAGAATTCTGTCTCCGATCAATTGTAAAGCGAGAAAGTCTGTAAGTTCAACTTTGAAGTATTCCCCACCAGGCAACTGAAAATTCAGGTTCAAAAGAGTCTGCCAATTGGGCACAAGCCCGAGATTATTTACGTATACCCAAAAGCTCATACGGCCTTGTTGCCTAAAGCCTCACAAATTTGGTACCGAGCAAGGAGTCAAATATCATTTTCTCACCTCCTTTTGGACGGATACTCGAGCGACTCCCAGTCAGTCCTCCGTTTCTGACGCATCACAGTGTCCCGGTCCTGCCATCGCTTCATCAGTGTGTCCAACCTGGCTTTCCTCTGATCCTTGATAGCTTGTTGCATGGCCCTTCTTTCACTCGCGTTCCGGGAACGCCCTATCCCCGAGCTGTCTTCCCTCCTCTTCTTGCCCTTGATTACGCCAACAAATTCGCACAGTAGCTTACATTTGCCCATGAGGAACTTTCTTTGCCTGAGACCCTTTGTGATTTGTCTAGGAATGGCATCATAACCGAGGTAAGCACCAAGTAAGGCGCCTGCAAAGGCAGCGTTGGCCTGTGCCGCGCCGCCCTCAAGAACAAGGTCGTTGATGATATTCGCGAACAGGACCTTCCGGGTGTCCTCGCGCGCCTTGCCGGAGAGGCGTTCGAGACGGACCATGGCGGTGCGGAGACAGAAAATCCCTGCGCTCAGGCACTTCCATACTTCTCCTTGGCTATTAGCTTTGTCGAGCTCAAGGTCTTTCAGTGACTGGACAGTCAAAAGGCGGCTGAGCTCCGCCCAGGAAGAGACAGAATAAGCCGCCCCTTTCATTTTCGCAGGTATCTCCTCTCCATCTCGGCTTTTAGAACTTTGTTCCTCAAAATAGTCAATGTACTTTTTGCACTTCTGAATGAGTGGATTGATCTGCTTTTCTGTCTGCACTTCTTGGCGTATCATCCCACGAAGCAACGCAACGGCGATCAGGACAGAAATGGAGCAACGCGAGTCCACGTGAGTTGTTCTGCAGTTCACGTTGGCCTCCATAATGGACCAATAGAAGTCCTGTTGAGCAGCGACTGGTTCAGATTTTGTGTCAGCCCTGAAGTTTGTACGAAAGTCTTTTGACAAGAAAATGTATAAAAAGGAAAACTGGTTTCGCCGCGGACTACACGGAACGATCTGCAGTGAAGGCCGGCTGGGAAAGGATTGCTTACATGCCGCTACAGGATGAAGTCTTACAAGCGGAGCATTCGATCCGTTCCTGTCATTTCTACCCTGATCACTATTGGCCCACCGGGTCCATGCGATTTGTATGGGGTCGGTTTTATAATCCTTCGCTTGTATTGTATCGTGGAGCGGTTGTCCCAAGAACAGAGGCAGCATATCATATTCTCTATTGCCATTATTTGACAAATAATGAAGCCGCTTTGGGAGCTGTTCGCGCGTTTTATCGTGCAGATGAGAGAAAAGACTGCAGAGCGCCATCTCGGTGACTTCCGACCAGTCACCATCCTATGTCGTTCGGGGTCAGCTTTCGAAGAACCTCATGGCAGATGTCTGCGGAGGAAGAGCTGAATGGGTCACGTTTGCTCACGACATCTTCCACACTCCAACTCCAGCTAGGGGAGGCGAACTGTCTCGCAGCACGGAATTTGCCATTGTGGGCAGAAAACTACTTACCTTGTACTGGGCCCGGTGTTCATCAGGATAATGTGCTGGAAGCTTGTTGCTTCCTAGGAGCCGGCGACGCGCGTATGCGTCTCTTGCAATCTGCTTGCTGAGATTATGAGTGTATATCCCGGCGACATCAGCGGCGGCCGATCCGACCATCATCCCCACGATACGGTTCTCCGCATCGTTGGGATTCGTGCTGACACTTGAAGCCGCAGCCATTTTTCACAGTTTGTAGGAGTGGTCGACACTTGACCGGCTTGTCCTTGCTTTTTGATTCCGAGATACAAATGTGGCGTGTTCTGTGTTTCTATGGCCTCTTCGGAGGTTGACGAGATTGAACCAAAGCTTGAAATGGAAAGGTAGGGCTTTGTTTCGGACACCACCCCGGCGTGTTTGTCTCATACTTACGTGGAAATTGGCAATAACAAAGCCCAGGCTGAGCTGCGCCGGAAGCGGAACAGACGCAACAATTCCCATTGACTAATGTAAAGAAGAGACAGGTTTCATATTTGGCGGCTACACGCGCGGCTGTTGGCGTCAATTCATCATGAAGCACCTCAAAATAGGATGTTCCAAACTGGCTTCAACCCTGTCACGAAGCCTGAGAGGCTTGCACTTGTTAAGGGTCTTGCCTCGTATTTCAACGTGACCTAAAAGCAGTATATTCGAACATATTGTTTCCTAAGACTGAATGTTTGATCAGAGTTCTGTGATATCTGCGCACGCGTATCTACAGCTTTTCCACGCGCACCGCGTATTATCCAAGTCGCTTTGAGCTGGCTTCATGCACTCTCTGGACCTCGTGAATCTTCCACATGTTTATCTGATCCCACACAGTCATCTGTAATACGAGTGATGGTGGCCAAATGGAAGTCGTTCCCATGAACAAGAACCATGAACCCATAATGGCATCGCGTCCTCACTTTCGGGTTGTCCACAGCCTCCCTTTCCCAACCTCCCTTATCTCAACCACATGAAGTGGCCATAGGTATTGAAACAGTGGTCAATCAACTCGATGGTGGTTGGGGGAGATACGGGCTCGTCCGTGATGCATCATCTAAGTCTGGGGTTGCCCTTCCGTGTGTTGCTGTCGCTACTGTAGGCTGACATGGTCCAAGAGTAGAGGGCCACATAAAAGCAGCGAGAAGAAGTTGAGAAATCTTCATGATTAAGGATTAAGAGGTCTAAGAATTGCCAATGCGGTACTATGGCGTCAAACGGTGCAATCTTCTTTTTCAATCTGAGAATTGGTAGGTTGTATAGATGGTGCATTGAGTTTCAAATTCCGAGCGACGACAAGCTGGATTTTAAACATTTTGGTGGTTGTCTCTCACTTGAACTCAATTCTCGATCCTAGAATGAGGTTTTGCTTTGCATTACTCGGTCCCAGACAGCGAACAAGCTCTGAGTCAACCAGGAAGGTTCACGACATGTATCAGGTCAGTTTACTGCCAAGTTCGGTTGACGCTTGGGCAGCCCGAGCGATTGACTGGAATCTTGCGGGTTCCCTAGGCAGTTGTTGTTAATCATTGGTAGCATGCTTGTCGAAGAGAACCAGTGATCCTGAAATGTAGAGACCCTGAATGCACGAGTGTAAGCTCTTGAAGCAAGGTTAGGTCACTGGTAACTGTTCTGATTGCTTCAAATGCCATGCTACTGGGATTTCAAGCCACCTTGCAAACGCTACCGTATTGGTGAGACTTCCAGCACCAAAAAGGCTTCCCGGAGGAACCCAATTTCATGTCAAACCGTCTCATTGAGTAGTTCTTGAAAAGTGCTAACGTGCTGCACAAGTTTGACTAATTATGCCCGGGCATGAGGCCCCTGCCCTACGTATGACTCTTTACCTAGGTGCAGTTCAGTGCAAAATCGCAGTGTCGCAATGTTGTGCTAATTGGATTGGTGTCTATGTATGAGAAGAACCAAAGATTGTCATCTTCAAAAGTAGAGCTACCAGATTTTCCTCCGGGATGAATAGTAACTTCCGACGGACAGCTCCCCTGGGACTACAGCCGTGTGGTTACACCAGAGCGTGGGATATAAGAAACGAGAGATGCTGGCAAGTTTCAACTGTTACAAGCAGCACGGTCAACGCAGGGTCTTGTATCCGACGCATCGTCAGGCAGCACAATTCTGTTTTGGGCGCAGATACCGCTGATCGTGCTACGGTCCTACCACCATGATCATGGTGCAACTCAAGCTTCACAGGTCGAAGTCCTCCACACGGTAACGACTTCGCCTCGGAGCCCCAGTTTTCTTGGACGCTGGTGCACGTCGGCAATCCTTCCGAGGACAGAACTCGAGTTCGTGCGCCGCACTGGCTGACACAAAATTTGACAACTCAGCTTGTATTTTATGTGCTGAAAATTTGTATCCATAATCTGAATTTCACCGCGTCAGCCCTCATAGCATTCACTCTCGTCACTGACGTTGAAGTGGTTAGTCTAGCGATGAATACCAACGATTTAATGAGGAATTTCTCAGTCGAAATCGTTCTCGTGATCAACCGATCTACGGATGCTGATATTCTAACTGTTCTTCACAAGCAGAATCTGGGTTCTGTTCGGTGAGTAATTTTGTACGAAAGGCATTCTCAGGTCCTCACCTCTTACGAAGACCTAGCAGACCGAGAGAAAGGCAATCTCTTGATCCTAAGTATTCAATCTAATATGAGCAAAGTCTCTTGTGTTGACCCATTCCTGAACGCCCGCTCACAATGCAACGACCCTTGACAGCCTGATGGATCCATAACCTCAACTCGCAGGAGCAGCCTTACCAGCCATCTCATAAACCGCCTTCTCAAACTCGAGCTCAATATCAACATAAGTCGGGTCACCACTGGGCAACAGCGCAGCGCCAAAGAACCCGCAGAGGCTCTTCTCACGGTCAACGAACCACTTGATATTCGGCGCACCACCCCACATGACGGTGCCCTTGCCCCTCCCCCAGGTCTGGCCCTCAAGATCCACATTCCCACACAGCGAGTGATCCATCGCGCCTCTCCTCACAGAACGTGCCGCAGTCCGCTCGAACGCCGGGTAAGTATACATGAGCCCATTATTGATCGAATCCTTCTGCGTTGGGGTAAGCTGCGCCCGCAGCATCTCAGCCGCGGCCGCGGATCCGAGGACCTTCCCGTCGTCGGCGAGCAGGCTCCGCAGCACCTTGAGCGGGGCGGGCCCGCGCACGAACCCGCCGTGCCCGCCGTAGCAGAAGCGCTCGCCCTTGGCCGGCAGCGGCGGGATCCCCTGGTCGCCGGGGGTGAAGCCGCCGTCGTCGGTGCGCTGCGCCATCGTCGCCACGGGCGCCGAGGCCGGGAGGTCCCGCGGGAAGAAGGTCAGGTCCTCGGGGGCGACGCCCGCGGGCGCGAGGATCTGGTGCAGGTACGCGTCGAGCGTCGTGCCGACTATCCTCTCGACGGCCAGCCCGGCCCAGTCGAGGCCGCACGAGTACTCCCACGCCGTCCCCGGCTCGGCGGTGAGCGGGGTGCCGAACCTGCTGGGGACGTCGCCGCCGGGCGTCGGGTGCTGCATCTTCCAGGCTATCATGTGCGGGTGGTGGAAGAAGTAGGTGAGGCCGGAGGTGTGCATGAGCAGCTGGCGGTACGTGATCTTGTTCTCCGGGTCCTTGTACTCCCAGGGCGGCTGCGTGGTGGCGAGGATCTTGAGCGCGGCGAGCTCGGGGAGGAGGGCGTCGACCGTGTCGTCGAGGCTGAGGCGGCCCTCCTCGACCAGCTTCATCACTGCGATGCTGACGAAGAGCTTTGTGGCCGAGGCCGCCCAGAGGTAGACATCTTCTGTGAGGGGCGGGTAGCCAGGGACGGGCGACGAGGAGCCGAATATGCTGTGGTATGAGAAGTCGCCTGTTGCGTCGCAGGCGTAGAGGATCGCGTTGGGGATCTTCCTGGTGTCGACCAGCTCCTGGAGACGTCTTTCGAGATCAGCGGCCATGGCGATGCGATGCACGTGTGAGCAAGCCGTTCTGCGTATCCTTTAAACGAGGGGTGATGGGACGCAGACGATTGAGAACGGGTGAGTTCTTGGCTGGTCGAGGACAGACTGAGCTGAGGCTATCACCCAGGAAATATATAACATGTTAATCCAGCCTTGCCATGGTAAGCCGTTACGGATCCTCTCACGGCGAGCCTGATCCGTCACGGTGAAGGTGGTAAGTCCGATGCAGCCAACGGCAGCTAGCGGAAGGATTCTCGGCGTGCCGGAACGGGATATATTCAGGCTGGCATCCCACCCGGTTCACGTACACTCTTATTATTTCTCATAGCAAGATGAGAATTCAGAGTAGTGCTGCCTACTGCTCACCAAGTGGGCCTAGTGAGTTGTTAAACAGTCATAGATCCCATCGGCAAGTGCTGACCAATCTGATACACATACTGTTCCTGCCGATTGCTCATCGCTGGCTGTCAGAGTCGAAGGATGATCGGGCGTCGGCGATAAAACTGTCTCGCATTGTTTGCTGAGGGTCAGCCCAGCCAAGTCCGATAATGGGATCACCGTATCTTGGAACGAGATTGTCAGGCTGAAGGCGAATTCTGAGGGGATCAGGTCGGTAGCCCTTTGCGCTGAGATATCCCACCACAGTTCCACGATGAAGGCCGTAGGCAAATCGAACGATAGCCACGTCGGCGGCTGCAGGGAAAATATGAATAGATAACCATACTGCGCCTATTGCTATGCCCAAAATCAGATAATGCAGAACGCCGTGCCCAGTCCCATGCCATGCTATCTGTCTCTCGCTGCATGCATCCCAGAACCAAAAGCAGAAAGAAAAGGGTTCTGTGGACCCAACAAGGATATTACTCCGACGGCTCAAGATGTTCGGCCCTCATCCCAGTCGCTCCACCGCTTGATCGCCTCGTCAACCCTCATGACACCGTTCTTAGAAGCGTCCACCTCGAACCACTCCTTGTGTTCCCTCCCGCAGGCCTCACACGGGCCCCTGGAGGCGACGCGCAGGCCGAGGCCCTCGAGCTCCATGTGGATCAGCTTCTCGACCTTGTGGCTGTGCGGCATCTTCCGAGGCTCCACGACGGCGCCGGTCTGGACGTAGGGGTAGTAGCGGATGAGCGACAGGTCGTAGCCGCACTGCCGCTTCCACTCGTTCATCCGGCGCTGGACGTTGTTGGCGCGCCCGATCTTGAGCAGCAGCGTCTTCTTGTCGTCGCCGCTGCTGAGCCCGCGGCTGCGGGTCGTGGTGGGGCTGCGCGTGCCGATCGAGTCGGCCTGGTCCGCGAAGGAGCGGAGGATGTCGCTAGGTCGTCGCTCGTGGCCGGTGGGACGTGCCGGGGCAGAGGGGTCCATGATCGACCGCGTGTTTGTCTCCGTATCGGGAAGCGCGCGGGCAGTCTCGTCGAGGAACGAACGGGCCTTCTGTGTGGGCGGCGAGGAGAGCTCCGATTCGGGCTGCAACCAGAAGATGTAGATGTATCCTGCTTCGTCTCTCTCCGACAGAGGCTTGGCAAGCTCGCCCATTAACTGAGATGCCGTCTGCGGTGGGGCATCCTGGGGAATGAGCGATAAGTATTGCGAGGTCTGAGAACCGCCCGAGGGGGTCTGGCTCGCAAGACTTGGCCGGCTTGATTTTTGTGGTCTGGCGGAGGTAGGCCCGAGGTATTGATTCGAGGAAGGCTTAGAAGGCTTTGGAGACCCGGACGGCTGCACGGGATAGGAGTGAGGTCGAGGCGGCGGTGTTGGCTCTTCCTCAATGAAGTCGAGGGGGATGCGGAAGCAACAGAAGGAGAGCTCCTTGGAGGGTTTCGAGGGCCGACCAGAGGAGCCGGAGCTGTTGTGCGGTCGGGAAGGCTTCTCGGGACGGGAAGTGTTCGTCGACAGCAGGCCGAGCCGGCCAGTCAGGGTGTCTATGCTCGTCCGGCCCTCGGGGATCGGCCCGTTCGCCTGCGGCCCCGAACTAGCAGTTGCTTGGTCTTTGTGCCGCCAGCAATAATTCTCTGGGTTGGAAGGGTCGGGCAGAGCTCGTGACTTCTTCCGAGACTTGGGCGCGGGCTTATCAGAGGGAGCGAGGGCGTTTCTGCATGGCCGTCCGCTGGAGGTGATGCCTCGGCAGGTGGTGCCAGGGTCCTTCGAATCGGTCCGCTTGACGAGGGACTCTGGTGTGTTGGCTACGAACGGCATGGCGGTTGAACCGACGTCAGGCTCGAGGAATGTGCGCGGCAGTCGACCGTTGTCCTGTGAGAAGCTATCGGGAGGTCAATTGAAAATGTCGGCTGCTTCGAGATGGATGGACACAAAAGAATAGAACAGAGCAAATGGAACAGAATAAAGTGAAGCAGGAAGAAGTCAACGGCAGGAACGGCAGGGCAGCGAGTGGGTCAGATGGCGGTTGGCGACAACCAAGGCCAGCGAAGCGAGGTCGTCGACGTGGGCCTCGACGTCAGAAAGCAAGTCGTGTCGCGCTGGGCGTGTCTTGATCTGACCCTCTTTGCTGGGCCCCCTGAAATGCTGCATGCGCGGTACGGTGCGGTGCGGCCCCATTGCCCATCCTACATGGGGCACGAGCGCACGCGCGCTGCCAGGAATAAACCTTGGAAACGACTGGCTGTCATGACTCCATTGTCGGTCGACGGTCGAGAAATGGGTGGGGCTAGGGTCTGCATTGGTGTGCATCCGCCTCCAGTAGCAACCGCATGGCCGCGGCAATATCGTGAGGCTGGGGCGTGGCTGCCCGTCCCAAAGCGTCCAAGACCGTCCCGAACTGGACGTGGCACAGCCACAAATGCAAGTTGCCTCCGGGGCGAAGTGGCAGCCACCTGTCTCAACTCAGTATCGGCCAGGCAGACACAGGAGGCGGATAGAAAAGAGCATGGCATGGGATCCAAATGCCATGATTCTCGACGGCGACAATCACTACAGGCCTTTGCAGTGGAGTTGAGGTGTCGTCATGGTGTTTGTGCCCAGGGTGCAACGGGAGAAGGGGAAACCCAAGCACGAAATTGTTAGTGCATCCATGCTTGTGCCAGCTCCCTAGCTCCCTTGCCGGCGTGACGGCATCCTGTGAGATACTCCAGGCGCTCGCTGGCAGGCTGGACGCTTTTCGACCATTTTGTGGAGCCGGTCTGTCTATTCACAATCATCGAAATTCATAAACGATCCCACAATCGACCCACAGGAAATGTATACGCCCAGGTCACCCATTAGTCTAGATGTTTATACAACCGATGAAATAACTGGCCGCAGCCTCTTGGTTCCAAGTTGCCTACTACAATGGCAGTTACAACCTCAGACTACGAAACGAGAATCAACGAATACTGAAGTATTTAGACCTCTCTTCTTGAGTTGTCTTATAAGACAAGCTCCGGAGATTTGCCATACATTTGCTCCACAAGCTTCTCGAGTAGGGCTTTTGGGTCCCGAGCCTGATTCACGTCCACTCGCCGATGGACGAACCAGTCCATCAGCATCCTGGACGGAGCATCAAGCAAATCGAGCCTTCCCTTATACCCTCCCATCTCATTCTCCCCCCAATTCTTCTTGTCAATCGTATCCCAAAAGTATCTATCCAAGAGAAAGCCCTGGGCTATAGAAGTGGCAAGGGCAAATTCTTTCGCATCCTCGCCCCAGCGGTATTTCATCAACTGGGAAAGGGAAGCTTTTGTGTGACAGGTGTCGTGACAGCCTCGTCCTTTTTGGGTCCCGAATAAAGATGATTTCTCAGGGGGCGGACCCTATGATCGCTCGGCAGCTTTTCCCCCGTCTGCTCCGTTTTCTCAGGAGCGCGTAGGTAAGTTTTTATCAGCGCGTCTCACTCCTCTTGGAAGTTGCCATCGTCTTCATCGTCCTCTGTATTTCCAGCGTCGCGTACTTCCGCTATCATTGGCTATGCATGACTATGTATTTCTTGTTCTTGTTTTTTATTTATGATGCGTCTAATAAATTAGTAAATTAATAACGCCATGATGATCAAGCTTCACTGACACGACTCCAGGTTATGCTCTACACGGGCATCTTTGCCTTTCGATGTGAGATAGAACATGCATGCGGCGGCCACCCAGATATTGGGCGAGGTCCAATATTTACATAGTATTAGCCAACCAAATTCTTCTTCGAACCTCAAACCATGGTCTGTGTACACATTTTGCCAGCTCCTTCCCACTCTGCCTTGTCCGCCTCCTTCCCATGGGCAATCCGTCGCCGCTTTGACTGATCTGATACTATTACAGAGCCACTGCCCTCCCGTAGTCCCAGAATGGGTCGATGTCATTAATGTTTTCAGTGTCCGGGGGCGGTCTTGGTCGCGGCGGTCCACGAAAGAACGTATTTGTCCAGTACAACGGGACATTTGTGTTAATCGGCATTTGTAGCCGCTGCCTAATAGCTCTCTGTAGGGACGCCAGCCCGATACGATGTTCTTGCTTCGCCATGAGGCATCTCGCCACGAGATCTAGCAGCACTGGACGGTACATGTTGACCCACGGGCCGGCAGGGTCGACCAATGTCCACCCATATGTCCAGCGCTGTTGATCCGGCGTTACATTGGGTGGCTCCTGGCTTGTCATCCTTCCTGCGTTGGGCGGTTGATCAGGGTTCAGCAACGTCATGCAGACCTTCATAATCTAGGACGTACGAAGTCAGCCGCGCGAAAGGATCCCCAAGATAGGGTAATGTGGAGATATGGCATACCATTCCTACATGCCACACATTGGATGCTGAAGTATACCTCGCAGGACCCGACGTGATCGGTGGAGGTGGCGCCCAAGGCTGCATCCAAGGCGGGAACCACGGGAACATCCATCCTGGCATCTGAAGATTATCAGAAGGGTCCTCGCATTGAGGTATCATATTCCAATCTTTGCCAAATTGTTCCTACGAATCCGTCCCACGGTCAGCAACAAGGCCTGGAAATAGGCTTGGTACTTGCCTCACCGGAAGTGAGTAAAGAAATTTGCCGTTGTGTCTTTCGCGCCATCTGTAATGACGGTCATCCATCTCTTGAACCGTTGATGGCGGACCGCCTGGCGGCCCAGGCCCTAGTGCTGGCGGGCGGGAGTGAGCCCATAGCGAAGCTTCGTTCTGAGCGAGCCCAAAGTCCCCGACCTGGATGACCTTTTGTTAGAATCTTCCCTGCCTCCCGCACTCACTGTTGATTGTTAGGACTGAGAATCGAGCTTGCCTGTAATCGTGGAAGCCTTGTATGGCGTGGTCTGAGACCCGGGTTCAGGTTCGGCGGATCGTAGCCATAAAGGAAGACTAGAGATGAATTAGTGGACGATACGCGCATGTATATCAGCCGAGACAACAAGATATAAGTACGAGGCGATAGTAGTACCATTTGTTGGATCCTATCATATTGAATGTCAGCTTTTCCAGAAAATGTAGCAGAGATTTCGACGTGAAAATGCGTCCGAGACCGTGCACTCTCTTCTAAAAGCTCATTCCGTACGAGCTGCCTAGGTACGGTGGCCTTTCTCACTCTCTCGTTCTTGAGGTCTTTGTTTTGGAAGGGTAAATGGGTAAATAATCGACACTAATTCGCATCAAAAGATTGTGTTATATCTCCTGGTGTGGATATCGACGAAAAGCATGACTTACGAGGTCCATATGTACTAATCCTTCCTTTCCTGTGTTGTTAGCACTGAGAGTCTCAGGGAGGTAGCTTCCTCTCAGGTTTACAGGAAATGGTGTGATGACATTGTTATATAGTGGAGGCTGTTCCATGGCCATGCAAGCCTTCACCAGACAGTCAAAGAATTGCCAGAGGACAGGTTCTGGAAGATATCTCTCCTGTCTACCCGGCATGCTTCGGGCTGCTTTACGAAGTTGAGCCGCCAAGTTGCCAAATTTGCAGTGTTCCATCAGAACATAGCAGCATCCTGGGTGCCAATCAACCCTTCCAGCCATATCTGCCACGGCCGCGGCTTGACGAGCAGAATTCCTGTTATTGGGAATAACATTCCTGGGATGATGTGCCACGTAGAAGCGGTGCACTATGTGCGGCGCAAGTCCGAGTCGCTGACGGGCAACTTTTGCATCAACACCTGTTTCTGAGCTGGTAGCAGATAGTCACTCACACTCATCACATCTCTCTCGTAGTCGATATACGTTGAGTCCGCCTGAACGCGCCGCCGGCGCGGGTTGGGGTAAAACCACTGGTTGGACATCTTCATCACCACGTCGTACTCTTGTCCAGGGCCTGGCGAATATCTCCACAGCGACACAACACCCTCACCTCCCCATCCAAGACATTTGAAATAGCGGAACCACCTCCGCATCAGCCTATAGGCGCCCGTGTACTCTTGTTGAACCGCTCTGCGAGCTTCAGGAAGCAATGCAGGCCACAAACCTGGAGCCCGTCTTCTCCTCAAGGGAGACTGAGCGGCGATAGCAATATTGCGCAACCGGTTCCTGTGGTTCGTCGTGAATAGGAATGACCCTGGTGGAGGAATGACTGCTGGTGGAAGCGCATTCGTTCGGACACCAATATCAGCCCAGCGTGCTATCCCAGCGGGGTCTCCCTGAGCCATCAGGTCGTGAATCTCGTTGTGAGTCGCTTGGTGACCGGGAATATTGTTCCTATAATAGTGGAACTTATGCGAGCAATATCCCTGGTGTTCGCGGAGGTTCCTGGCCGCGAGTTGCAGCGGGGGGAGGGCCGGTGCCGCCATTTTTTCGAATACACTTAAGCCACATCAGACGTAAGACCGAGTATCGCAGTGGGAGTCACACCTAGAGCTCTATGTTTGAAGAAGAAGTTTATTTAGCAGGCTGACAAAGAGACAGCGAGAGCCTTTTCCGTTTCCGTTCAACCCGGATTCTTTATGTGTACACACACACACACACACAATATAAAGAGAGATCCCCAGCCTGTAAAAAAAGTCAGGCACAGCTGCGCGAGTGGTTCGATCCCAAGGAAACCTTGGGACGTCCTGTGCGGTAGTAATGATTTTGCAAGTACCTTTTCAACCATGGGACTTCCCAGGTCCCTGCATAATCGCCTGGCCCTTTGGAACTAATTTTGGGGGCCAGAACCAAAACCGGGCCGGGGATGGATGCCCACACGGACCGAGTATTCTTTTCGGGATGCCACCGGTGGCACAGCTGCGGCACAGCACTGAGGTGCGGCACAGCGTCAACCGGGAGGGCGCTAAACAGGAATTAGGTACTATGTAGCAGCGTACGGCCGGAAATCGTACTCGGTTCAGAGTGTGGATATGCCAGATGGGGGCGCAACCAATTGCACAAACAGACTAGACGGACATTCCATTAACTAACACCAACACCTGCAGTAGACTGTTGCAAGCGCTGCAAAGGTGGGATGAATGTTCATTCTCCGTTGCAGCCGTGTTCTCCGCGGCTCTGCAGCTGCGATCCAGACGCATTCGTAATCTTGGCGAACAAGACAGTCGGAGAATGGAGTGTTGAAACCCACCGTGCCGAAAGTGATCCCCTCGCGTTATTAGCACTTAGGTATGCTCCTCCGGGCTGATAAATAGCAGACACTTCTCTTGGCTCGTAAGGACTAGCTGTGTCAGAGGACAACCAGAACTCAAACACATTTTCCCCCAATTTGTCACAATCGCACCACTTCCAGCACAATTGCTTGCTCTCACCAGGGAACGCGCAACTTCTTGCTGTCAATCATCATAAACAACTTCCAGCACCACAACCGGAAACCCAAGAACGTCTTCCAGGATGAGTGCCAACAACAAGCCTACACTCGTCATCATCGGGGGCGCCTTTCACACCCCGGCTAGCTACGGCAAGCTTGCTTCTGCTCTCGAGGCATCCGGCTTTGAAGTTCACGTGCCTCGCCTTCCCACTTGCAACGAGGCTCGGCCCCCTAACGCAGACTTGACGGATGATACGGCCTTGATTCGCAGCTATGTCGAGAGCCTTGTTCGGGCTGGACGCACGGTTGTGACCATTGGCCACTCTTATGGCGCTCAGGTGATGTCCAATGCCCTATACGGTCTGGGGACTGAAGCTCGGTCTTCTCAAGGTTTAAAGGGAGGCGTGTCCAATCTGATCTATATGGTTGGGTATGCACTTCCAGAGGGCATGTCTACCTTTGATAAGTTCAAGGAGTTTGGCAAGATGGAGAATGTTCCCCTGGTATTCGACATGGCCGAGGATCACACAATTGTTCTGCGCGATGCCCCTTTGACTATGGGCCTTAGAGCCCCTGGTATCGATGAGGCTGAAATCGAGGCGTATGTGAAGACACTTTGCCGTTGGCACGGGAAGGGGATGATGCAGCCTATTGAGAAAACAGCCTGGAAGGAAATTCCAGTGGCCTACATTCACACTACCACTGATCTCTCGATCCCGACTCCTGAGCAGCAGAGTATGGTCGAGGGCGTTGAGAAGGCCACTGGCCGTAAGGTTCAGATTTTCACAGTGGAGTCTGGTCATTGCCCCAACTTCACCGCGACGCAAGGTGTTGTGGATGCTGTCAAGAAGATTGTGTCTGCTTGAGTAGGAATGAATCTTTGGAGAATTCAGAATCATTTGTATTTCCGTAGCCCTTTTGTCCACGTATGACGTTTGAATCCAATGAAACACAAGCTGTTGTCTGCTTGACCAAGATCAAATGTCTGTTCAAGATAGCCCATACACAAGTCCCTTAAGCAAACCCCGTAAGCGTGTGGCATGGTATGTGTTCACAACTTGGTCGTCCCAACCAAACTCATGGCTCCTCATTTACGACCTCGGGTGTTGAATTGATCTGGTCCCCGTCAAGTTGTGCAGAGGTACTCTGCACATTCGCATTTGAGCACAGTCCCAGTTTACAATCGAGGGCACATTTTGAAGGTCTTCGTCTGACCTGTCATGGAAAATGTAAAGATACTTCCAGATGAGATTGAATTCATTCATTGCAGATGTTTGTACACGCGTGACTTGTATATCATTTGTGGGCCTGGCGAGTGGTAAAATCCCAGCGTAGGGTGTGGAACGAAAAAGCGATCGCTAATCCGTTGGATTGGCCCCTATATATATACTCTTTTCAACATAGGGAGCTGTAATGGAAAGCGGGGATCACGACATCTTCGACAGAACACGACTCAGCCTGAGCTACAAAGAGGAGGGACCAGACAAGCCGGTATCGATATTGTTACGGAAGGGTTTCCAGCTTTTTGGTCGAGAATGTCCACACCACAGAATTCGGGCAATGGGTTGATAGATAACGACTGAGTGTTGGCCGGGGGATCATCTAATTCAGTAGACCCAGGACCTGAATCCAGAATCGTCCTCTGGGTCTGTAAGAAATCCGATGACTATAATAAAAATTATGGAGCTGAATCTGCGGTGCAATCTCTAGATCGACTTTGTCCCTTGATGCCCGCCATATGGTACCTAATGTTTCTTCCAAGTCTGTTCTTCAGTTCCGTTGAGTCTACGTAACTACCGGTTTACTATATAACCATGTAGAAGCAATTTAATGTGGCGAAACTCGGTCCCTTGACCACAAACTTCACCGCTACTCGCGCGGATTCCCGATCGACATGTCTGGCTGCGAACAACGATAATCAATCGGCGCTCAAGACTTCGAAGTCCGATAAGGCGACCGTGTCGATTTGAGTGTAGAAATTATTAGATTCAAGATGAACAGCATAAGGAGAGACTCACTGCGCGTTGTTAACGGCATGATCAAAGTCTTGCAGGAATCTCCATCGGCCAGCTTCCTTCCAACCTTTTTCCTTCCACTCATTGACCGGGTCCGGGAACAGACTAATTACGTCTAGGAGACTACTGTCATGAGCAATAATGACAAAAACGTTGTCATTTGCGTCAAAAAATTTCATCTTCCGGATTGTCTCTTCGGCTTGGTGAACGTCACGATCAGGTGCGCTGGACAGTTTGCTGTAAAAGGGCTCCGTTCTTGACTTTTGCGGGTGGATGGTCTCCAACAAGGCGCCGGGACAGACTGTGCCTGCTAGGTGCGGCGGCTGTGAGAAGGGGGACGGTGACACCTCATCTGGTAGTGGGAGGTGTCCAGTAGGCCTCAAGGCGCCGCAGTGGTGACAAGCATCGCCGCCCATGAAAACAAAAGTCGTAGGTGTCGTTCTGGCCAGTGCACAGATGTGGCCGACTGTGTGCTGCATCGAGTTCGTTAGTTTTGTATATTTCTGGAGGGAGAGAGTCTACTACGCCGTTCTTACCCCTGGACAATCGAGAAGGTAGAAACTCCCATCGCCAAAGAAGTCAAATGCGAAGAACTCCCCGATGCGCAAGGCACCATCAAATTCAATTTCACGTAGATTGCGTCCTCTGTATGGATTTAGCAACGCTGATCTCGAGATGATTGGGCGCTGGTAAGGGAAGCAGAGAGTCTACCGCGAGGGGAAAAACCTACCTATAGTCACTGGAATAAATGAACCCATTAGGGTTTTCAGGATAACCTGGTAGAAAGGTCTTCTTGAAACCGGGCCCTACCACTAATTCAGTGGTGCTCGGGAACGTCGAAGGATCACCATTGTGATCCAAATGCCAGTGACTAGTACAGATCTATCAGTATTGAAGTCATAAAGCAATGTGAAGAGATTCTTCTTGGTGCCATACCTCCAAATGATGCTGTTGATGTCTGCCAAGTTGAAATCTTCGTCGACTAATATATCGGCAACGTTCTTTTCCACATCCATTGTAAGTCTCCCCTTCATAGCGTTTGCAACAACAGGGGGAAAGTTTTGATCTTTTCGAACACCAAGGTCAAAAACGATTTTCTTTCTGGACGCATGTTCAACAAGGAAGACAAAGGAAGGGCAATGCAGAGTGTCGTGGCCAGGCAAAGGATCCTGGACGAAGGACGCCATTGGCACGTGCACCCGAGCGGTGCTGTCGATAACGCGTACATTGACAGTCTCATTTGAGACTGGCAAGTCTAGCAGCGGGCGAGGGTTCGACATTCTTGAAGGACAAGGACGTTGGATGCGGAGTTAAGGTGATACAGCGTGCCTGTCAAGAAATTGAGATGTTCCAAAACTTTAAACAGGACAATAGGGTATTGCCTTGTTCTAACAAAAATTGCGGCATTTGTCAGCCGCATTATGTTTTATAGCGCGGAACAGCTCCATAAGTTATCGTAGGACGACTGTTGGAACTCCAGCGTAGCTTACGAATCAACTGCAGATTTTCTACAAGGCTTATCCATTGCAGCCTTATGTTGATCGGAACTCGGCTCTATCCGCTCTGGAAAGTAAATGCCCCATGCCCAACCCGTCCCTCTAGACGAAGCGTGCCGGGGGTCTTTAACTTTGACTAGGGAGTCCAGTTCGAAGCAGGGCACAGAGGGTCGAGTCTTTGCAGGGGACAAAATCGACTCCGTTAGCTAGCTCTGGACCAAGTCGTATCCTTGCAGAGCGCATGCTTAAATCACACGTAACAGTATACACGCTCCGGAAACAATCAGGCCCGAAAGCTCCCAGAAATTCTCAAGAAAAACGAGCTCCACTCCGGTGTCTGCTTCGCAGCTACGGGATTTGTGTGCATAGTCCGCGAGGCCGCCGACCCACTCTGCGGGACAGGCCCGCAGCAGGCTTGAATAATGTGTTACAGAGTGGCGCAGAGCAGGGCGGGTCTCTTTTTCTTGGTGTGTGAAAGCGTACTTAAGCTATATATTTTTTTCTGGTGACATCATACCGGTTTTGAAGTGGTGGCTGTTTAACGGGAATAGTGTATGTGATAACAACTACACCCTGCATATCATGAAGACTGGATCCCGGATCATCGGGGCCCCACGATCTTGTTGAATCACACTTGTTCTGACCTACCCAACGCATGTCGCCTGCCTAGTCCACTCCGTTGAGTGGCTGCAGTCGGTGAACACCGTATTTGGGGTTTGTTAAAGGAAAAAAGGTGGCACTGATATCTGTGAAAACAGCTTGTCTCTTATATTCCATGACAAGGTATGATCCCAGGCCCCTTCCGCATGGTAAGTCAAGCACTCGCGGTTTGTAGTTCCAGAAATTGAGGGCTTTCTCTTGCCCACGTCAATCTGACAAGGATATTTGAACACCTGATGTATAAGCAAGTCTAGGAAAGCAAATTTGCTCTCACTTGACGACTCTGGAATGACTGCACCCAAGTCGTAACTTGACGTGCGCGCCCGGCGTTGAAGCGTCCCGCCTGATTTTGCGCCCGGAGTTGGAAGTGACCCTTTCTTGGTGTTCATAGGCAGTCTGCTGTTGGATGATGTATGCTAAGGACAGGAGGATGTTAGACCTGCCCACACTGTACCCTCTGTGTGGATCGGCAAGCATCAACAGGCTCAAGAACCAACACACTTGACCACCAACATCTTCTCTTCGCGTCTTGCTTTCGGGTGCACTGCAACTCTCCCTTCCCTTTATTCCTTTTCTCCTTACGTTCATTACTGGCGCGAAGGAGAGACACAAGAGTATCACCGCTATTTCGGATGCTATCGCAAATTAGAATCACCATGGCATACCACGACGCAACTAGCTGCCCAGGGTGTCATTGGCGCAGGACCTGCGGGTCTCACCGCGGCTGCTACCCTGGCTCGCTAACTTCATACTGTAGTTCTGTTCAACTTTAAAAAGTATTGAAATGCCAAGATAACCGGCATATATATGGTCCCTGGCTATAAAGGCAAGAAAAGCTGAGAAGCTCTCCGGAATGACTATATAGACTATTACCGTTGAAGAAATGTACAGCAAGCATCTTGCTTTAGGCCTTGATTGGCTTTCTGCCTACTATCACCCATCGAGTGAAAACCCAACCGGCACCCGTTTTACCCTCTTCAATCACTTTGGGCAGGAGCTCCTTCAAGGCCTGTGAAATAGCTGGGTTACCAGTGGTCTGAGCCACTATTTCATGCATCAACAACATGCATTGATGCATCTGCCATGCAATATGGCCAGGGGGATCCTGAATATCACTCGGTACATCACCAAGACCTGCATGTTCAAACATACTGGGAAGCCGTGATACCCAATTAGGGCGTAGTCGTGCATCCTGGGAGGCCTCCAAATCATATAGACGTTGCAGCGCATCAGCTTTGTTGTCTGGCCCTGACTTCTCGATCCGCCACGAAGGTGTGTCTATCTCCCCCCATTGGAGATACCCGCCGGGCTCTAGAGTATCCAGTCAGCTCAAGATGTTTCAATGTGTCGAAGGACCAACATGTTACGGTAGTAGAATGAGGTTCATTGCACATGTGTGGCAAGGGGGGTGTGAGTGGGCTTTGAGAGTTTGTCAACGAAGTTGGTATACTTACTTAGCAGCTTTGTGATGTTCTTTAATACATCCGAAATTTCTTGGTCACTGAGGACCAAGCAGAGATAGCGAACATGAACAATGTTATAAGCCTCAACAAGGTCTTCAGGAACAGGGTCTCTAGTTTTCCATTCTCGCAAGGAGCGCTAGTTCAAGACGATCTTGCCTTGGAAAATAGCAACATTCACTAGCGTTAAGCTTCCACTGCCGTTCATTACTTAATGACCTCTAATGATATCTGCCGCCTTCTCCGCCACTGCGTACACTGAGGACATGATATTACCACGCGGGATCAGTGGGAAAATACTAGCGTCCACGACACGCAGATTCTCTGTACCATACACAATCAAGTGTGAATTTACAACACCGCCCTTTTCTCGAGGCAACATTGCAGCCGTGCCGCATTGGTGATATGCGCTTGTCGCAGTATCAAGTGTGTATTTCTTAGCCCCTTCTAAGTCCTGTACGTTGAACGCGTCCGGATGATTGCGCTTCCCGTCCGGCTTGAAATACTTGGCCAAGGGCTCGGTTGGGCGCAGTCTGGTATCGAGGTCCCGCACGTGGCGGGCAAAGATCTCTAGGTCGGCTGGGTGTGAAAAATAGCGCGGGTCGATTGTGGGCGGTGCACTGGGGTCCGACGAGGTGATATGGCTGCATCCTCGGGAGAAGGGGTGGGACTGGATACAGCCAAGACTGGCAAAGTTCTCGGGATGGAACTTCGAGCCAACGAAGCTACTCCCGCCCTCGTGTAGGTTCGCTTGCGCGAGAAACATCAGCCAGGCGCCGGATGTTGCGTCGGGCTTCTCGAGAATGCCACGGATGATGTCGAATTGTTCTTGCTCCTCCGGGCGATGGGGCTGGCCCACAGCGGTCTTGAGAACCTCAACGGCGTCTTGGGTAGGCATGAAAGCGTGTGACTGCATGCCTCCCATAGTGAAAGGGCCGGCCTTGTGTTCAAAATAGAGTTTCTGCGCGGTACCCATAGCCTCCGGCTCCTGACGCAGTAGTGGGTCGCCAGTCACGACACCATCAACCACCTCATAGCTCAAGCCAGTCATAAGGTGGTCTTGGAGGTTTTCCCCCACACCTGGAAGATCGACAACAACAGGAATTTCATGCTGTTTCAAGATGTTCTTGCCGCCAACGCCCGAGCCTTCAAGGAGCTTAGGAGTGTTGAATACGCCAGCGGCAAGAATGATTTCCTTCCCGGCCTTGAACTCTTGGGATTTTCCATCGACCAAGACTTGGACACCTGTTGCTTTAACGGCATCAGAAACAGCGCCGGTGAACAGAATCTTCAGGACTTGGGCCTCGGTTATGATTCTAACATTGGGCTTCTGCTGGGTGTCGAACGCATTACCTGCGTAGCTTCGAATCTTGGACTCCGGGTCCACAGTAGCTGCGTTACTGTATGCACCAAGCGAGTTGCCAGAAAAGGGATCTGGTCAATGTCAGCAGGAATTCCGGGGCCTCAGATGTTCCAGCTGAGTGGGATCGTGTGTAACGTACCGCCAGTTGTGGTGCTGTTCAAAGTACGGAAAGCATCTATCCACGCCTTGGCCAAGGGGTTCTGCAGAACGCCGGGAAAGGACACCTTGATAGGCCCCGAGGTGCCTCTGAAGTCATCGTTGATCCAGTCGATTCCAAGGTGATCACGAGTCTCCTTGTCCGGTGGGGGGATCAGGGTGTAGAACCTTTTGAAAAAGGGTACAAGTCCTGCCCAATCCCAGCCCGGGTTGCCTAGTTGAGCCCATGCGTCCACCTCCGCCTGTGACGGGGCGATGAAGGCCTGGCCATTGATGGCAGAGGATCCACCCAAGGCCTTTCCCTGAGGTGCACCGATGGCACGTCCTTTGAGACCCTGCTGGGCGACCGACTTATACTGCCAGTCGGCATCTGAGCCCATAAGGGTCGTGAAAAAGGCAGGCACATTGACCCGGGGATCAGCACTGAGGTCTTTGCCAGCCTCCAGGACCAAGACCTGCACATTGGAGTCCTCAGCGAGGCGGCTAGCGACGACCAGACCCGAAGTACCACCACCAATAATGATGTAGTCAGGTGAAGCGGGGGCAGCCATGGCGGTATCAAGGTCTGCAGTCTCCGTATCTTGATGGTATGAATCAGAACGAAAGCCAAGTAGAGGTAGAACTCAAGAACGAGCTTGACTGGCCAGAATGTAGGAGAGAAGAGGGTTGAGATGGCTTGGAGATGGTTGGAAAAGGCTTGTCTACCAGCAGTGAATAGTCTTGATGCTTATAAGGTGATCGTGAGGAGATTCGGGCTGTGCGTTGACGTGACACTCCGAATGTGGCTTCAGACAATGAGGTAGATGTACGTAGACAGGAGGAAAGGGTACATGATGTATCCTATGGCGACACCCACGCCAAGGCAACGTCGTTGGGTTTCACAAGGTGGTCCCATGTCGACCTTCGGATGAGAGCGCAAAAGGTCGTTCGTTGCTGTCTTTCCGCCTTCTTCCCTGCAGCTGCTCGGTGTAACGCTGACCCAACACCGTGGAAGGATTCATCTCCACTGTTATCCGACCTCCACAGCGCATCTCGGCGCTCATCCTAGGGAACCATTGAGCCAACAGTTACATTCGAGGCATATTTCAGAACCAACTGTTGCATGTCAGCCAAATTTGGGGGCCAACAGTCACATTCACACTATCCGAGCTGCCAGCCCAACAAAAGCCAACTCTTCGGCTAGGCACCGTGCAGTCCGACAACTGTGCGCGCCACCCGTTGGTGAGGCTACAGCCTGCTTGGCCTTGGTAGCACAACGAGGGCTTGGAACCTACTTTCAACGCGACACATCATGCCTCTCAGAATTTCATTTCCGCCAGGTCATACTCAGCATCGTGAAAGGATTCGGATCAGCGGATCTAGATTCATGGATGATCATGGAACCAGGCACACAGGCGCCAGGCATGCTCAAGTACGTCAGGCAGGATGGTGTCGGTCGAGCAGGCACTTCATGAGAAAGAAATACCTACGGAGGTAGGTATGCTTACAGACGGCAGGAGTGGCTGGTATGTCTTGACATAACGCGAGAGAAAAGCTCGGTGCACTGGAGCAATCCAGTACTCTAATCCGCAGCGCACACATCTGTCCAATGTCTCTGTCCATCTTAAATGAAGCTTTAGAGCACCACTCCAACAGCCACCAAGCTATTCTGCTTCAGAACTCGTCAGCATACACGGCAACTCATAAATCACCATGGGTGTATTCCATTTCTTGTTTAACTTGGCTGCTGTCGCCGCCGCGACAAGTCAACTACAGCTGAATCTCCGTTCGGGTATGACCATTCACGGCTCTCGAGCCAATGATGCAAGACCAGCAGACCTACCGCCCTGGGCTCAGCCAATCCAGAACCTATCTTCTGCCCATTGTCGTTGCTTTCCCGGCGATGATTGCAAGCCAATAGCCAGCCTGATAATGATATGTACGGCACAAACACAGGATGTTAGATGAGCTTATGCCACTAGTCTTGTAGAGATACAGACTTTTGCTTAGCGCTTTCTGCTGTACTCGCGAATAGCGTTTGGCTTCAACGTGCCCCTAATACTGACGTCCTTGTCTACTCACACTCTATGAGATAACAATTTACGTATTGAAGCACAGAAAGCCCCCCAAGAAGCAACTAACACTCTAACCATGTACGACATCTACCTAAATTTATCTTACCACCCTGAGGATGTCTAGCTCACCACATTCGTGATGTAGCAGGGCTGGATCAAGACCAGTCACCGTCGTCAACAATAGTGGCCCCCCGCGCAGCCGCTTCTTCAAACTCCTTGGTAGTCCAGATTTTGAAGTTGTAACCCGGAGGATAGTTTGTGTTGTCAAAAGAAATGCCATTCAGGAGGTGGTTGGCGCATTTACCATACATCTCATAAGCATACTGCTCAGGATCGTGTTGATGAACCCACACGCTGGTCATGGGAAACTCGGGGCGAGTTCCCTCTTTTGCCGGTTCAATTATCGTCTCATGATACGCTTGGCGGTTCTTGAAACCCATCTTCTGGGCGCAAGTAACTCTCTCAAATCTGGATTGGTCACGCAATCAAAAGTTAGCCAGGCTCCGAATATATAGATTTCTTTTCCTTACGTACCGCAATTTAATATGCACTTTGACAGCTAGAGCCAAGTTTTGCTTCCCACCAAGCTGCAAGCAGGAAGCCAGGGAGTAGCCGTCTTCCATGGCCATGGTGGCGCCGGCGGCCGAGGTTGGGATAAACGAATGGGCCGCGTCTCCAATCTGGACGATCCTGCTGTGTTCGGATGCCCATCTGGGATCAGGATCGCGCCACAAGATTTTGTAATCGACCGCGCCCATCTCAGGAGTAGTCTTGATTAGTTCAAGAAGCCAGGGAGTCCAACCCTCCACATATTGCAACGCCTCTTTGGGATCCGTCGGAGGCGCGCGATCCTTGCCATTAGGGTCCAAGTCCTGTAACAAGAAGGCGTCAGCCTGGATCTTCTTCCCGCGCTCTTTGTGACGTACCTTGTGTGTGAGCATCCACGAGACGCTGTTGCCGCTGCGCCCAGTGATGACGTGTGCACCCGGTCCGACGACGCCTGTGCATGAGCCTTGCTCATCCTCGAAACGTTTGAGAAGAGGATTCTGTAGGGCTGTTTCAACCGGGTATGTCGCACGCAACATCGCATATCCCGAGCTCGATGGCTGATCACGTTCTCCTTTGATCAAAATACCGGCTCTTGAGCCAATGCCATCGGCCGCAACCACAAGATCGGCCGTAAGCCTGGCTCCGCTTTCAAGAATGACCCCGCCTCTGTCGGCGTGTTCGAAGTATTCCACGACCCGGGCATCGAGTCGAACGTCAATACCCAAGTGCACCGCATACTGGTAGAGCAGGAAGTGGAAGTCGGAACGCGTCGTACTCAAGCCGAATTTGACAGAGCCTAGATACTCATCTTTGTGATTGACCATGTCTCCAACCTGGGGGATGCGCAATCTTCGGCATACTTCCAAGAATCCTGGCCATTTCTGAGGTGTTCTCAACGCAGAGTGTTGAATGGCGATAAAATCGCCTGTAAGTTGTAAGCTTGGTGACAAAACAGTGCTAATTACGAATAACCTACCATAGTCATTAAAATGAGGACGGCGGTCAATGATATGGACGTCATGTCCCTTTCGGTGAGCTTCAATGGCGAAAGCGAGGCCACCTAGGCCAGCTCCTACGACGAGTATGTTGATGCCACTCGACGGGTATGGATGGAAGGCAGGCGTTCCTTCAAACGGGTTCTTGGCGGCTGTCATGATGAAGATGGATAAATAGATTAATAGATGATTGGATGCTAATGGGATTGGGCTTCCGCTGAACACACTAGAAACCTCGACAGGGTCATGCCTTTTAAGTTTAAGAAAGCCAGAGGGTTGGTTGTCGTATTGACTGTAGATCGCTCAAGACCGCATCCGCGCTGGGTTCCGTGAAGCCTCTCTGGATTCCGGTCAACTCCTGAATCACCCACCTGCATAAGAAGCAGGCCGAGAGCAGCAGCAGCGACGACATTGCCTGCAGATAGGTTTGTTACGGACTCGGCCATATCCAATTCTCCGAATCATTAACAATTTAGTAAATACCATTCGAATGATCCCGCCAACGATCTCCGCTTCGAAGAGCATGGTCCCATCCGGAGACTCGGTAGAGCCCGAATTGTTGCGTCGGTCTCCCATTTGAACCGTGTCGACCACAGTTTGCATCCAATTGCCTTTTTTTGCGTAAGCGACACAATTCATGGATTCGATGCATTGCTGTCGTGAAGGCAAGCCCCCCAAAATAATGACAAAGCCTATTGACACGCAAAAAGATTACCAGTATAATTTCAAAAACTCTTTACCATGGTCATGCTGTCACAGCATACATGGCTCGACACCGCGCTAAGCTTGGCATACTGTCACTATCTTCATACCGAGTGTGAGGTGGGGGAGGGTGTTTAGTCATGTTTTACTCCCTCTTTTCTTTCTTTCTCATTTAACTTAATTTACCTAACCATCTGCCAGGTATTCTTGTTCAGCTTAACTGTAAATGAACTGGAATCTACGGAAATATGGAATTACGGAATTTCGGGATCGGCCTTACTCTTTGGCCGACTCATACCATCTTAAAGAGTTAGATGCCACCTTGTCGCTAAGAACATCATCAGCTATCAAATCTACGTTTACCAGCTATTTGATACTCTCCGGTTCCCCTGTCTGCTGCCTTTTGGCCCTTGGTACTTTGCTTAAGGGTGTGGATCTTGTGCTATTCGTCTAGAATAGTCTGTGAATGGGAACTGACCTGGCGCAGGCACCATGGCTTGCATGGTTCCGAAACCCTGCACTGCACTCGAGAAGGATGGTATCAGTCACATTGTTGGGGATGTTCCATTCGCAAAGCGTCTCTTTGATTTGGTTTCAACTGGAGAACCATCAAGATTCTTTACATCATTTGCTAATACTCAATCCGAGTTGAGGAGCTCTGGCTTCAAGAGCTTGATGATCACAATGAGCATGCCAGCAGTTTCAGGGTCGCAGGAACAACTAACAACAGAAGCCCCCAAGGCTCCAAATCGCTTGCATGCCCCAGACTACGACGGCAAGAATCGCAAGAGAGAAATGCCGGCAGCTGTCAGACAGGTTGAGGTCTTCTCGCCATCGGAGTCAGATCTTGATGAAGTCCCAGTATTCATCACGGCGCCGTCCGGATGCGGTAGTGGTACAGTAGGGCCGAAATCTGATCCTTCAAGCACGCAATCTGCACGTTGGACGACGCCTTTCAGCCCCAGGCCGACATCCGCGCACGGAGCCGCCGACCAGCTGCTGCAGGCTGTGCAGCTCCTCTGTGCCACAGTACTGTGCAGTCACTGGCAGTCTAGATGTTCAGCTAGCGTGCGGCCAACCGCCAAGACGGACAAGTCCTTGGGGCAACCGGAGGCGCATGGCGCATCTGCCTTGACGTCACAGGGATCAGGCTGTCGTTCTGGACGTCGTAAGCCGGATCCAGTAACGATGGTACAGAGGTCCAGCCAGTGCACGAAGGCCGTTGTCAGCTCTCCGGGTGGGGCCCTTCTGGGCAATCCGAGTCCTGGTTCCCTTGCAGCTTGGCGTATCTGCGTGCGTGGAGTGGTGGAGTGGTCAGCAGCGGCGAGGGCCTCTCCACATTCGCCCCATCATCAATCACATTCCAGGATTCCTGTCAGGTCGGGTCAGTCGCGTCAAAGGCCAAGAGAATGGCTGCACGTTGTGCCCCTCGCTTCCGCGCTGGTGAAAAGCTTGACGGAGCTTGATCTGAGATGGGCGTTTCTTGGCTGTCTAATTGCCGTCTTGGTATTTCTTTTGTGACTGATGACTTCTGACTGCTGCTGCTGCACAACGTCAACCAGCTGCATAGCACCACCTCGAATGGGAATTGGATTGGGGCAAAACCCAAAAGATGGATGGGCTTTCAACGGAAACGGAGTGGGTCATCAGAACCGCACCTGCACCTGCACCTACTGCACCGCGACGGGGCCGTGCGATGTACATTACATGCATTGGCTTCTAGTCAGGGCCAGGGTCCTACCGGTTTGCCCTCCGTCTCCAGTCCAGCACTACGCTCCTGCTCAGGCTGCTGCTGAACCATTGCGACGGAATATTTCACGGTGGCGAGTGGGGTCGAACCTTAGCAGCCTCCAGAGGTTGACCATGTACCTCATCACCCACGAGTGGTGCATGTCTACATGCGCCCCATTAGCATGGGCAATCTTGAGCAAAAGGTCCGCCGCCGTCAGCAGCACCTGGGCGGTTCGGTGCGTGACTCCCGATGTCTTGCCTCGACCAAATACCTCTCAATTACGCGGGACAGAGGTGAATGATTTGGGATCGCCTCGCCTAAGCGCAGAACAAGCGTAGATGAATACCGTCTAACCCCCACATTGTTCCGCATCCTGCTCAGCCCGAGGCTTTTTATCGACAGCGCCATGCAGTTATTGACTGAAATGATGGAACTCGCTCGGCGCCCTCCCAGCGTCACATTGCCTCCTGCAGTTACCAGATCCTTGGTGCCACCGCCCATCCCATCCTGTATCTACCCATACCCATGTCCATGCTCTCATCTCACCCCGTGCCGCTTCTCCTCCCCTTCGGACCTAAAACTTAGGTAAACCCTACTCATCTGCCTCCGATCATCTTCCTCTTCCCGACGACTCGATTCGACTCGGTTTTCCTCCTCTTCGCTCATCCTCGTTGATGACCTTGTCACTATTATCCTTCCCTCCACAAACGCCAGATCCGACGTCCTCTGGCCCGACCCGTCTGGACTCGGTCTGACTCGCCTCCAGCCTTCCACCAAGAAGCCGATAATAGTACCGGGCGCGCCCATTCCCTTGGGACACACCAGCTCCAGCCCCACGTATCACCGCTAGCCAGAACCGCTTACTAGACCGGACCACCATGTCGGGGAAGCTGTCAGACAAGGACTCGCCCCGGGGCGTGTCTCCCGTAGAGAAGGGCCATGTCGACCGGACCAATGTCGATGTCGAGGCTGCCGCGCCCCGGGGTCTCGCCCAGTGGTTCGGGGGCCCCAAGACCACCGTCGGCCCTCGCATCGGGCCCGTGCTGGACAGCATCGCCATCGCCGCCGAGGACTCTGATGACAGCGCGAGCGCTATCCTGCACAGGCAGAAGGAGGCTGAGCAGGGCGCCGATATCCAGTATCGAAGCTGTAGTTGGCAGATGGTACGACCATAATCTCGAGTCGCCAATATTTCCTGGTGCATGGCTCACCGTGTGTCCTGGCTGAATGCTAACTGTGACCATAGACTGCTGCCCTGCTCTTCTCTGAGTACATATGTTTGGTATGTACCCCAGCCTCACGTCCTAGAATTCTGCTACCATCCTGGCCCTCTCTGCCTGAGCCGGAATCCCAGGTGGCGCAGGGCCGCTTTCTGTGCTGCCGTAATCAAACCGCGGGTACACAGACACGCGTGCTGACCCATACTTCACAGGCCATCATGAGCTTCCCTTGGTCATATAGCATACTGGGTCTTTTCCCAGGGTAAGTCGATTCATTGTGCATCCACGGAGGCCTTGTCCTTGCTGACTTGTATCCAGCCTGCTCCTGACCGTGGTAGTGTCTATGCTCGTGCTCTACACGTAAGTCATCCGAGCCTACTAATCTACCCTAAACTCTAACAAGCGCTGTAGTTCTCTGATCCTGTGGGAATTCTGTCTGCGTCACCCTGAGGTTCGTGATGTCTGTGATATAGGTCAGATGATCTTCTGGAATCAGAAGTGGGCATGGTGGTTCACTGCCGTCATGTTCCTGTTGAACAACACTGTAGGTCTTCACTTCCACACCTTGCCGGCTCTCTCCAGCCTTGTGTACATGGATGCATATTCGACCAAAACTAATCACCACTCAGTTCATCCAAGGGTTGCACGTTCTTGTCGGCGCAAAGTACCTCAACACCATGACTGCCGCCGATGACAATATTGCCTGCCGAACAGTCAGCTACTCGGTCATCATGTTCATTCTCTGCTGGATCTGCTCGCTGCCTCGAACCTTCGAGGCGCTCTCGAAGCTAGGCGCCGCTTCCGCGGGGTTCACGTTCATCTCAGTGCTACTGGCCACCATCTTTGCAGGAGTCGAGAAGCATCCAGCTGGATACGATCCCCGGCCCTCCTTCACCACCGCTGCTGGCAAGGAGGCTGTCGGAGGTGACCCTCTCTGGACAGCCTTGCCCGTTGCTGGTACCACCTTTGTTGCTGGCATGAGTGCTTTCCTCAACATTAGCTACACTTTCATCGGCCAGATTACTCTGCCTAGCTTCATTGCGGAGATGAAGGAGCCAAGGTATGAAAGAAACCCTGAACCCTTCATTCGTTTTCCCTAAGGCTGACACCAGGCTGCAGAGATTTCCCAAAGGCACTTTGGGCCTGCACGATCGCCGAGATCATCGTCTTTGGCCTCGTCGGGTCCATCATCTACGTTTACACGGGCAACCAGTACATGACTGCGCCTGCATTTGGGTCTCTTGAGGAGGTCTACAAGAAGGTCTCCTTCTCCTTCATGATCCCGACTCTGATCTTCCTTGGGGTTCTGTACGCATCTGTCTCAGCTCGATTTGTGTTCTTCCGCATCTTCCAGAACTCCCGCCACAAGAACGAGCACACCCTCATCGGCTGGGGAACGTGGGCCTTGATTCTCTGTGAGTCTACAACCTTATCACTAAACTGACAGAAGTCTGATGCTAACCATACATCTAGTGATCACCTGGGTCGTCGCATTCATCATTTCTCAAATCATCCCCTTCTTCTCAGACCGTAAGATCGATCTATCTCACCGCAGATGAAATCATGCTAACAGTCTAACGCCAGTTCTCTCCCTCATGTCTGCATTGTTTGATAGCTTTTTCGGCTTTATATTCTGGGGCGTCGCTTACTTCCGCATGCGCAAGGTCGACGGCAGCCTGGCTCTCATGAAGCAGCGCGGCATCTGGGGCTATGCCGAAGCAGGCCTGAATATCCTCATCATCCTGACCGGCATCCTTTTCCTCGGACCTGGCACGTACGCCAGTGTCGAGAGCATATTGCTTGACTTCGATCCCTCATCAGGCGGGGTCTTCAGCTGTGCCACCAACGGATTGTGAGCGAGGCTGGAGAGCGTCAACCATATGCGGCCGGTACAGAATGGTCGAGTTTATACCCAGCATATTTTGGTGATATAGGTAATGAAAGTTGGGATGGAATAATCAGATACCCTCTTTGTATTTCTGGATATAGGGACTGCGAACATGGCGATATAAGCGATTCAGCTCAGCAGCTTTGGCTGTTGAGTGCACAGTCGACATGATGGACCGATTCAAAAGAAAACAAGATTGTGGTGCTCACAGCATTGGCGAGAATTATCAAGTAGAGACTGCTTGAAGTCTTCACACGTCATAGTCAGCGCTTCTCGCGGAGGCTGACTTGGTTTTCACTGGCACAGTACAAAGGCATTTAAATTGATACGAGCATCTTCGTTTCCAACCGAGCAACCTGGCTTCTGCACTTCCCTTGAGATGTGTCCCCTTCCTATCCCATGGCTAATTTCCTTGCGTGCCATTGTAATCTACATCGGGTACTCTACACGCCGATATGGTGACAGCATGCAAGTAAACACAAAGGAAAAATAGAGCTGGTACATATAGAGATGAGGCAGGAGCAGACATCTCAACAGATTAGACAGCGTGACCCATGGACTAGAAAACAAGATGCCTTATCCCGTGAAAGGCGAGCCCCCAAGAGGTATCTTAGAAGCAAGACACAGGAATCACATTCCCATCCCTTTCGTTGTAGGTCCAGATGTTCATAAACAGCCCATGGAAATTGTACCTTCTGTGCCCGGTTCAGCTCCCCAAAAACTCCCACCTAGATGGCAATTGTCCCAGCCGAGACAAACAGCACAATTCTTGTGAATTTGCGGAACCCATGTCTCTCTCTAATGCCTGCCATAACGCCATTCCAGGTCCGAGTCTTTCACCTCTCTGACCAGTGCCTGCCCAAAGCCGATCACAAGTGCTCAGCAATTTCGTCAAACCACACGCCAACCTTCTCAGCAACCGTCTCGCTGTGTTGTATTTCTAGTTCACAGGTTAGCTCAATACTCTCACATTGCTCGGACGCCCTGCGGAACAGGCCCTGTGGAAGGCTTCCAAAGGGACAAAGAACAAAATACTTACTAATGCAGAAGTCATGAGGCAAGTTCCCCTCATCAATCTCAATCCTGGTGCGGCCCTGCTTATGCCTCGGCGCACCCTCGCGCGCAGCATGCTCCTCCCTCTTGACGATGAACTCGTCCCGGTACCTGTTAGCAACCCAGTGGTCATTCTTCCCAAAGAAGACATAGAACTTGGGCACGTCAGTCCCATGCGCAACAGCCTCGTCACTAATCTCCCAGAGCTCCTCAGCCCACGCCTCCTCCGAAATGACAGTCATCTCGTCCATGCCCAGGTACAGCGCCTGGTGGACGGCGTCCCGGCTGGTAAGGAAGCGCATCGTGGTCGCGGCAGCATGCGGATCCATCCCCAGCACACGCGACGTGACAAAGCGCAGCAGCGCCGCGGGCAGCAGCCACAGCAGGCGGTTCGCAACAAGCGGCACGTAGCGGCCGACTAGCGGCGTGCGCCGCATCAAGTCCAGCTGCACGCCCTTGGGCGACTTGGCCAGGTGCGCGACAGTAGCAAAGAGCAGGACGCCGGAGCGCAGGCGCAGGTCCGGGTTCGCCGACGGGTCGTGCATGTGGCGGTGGAACAGCTCCAGCGCCAGGTACGTGCCGAGCGAGTGGCCGACGAGGACGACGTCGTCGAAGGGCTCGCCCGCACGGGGCCGCCCCGCGGGGATGGCGTTGGCGGCGGCGAGGTGCTTCGCGCAGGTCTGCAGCTGGTGCTCCACGTTGTGGGGCGGGTTGTCGCCCGTGTTGAAGGGCCGGTCGTGGTCCGCGTCGTCGAAGCCCGCGAGGTTGCGCCCGTAGATGTGGAAGGCTACCTTGTGCTTCCTCTTGGCCTCGATTGCGTCCAGGTGGGTGCGAAGGAGCCGCAGGAAGGGCTTGTAGTAGTCGATCAGCCCCGGGTTGCCCGTGAGGAAGTAGACGAGGCACTCGCGGGTGTTGGCCCCGTCCTGCGCCGCATGGGGGGATGGGAATGAGACCTCGATGGCCATCTTGAGAATTGGCCGCTCCCAAGGCTTATTCTTTCAGAAAATATAGTCTTTGATGGTCAATTCACAATTCTGTTGTATTAAGTGAGTTGGGAGACAATCTCAGCGTGGGCTTGAGGTGAGCATAAGGGAGACGGACAGATATCCCTAGTCGGTCGTCGAGATCGCCGCCGCAACCTGGACCGACCAGAATTCAAGGGTTTAACCCTGAACCTCCCACGCTTGAACGACTTATACGAAAGTCACTTCTGCCGCCAAACCAGGCGAAGTGCTACCTGGTGGGTCCAAAACTTCCATTAGACATGAATTCCTAGCATCGGTCGTTTGATTTCCAATGGCCGGTGTAAAAGCAATTCATTGTTTACTTGGTCCAAAAACAAAGCTGGTCTGGCGTCCCTCAAACAGACCCGTGAATTTCAACACTGCGGTGTCTGCCCACGACAACCACCTGCACAGATACAATCGCTCCAGGTGCTCACGATGGAGCCACTCCCAGGGGAAAAGCTCGGCCCCGACTCTACCAATGGTATTACTCCCGATGCCTTCGTGAAGGCGGCCGATTTCCGACGCGAGGCCCAAGACAGGACGCGCAGATTGTTTGCCAGTCACAGTGATCTGCGCGCCATCCTCGAGCGACATGAGGCGACCATCCAGAAGCGATGGATCAAGAAGACCAAGTCTCAACGCCAGGCCATCCTCCTCAAAGCTTGGCCCAACATGGCTACATCACACCGCCCGGATTTGGAAGCACTCAAGAAGGAAGCGCGTGGAGAGGGAGTTTTTGATGCATTGGATCAAAAGTATCGAGATTCTTTCATCTGGCCCTATATCAACCAGGAAGACCTCTCCAAACCCAAAGCCTTGCCACTACTTCTCAACTCCCGCGGTCGCCATAATCCATGCGACTTTGCTGCGGCCGATGGCGAGGTAATGCGTCTGGCCATATGTGTAGGTATTGTCGGGTTCAGCTACATCACTCAGCATGTCATGATTCTCAATGGTGCCGTTGGCCCGGACGAGTACGGCAAGATCCTCGCACTCGACGACCATCCAGACGCCTTGGATTGGTTGTCAAGTCGGAAGCAATTCACGCCAAGCAAAGGTCTTGTTATCCTCGAAGCACAAGAGAGGCTTCTTGGCTTCTTGGTCAGCTGCTGCAGGCAGATTCTGCACGAGATTCCCGACCAGACATTGACCAGCGATGCGTTCTCGATCAAACCACCACCGCAGCTCAGAACTGAGGCTGACTCTGGCGGGTTCAATTCCCTGGCAATCATGGCCGCCGAGGCTCCATATCGCGTCCCAGAACACCTCGACTTTGGACGCATCGAGTCCCTACTTGCCGCTCGGGCATCGGCCGCAGATGATCACATGTGGTCACTACGCGAGGATCCTGGCTATTTCGCCGATATGCAAAAGGAAGCCATGGAACATCGGCAAGAGATGATCAAGGACGGCGACGGAAAGCCTCATCCATTACTCGATAAGTCCCGGATTGAGATTCTCTGGCGCAATGCTATCGGAAGTTTGGTAGTGGAAGCATTCATCCCACTCGAGATCTTCTCAGACCTTCAGAGACAAGCCCAAGATTTACAAGCCTTGCAGGAAAAATATGCCTCCGCCATATCACCTGTAGTAACCTTGCCCAAGGAGTACCTTCAAGCCATACTTCAGTTCCGCTACGACCTGATACAAGCAGCCAGGGGTTACAGTCGTCAACTAAAGGCTTGCGCTACAGCATCGCCAGCACTCCGCAGGTTCCTTGTCCGCAGTGACGCCTCACCGTCGACCTATACCATCACTTCCAAGCCAGACATGAAGATGGAGAAATATGAAAGGGAGCTGATTTGGCTGCTCAGTACATTGTGGGAGGACGAAGAACGTCTGTTCTCCGTGCGTCTGCCAATGGTCATTGACGAATTGCAGCGTCTCCTCGACTCCGAGCCGAAAGCCAAAGAGCTTGTGTCCCCATACGTTGCCGGAATCATAGGCGGAATCTCCATCATATCACAATGCATCACACAAATCGAGCTCTATCAGCCATGGGCTAATGGATTCGAAATTGCGATGGCAGAATACGGAGATGATATCAAGAATCATTTCTCGAAGAAGACCGCACAACGGGTTGTCATCTACGAAACCATCAAGAAGAACCTGGGACAAGCTCTGAAACTGGACGATTTGCTTGGAGGGAGATATGCATATCCTCTCGAAAAGCGCCGGACCAAGGAGAATGTAGAGGTTTTACGGCAGTCTGAGGCGAGCGTGGACGCTTTCTGGGCCAGCGTTGACGAGCTCATGCGTAAAAAGGTTGGCGACTTGAAAGGGACAGCGGTTTTACGTCTACTGTCGCAGCCGCGGGTCATACAGCGGACTCCGGAATGGGTGGAGCCCATCAAGGAGCCCAAGAAGGTGGAAACTGTACCGAATACTGGCCAGGACGTCGAAGCTTTGTACAAGCCCCTGTCTGCGTTGTACTTTGGCGTCACCCCCAGCAAAACCGACGTCACAGACGGGAACTTGACGAAGACCAAGACCAAGACCAAGACCAAGACAAGGGGAACCGCAAAGGCAGTCCCCACCGCCGTCGACGGTAACTCTCTCGAGGACCAAAGCCCGCCCGACCCGCAGCCGACCTTGGCAGTTGACGCGCGGGCACTCAAGGTCTTCCGCACGCTTTTCTATAACCCCTCAACGACATCCACACCAGGCGAGGTCTCCTGGAACGACTTCCTCCACGCCCTAACGTCGACCGGCTTCGCAGCGGAGAAACTCTACGGTTCCGTTTGGCAGTTCCGACCCGCTGCGCTGAACGTTGACCGGTGCATTCAATTCCATGAGCCGCACCCGAGCGGGAAGATACCCTTTCGGGTTGCTCGCCGGCATGGGAGAAGGCTGAATAGGGCTTACGGGTGGTCTGGGGACGTTTTCAGGCTGAAGGAGAAGAATGTGGCAGGGGAAGGGCAAGGTGACTGAGGAATCTGTACGCTTGGGGGCGAAGACATGTTCAAGTTGTTTATTGTAAGACTGACCAGTTGACTTTGGGCGAATGCCTCGAGGACAGAATCATTTTGGCCTTCATATAGTTACGTATCCAGATGATCTGTCTCATAAATCCTCGTGGCATGTGACTGACTCCCAACCATCCTTCCCCATACTAGTAATTCTTCTCCTTACATCACATTGCACGAAGCAGCAGCTCCCCCAACAACGCCGGCAACCCCGGCTCCCGTCACCAGCGACTTGCCCAGGGAAGAACCCATACTTTCCTTGAATGCCTTTCTGAAAGTGAACCTGGTTGGGTTCTGGGTGGCTTCGTACGCTGGGGGAGGTGTCTGCTTGTCGAAGCGAGCTCTGGTCTCATCAAGCTCTTTCTGGAGTTGATCGCGCTCCGAGTCCTTCTGCTCCACAATCTTGTCCATGCTGATCTTCAGCTGCTCGCTTCCCTTCATCGCCAAGTCCAGCTTCTTCTGGAACTCGTCTTGCTGCTCTGCAGCCTTCTGCACCGCGCGCTTGTTGCCCTCCTCGATAGCCTCTTTCAACTCCTCCTGGGCATCCTGCAGCCTCTTCTCAAAGATTCTCCTCTGCTCCAGGAGCTCGCGGTTCAGCTCCTGGCCGGCCAAGGTCTCATCCAGCCGCTTGCCATCCTCCATCATCTCGCGCTGGACCTGCAGAGTGGTTCGTCTGTTTTGGTCGAGGATGTACCGAACGATGCTCCACGCAGAGTCAGCGTTGTCGTTGTGCCGTAGGACTGGGCTACCGTGCGAAGCCATTTCGCCCCAGAAGTCAGGATTCAGTCTGAGTGCTTCCTGGCGTTTTTCGAACTCCCTCTTTGTACTCTCATCCGTGCTCGCCTTCCACATTGTGGTCGCTAGCACTACCGACTGTAGGTTCGAGTCGCCACAGAGCTGCCTGAAGATCTTCATGTTCTTAAGGGACGGGTTGGTCATTCGCTCTAGTTTTAATGTTAGAGGCACGTCCCATAGCGAAGCGTCTATGTTTCGCATGTCATTGGAGAGTTACAACTGGTATTACATACTTTCGTGGATCGGGTGCAGATACACTATGCCACTGAGCCTGATCTGTTGTTGATACGATGCGTTCAGCCAGAAGACGAGATCCTTTAACACGTCGGAATCAGTTCTGTAGGTATCATTGAAACCCAGCGTGTCGATGAGGTGGATGGTTCGGCCATCGCGCTCGAAACTGAAAACCTCGATATCAGAAGTGCCTGTTCGTGTCAGTCCAGGTTTGGGAGAAACCCAGGGGGAAGCCTTACAAGACTCGAGTCCATGGCCGATCTTTGGACCCTCACCGCAGAGGCGAGATATAAAGGTGCTCTTCCCGGAACCAGTTACCCCCATGACAGCTATGTATGCATCACGAGGGCTGGGCTATACTGTGAGCATCCGTTCACTGGTTTACTGGAACTATTGCATGACTCACTCATATGGTATTCCCAGGGCAAATTTGGTCATGGCCGCGTTAGGGTTGACCTGAGCAAAAGATCTCGTCTTTGATGCCATTGGATTCGATTTAAATGCTTCGGATGAAGAGTGTGGGATGGTTGAGGTATCGATTTGGGACTGTGAGGCTCTATAGAATGCAATCAAAATATCCAGAAATCAAGAGGCGCCATCGGGCTCTTATAAAACGATCCCATCTACGTATTTGAATGGATTATAGATTGATCCCATTAACGGATTTCAACAGAATCATTCGAAGCTCTTGAGAGCCTTGCGTTGTGCGGCTCTGCTGAAGGGGGTGCATCCGGATTTGGAAACAATGCGCGCGCAATGGTCAGATGCTCTCGAACGAGAGGAATATCCAAGACTGGCTTAGGTTGTTAGCGTTGGTCCAAAATTAGAGGATCGGTGTTCAGCTCCGTGGCAGCTTGGCTCGGACTCGTCAAACTGTGGTTACACAGCAGCTTCGAGGATTATGTGGCGTATGGTCAGCCAAGAAGTCCCACGCATAAGTAACTGGTCCGTCACAGGCAAACAGCCCGGAGAAAAGCTGCACGCGGATGATAAATGATTACGCAAGGCAATGGATTTATAAGCCTACGGAACATGCTATCAGATATTGGAGTGTTGATACTGAGGAACGGGCTAACTCTGTGCACCGAACGAGATTTTCTACAAGTGGCGAGCTGGAGGAAAACATCGTCAAGAAATTGAGGATGAACAAGAGGAGGTAAAGCTCCTGGAGGCTAAGAGTGAAGATCTGATGGATGACTCGCTGGAAAAGGATCTGGAAAAGGCTGGTGCCGCGGACTTGTACGCGGAAGACGTGATGTCGGACTTTGAGCAGGAGGTCAACGTAGCTAGCTTGAATTCTGCATCGTACTATCACATCGCTGACGGCCTGGAGCACCCCATATTCGGGATATTCGCGCGCGCTGGGGGTTGTTACAAGCACTTTCGTGTCTGGAAGCAGCACTGTTCTCCTATTGCCCGAAGCAGCCGCAAAAGCGAAGAGTGGAACCCTTACAGCTGCTAGTGGTCGTCAACGCTCGGGGCCGAAAAACACATAATCATGGGTTACAGCGCAAGGACGAGCTCCATGGCCCCGTTGACCAGGTGAACCAGGCCACGACAGGCTATGTACTCCAGCTTTGCCAGATGACCATGGTACAGGCCGGCAGCGACAACACAGTGGTGTTATATGAGTCGAGGATCAGAAGATCCGGCCAACACAACCGTTTGTTGCCATTGAAAGCCTCAAAGTACATCATGTTCTGAAACCCCATGCAGAATGCCGGTCCAGACCCCAAGAGAGCCGAATGTACTGCTGAAATTGCCGCTGAGCGCTCCTTCATTAACACGCACGGTCAACATAAGCTTGAGGAGACCGAGGAGGAGAAGCCGGTCCCCGGTAAGACAACCACTCTTGTTTCGCTTCCAATAGGCTGACTCAATCTTGCAGGCCAAGGGAACAATCGCGGTATGTCTCATGCCAATCACCTAGACAGAAGTGGCACAGATACTCGCAAGTGGCTGAGGCTGACTTGATCTACACCACCAACAGTATTTCGAGAAGGAGATTGCTGTGAGTACTGCTACACACGCCTCCAGCATCCATGAGTACTTATCTTCCTCAGGCCGACAAGGAGAAACTTTTAGTATGCTCGCCGTGACTTAACAGATCAACCACGTCTGCTGTCTATGGATGACTCTAGTTAGAAAAGTGTCAAAAAACAGTAGGCAAGTATCCGTGGGATGCCCGGGTGATGTGCTCATGGAAACCTGTCTCACCGACTCTGAAACAATAGGAGGAATTATGTGTACCAAATGGGATTCATGGAGTGGGACAGCCCTAGCTACGGGGTCCAGAGCGACAAATGTCCAAAAGGTCAAATTCAATATACACCCTACTATCTACCAATTCACCCATATACCTTAAATTCTTTTATAAACCTTTTCTAAACGGTATCTCCCCCTTTTTATTTCCTCTTTCTTTTCGTCCTATTGTTCCTTTCCTCTTATTCTCTTCCTCTTATTCTTTTCCTCTTATCCCTTCCCTCTTATCCCTCCTCTCTTATCCCTCCTCGCTTCTCCTTTCTCTCTAATTCCTCGTCTCTTATTCCTCCTTTCTTAGTGTTGGCATGTGGCAGAATGCGCTCCGAAGGTTCTGGAGGAAACGTGTCCCTGGGGTCTTGAAGTAAGTCACAGTCAAGGTATTAATATCGCACACAGAGATGATAGATAGAACTAGAGGTCCAATACCGTCTATTTATCTTCAAGCACATGCAGAGTGTACCCTTCTATATGAGAGCAGTCCGTGCCCATATTTTCATTCAATGTTACAGTTTCTAGATATGGATTCTTCTCTTCATACTATTTTGCTTGCGCCAGATAGCGCTGCTACCGTCCGCTCTGATGTGTTCTACCAACCGTGAACCTCACTTACAACTTCAAATGCTGCTAAATTTGAAATCTATTATCTCAATGGGGCGTCGACGACAAGATTGCGACCACTCCATGCCACATTCCAAAAGGTGAGAAGAGCCCACAGCTTTAGCAAGCTGTGATAGTAGGCAAAAACAATGTAGAATGGGAAAAACAGTAGATCGCGTCGCTCGCGGTAAAAATATGTGATCAGCTTCACCATCTTACTACAGATGATCCAAAAGAGCAACAGCCACAGGTTGGTCCAGTTGGAATCGTTCACGTAGTTAGTCTGACACAACAGGTACACTAGCAAGGGGTCGATAAGAAGTGCAAAGTTGAAGAAAGACGCCAAGTAGATCGAGTACACCGAGTATGGTTGGTTCATCCACACGTGTGGGATTTTGAGTGCGGCTGGGTTAGATCTCCATGTCGTTCTTGACCAGCGCAGGCACTGAGAGAAAAAGCGTGGGAACTCACCAATGGGGGTGGTCTCGATGCGGGCATCATCGTTGTATTGGAACTTGATGCCACCGCCCTGCTTCAAAATCCACCGCACAATGAAATTGTCGTCCTTCTACTTTTTGTGGTAAATATTTCCCATTTTAGTAAGAATATACTTACAAGATAGGTAATAAAAGTTAATTTATAAGTTTATATATAAGTTAAGTTAAGAGTAAATTTGTAAGTTAATTTATAAGTTAATCTATAGGTTTACTAATATTATAAAAACTATCCTACCCTATTTTATAACTTATACTATTTTTACTATTATAAAAAAGGTATTATTAAGCCTTAAAGCTAAACCTTAAAAGGTAATTACTTACTTAACTATTATAAGATTATATTTAATACCTTAGATAATATTTTATTTACTATATTATTTATTTTATTTAGGGCCTTAATATCTATATCCTATATAAAAGCCTTAATTATTTTTTTTTTAACTTAATATAATACCTTACTATTCTATTAATTATATATAAAATATAGATAATAATTATAGATTCTTTAATTTCTCTCTTTTATAAATATTACCTTAATTATAAAATAGTATTTAAGTAAAAGGTATTATTTAATATATTTAATTATAGCTAGGTTAATATACCTATAATAATTACCTATAGTTTTTTATTTTAGGATAATATTTTAAAATTTAAGTTTAGAAATATATTTTTTCTAGAGAATATAGTAACTACCTTAGATAAAGGGGGATTTTTAATTTATATAATATAGCCTATTTCCGATTAAAATAGCTATTAATATAAATACTAAAAAAAGTATAAGTAGTACTAAACTTATAGTTAATTTTAACTTAATTATAAAGGGTTTTTATATATACTATTTAAATAGAGACCTTCTTAATAAATTAGTTAATTATATTATTATACTAGTTATAAATTATTTAAATATAGTTATTAAACTTATTTCCTATTATACTAATATAATTAATTATAATCTTAATAATCTTTCCCTT